>OY720441.1:308966051-309566051 GCA_963082915.1 Dolichopus griseipennis
AATGTGCGTCCTGGACCTTCAGCATCAACAATAAACCGTCTGGTTGCAAATTTTCAACAACATGGTACAGTAAGACAGCTTCCATGTACCGGAAGACCACGTACGGTTCACAATTAAGAAAATATCCAACGTGTTGTGGATAGTGTGCAGGACAGTCCAGAAAAATCAATAAGAGGGCGTTCGGCACAACTGAGGCTATCGTGGAGGTCCATTCAGAGGATTTTGACCACATTGCACATGTTCACGTATAAGGTTCACCTTGTGCAAGAATTGAACCCGATAGACTACCAACAACGGCTTGATTAGTGCATTTCGCATTATTTCGCGCAGAAGCGATTTCAATTGGCCCCCACGTTCACCAAATTTAACAGCGCCGAACTGTTTTCTTTGGATTTATTTGAAAGAAAGGATATACGTAAACAAGCCAGCGACCATACCAGAGCTAAAACAAAATATTCGCAATGAAATTCAAGCCATAACACCGGAAAAATACGAAAAGTTATGGAAAATGTGCTGATGATGAAGAGCACGAATGTGCGTAGCCGAAAATGGTCACCACTTGCGGGATATAATTTTTCATACTTAAGCTAAAAATATTCCCCATTAATATACTATAACAAAAAATAATAATAATAATTAACCATTAAATAAAAAAGTTATTAAACATTTTAACCATATCGGTCGTTTTGCGCCACCCTGTATTTAAATGAAAGCAATTCAGTATTATAAATTAAAAATAAAAATATACTTATAAATATTTTATATATATATATATATATATATATAGTATATAGTATTCAAATTCAATTCATATATATATATAGTATTCAAAGCTAATGTTAAAATAATTTTTTACTACATCATACATTCAACTGACATTATTTTTAACAGGATTTATTTGATTTTACAAGCCTAATTTTACAAAATTTTATACAGGTATAACTATTTCGGTAAAAGTGAAGAAAATCATTGAATGCGTTAACTCATTGATTTTTATTCCGGGATAAAAGATTTTTAAAGTTTTTATGGCTGACTATAACCAACAGACATTCAACTACTATGAAACTAATCAATTGCATTCTTTAAATGCTTGTTGAATTTTACCCTGTATATTATTAATGTGAATTTTAATACCCGTATAACTATAGGTCAAAGCGTATAATAAATTTGCCATTACGTTTGTGACGCAGAGAAGGAGGGGGGTTAGAAATAAACTCAAGTGTATGGATCGGATCAGAATCGAAAAAAAAATCGATTTAGCTATGTATATCCGTCCGACCGTTCGTCGGTTCGCACGATAACTCAAAAAATAAAGGAGCTAGGATCTTAAAATTTTCCCAAATCCGTTTTTTTGCAATAGCCGTCATCGCTATTTAAATCCAGCCATTTTGGTACATAGGTTCGGGTAGCTGCCATTCAACTTCTTTTTTTTTATATGAGCTTTACTCTGTACCTATTGTAGCTGCGTGTCTGAAATTTTGCCAAAAGTAGTTTAGTGTAATGGCCAAAGTTACTGCAAAATTTGGTTGGTCTACTGCAGAGGGCTCGAATAGCTGCCACACAACTCCTTCTTTTATATGAACATTACACTACACCTAATAAAGCTGGTATGTTTGAATTTTTGCCAAAAGTAATTAATGTTTATAATAATAATGATATAATGTTATATATATCCATTTTCTGTAATTGAAAATAAAATTTTTTTTAATTCTGTTTTACCCAAAATACAGGACTGTATGAGGGTCTATGACACTTTACTGAAAAAAAAATTCCAAAAAAAAAGTTCTGAATGATCCAAAATCTGCAAAAAAATAATCCCGAAAATATCAAAATTCCGAATGACTTTAAATATTGAAAAAAAAAAATGCCAAAAATATCAAAATTCCAAAAATATGCATAAATATTTAGTAAAAGGCAAATTAAAATACTATTGAAAAAGCAGCTCTCCTGATTTTGTATCCAACTCTGAAATCCTTTCTAACTTTCTTTTATAAATAAATAGCTAATACGCGGTCCGCGTTGCTGCGCCTCTCAATGGGAGTTTAATTTAAGTTGATGTTACTGCAAAAAGTTAGCATAAAATTTACACATTGTGCAAATGTTAATTTTAAAATGTATTAAAGCAATTCTTTTTAAATGATTTTTCTAGGATTATTCTAGTAATTTTTTAAAGTTTCTGTAATCAAAGAAGTACTAACTACTTTCCAAAATTGGATGTAATTTACTTCCAAATTTTTTTTTTTTTGACCAATCGCAGGACCGACATGTGTTACCAAACACTAAGCCTGCTAACAGATTCAACTCCATTTTCAAGGTGCTCACGCGTAAATTTGTAGTCAACCGACAAACCGTTTTTAATTTAAAGTAAAATAACGAAAAAATCTTAAAACTGACGCTGGTGCCGCAATGGATTAACGGAACTCAACAAAAATTTTCTGAAATTTTCTCTTGGCCAAAGCAGTACTGCGCAAAATTAGACGTAATTTGCTTCCAAAATTGTTTTTGGAAAATCGTCGGACCGGCATGGGTTAACAAATTCCAAGTCGGTTAATAGAGTTAATTCCATTCTCTAAACGGAACACGTATACAAAATTTGAAGAAAATCGGTCAAACTGTTTCTAATTTAGAGTAAAATATTGAAAAAACCTATAAATAGCTGTTGAGTCGCAAAGGGTTAATGGAAGTCAACAAAATTTTTTTTGAGGCTTTCTTTTTAGCCAAAGCAGTATTTCGTAAAATCGGGCAAAATTTGGACCCAAAATTTTTTTTGACCAACCATCGGGCGGACATAGGTTAACAAATTCCAAAACTGCTAATAGTGTCAACTCAATTCTCAAGGAGCATCACGTATAAAAAATTTGAAGTCAATTGGCCAAACCGTTTTCATTTTAGAACAAAGAAGTTTAAATACTTGCACCACAGCCCCAACTTGGCGGTCCGCTAGAGCAAAATTTTTAGCCTACGATTTCTTTCCGTACCTAAAAACCCCTATATACAAATTTTCATGAGAATCGGTTGAGCAGTTTAGGCGCCTATTCGGCACATACAAACAAACAAAGAAACAAACAAACAAACAAACTTTCGCTTATATATATAGATAAGTTAACAAACAAGCATTTAAAATAATTGGGGCGGCCGCCCCCAAATCCTAGCTAAAGAAATGATTGGAACTCTGATTTTGTATTCAACTCTGAAATCCTTGCTTAATTTTTATACCCGTATGACTATATAGTCCAAGGGTATAATAAATTTGCCATTACGTTTGTGACGCAGAGAAGGATGGGGGTAGATATAGACTCAAGTGTATGGATCGGATCAGAATCGAAAAATAAATCGATTTAGCTATGTATGTCCGTCCGTCCTATCGTCATCACGATAACTCAAAAAGTAAAGGAGCTAGGATTATGAAATTTTCACAAAATCGTTTTTATGCAAAAACCGGAATCGCTATTTAAATCCAACCTTTTTGGTCCACGGGTTCGAGTACCTGCCATACAACTTCTAATTTTAAATGAGCATTACTCTATACCTGATGAAGATGGGTGTCTGAAAATTTGCCAAAAATAATTTAGTATAATGGCCAAAGTTACTGCAAAATTTGGTTGATCTACTACAAAGGGTTCGAGTAGCTGCCATACAACTCCTTCTTTTATATGAGCATTACTCTACACCTAATAAAGCTGAATGTTTGAAATTTTGTCAAAAGTAGTTAACCGGATGATATAATGTATATGTTACGGTCATACGGGTACCCCAGAGTTGACACAGTCTACTCTACTACACTCTTCTTCGTTTTTAATAATAAGTTAACAAAAAAATTTAATATTATGTTGGCTGATTTTTGTTTTCAGTATTTTGTATTCCGGATTTTTTCTTTTCGGGATTTTTTTTGCGGGATTTTTTTTTTCAGTAAAATGTCATGCACTCACTGCATGACTTTTTCCTGCAATTAGAAAATTTTGTATTAGTAAACAATTATTTCAATTAAAATTTTAAGACAATAATTTTACAATATTATTAAAAATTTACATGGTAATATTTGCAATGAATATGCGAACCTACCATCTACCAATTTTGACCCCAAAATGTGGGGCTAGGCTAGGCTTATTATCCCTAAAATATCAATGAGAAAGGTCCTACAATTTAGATAAATTGGGGTCATTTTTTTAATGAAATTTGGGGCCTTTTTTCATTTGTTTTTTGGGTGATAATTCGTGGGGCGTAAGTTCCCATAGCCTTTTGAAATAACTATATTTAATAAATCTTTACATTTTTCTTAACAAAATATAAAAACATTAATTATTCAAAATTTTTTAATAACCTGTCAAATTACTTCTCATTGTTATGCCATTCAATTATTTTTTTTCAACATTAATAAATTTTTTTTTGTATTTTTTATTTTTATTAATATATCGTTCATAAAATAAAGTCGAGCCTCTAGATATTTAAAGGCCGATTCCTACTACAACGGCACGTAAAGCCACATAATGCAGTGCAGATACCGTATAGTTTTCTATTAATACTATATACAAGCAAAAAAAAACACGGATGTACTGAGACCGTATTTTGGTTACATACTATACCGACCGTAAATAATCAACGTACGTAAAAATTTATTTAGAAATAAAAAAAATAAAACTCTTTTCACTGGCGTGATAGCATTTCTTATGAACAGATTCAAACTACACCGACAACGACATCGGACGGTAAATAAAAAAAACATCACTGTCCGGTAACTTAAGATCTTAAGAAGTACTTTAAGATCCGCGTTTTAAGAAATTAAATTTTCCAATAATACAAAACAAGTAATGAAAAACCCAAAGGTTTTTAAAAAAAGCTCAGTTTTCCATAAAAAGTTTTGGGTAAAGCGTGGGTTAAATAGCAGCTTATAATAATGTTTTAGAACTCTTGTCAACTCTGGGATACCCGTATGACTGTAATATTATATAAGACATTATATCATCGGGTTAATTACTTTTTGTAAAATTTTAAATGCCCAACTTATTAGGCTTTCAGTTATGAACAAAAGAAAATATAATTTGAAAGGCAGCTCCGCGAACTTCTTCTACTACGCCTAGGTGCACCAAGAAGTTCTATGAAAGCTACTTGAAACCACTGCAGTAGTCCAACCAATTTTGCACTAACTTTAACCATAAAATTAAACTATTTTTGGCAAATTTTAAAATATCCATCTTTACCATGAGTTACTTTCATATAAACAAAGAAGTTGTATGGCAGCTACTCGAACCCGTGGAGAAAAATTGCTGGATTTCAATACCAATAACGGCTACTGCATAAAAACGAATTTTTGAAAATTTAAAAACTAACTAACTAACCTAACACCTTTATTTTTTGAGTTATCGTACGGACTGACGGATATACATAAGAAAATCGATTTACTTTTCGATTCTGATCCGATCCATACCTTTGAGTCTATATTTATCCCAACTCCTTCGCTGCGTTTTAAATACATCCCAAATTTGCTATACACTTTGGAGTCATACAGTTAAAAAAACAACAATACTTTTTTCAATTTCAAGAAAACTCTTTATAATTCAGAAAAATTGTTACCGTATGTTAAAGTTGGAGCTTAAAGTTTTGTACATTACTTTAAGAATATTTAGACAGGTATTCAAGTTACCGGCTAGGATTGGAGGTTAATTAATATAAAGCTTTTCGACAATTTCAGAAGCTTCAGCTCTGTAACAGGTAGAGCAACAGAAAAGGGTTCAATGAAATTATAAGTTTTATAAATTCATGGACAGACGGGCAGAGTGAAACTATATACGCACATTTTTTTAAAATTTTTTTTGAAAATGTGCTAAGAGTATCGTACTGTTTATATTTAATAGAAAATTATTTATGAAATTTACATTAATTTTCTTTAATTTGCAAATACAATACAATATTCCTTCTTCGGAAAAAAGCACCTGCAAACACCTCAATACTATATTATATAGGTATGTTAGACAATGTATGTCAAAAAATAATTATATTAAAACACTTGATATAAATATCTCAATTATTTGTAATGTAAATTTAAAATAAAACTTTTATTTATTAATAATTTTAATTAAAGGCAACTTATATTTGTTTTTAAAATAACGTATTACAATTATATACAATATAGATTAAAACAAGTGAGGGAAAAAAACCAAGGGTTTTTAAAAAGCACATTTTCAAAATTATATACGGTTTCTTACTGAGTATTTTATCATTTATTTTTATAAAAATATATATTATGATAATGTTATAATTTTGTTATTTCATTAATAATTAATTATATCACTAATAGTGAATTACTTAGAATATAACCCCAATGCACTCAAGAAAACCTGTTAATAAATGCAAAATATAATGTTGGAGCTTCAATGTTAACGTTTAATTTTGGAAAAACTTACACTGGTAAATAAGTTACTGTTTTATAAGAACATAAAAGTTTTAATTTTGAAGACCTAGTAGCCCTTCAATGGGGAAGGTTCCCAAATTTTTGCTTAGCAAACTTATGATGGATCTACTCACCCCCCTCCTGTCTTCACTCTTCCATTTTTTTCCGGTTCTAGAAAATCAATTTTGTACTCCAATAAAATTTGGAATTTTACCTAGAATATTATTATCAAACCAAAAATGGTTAAGACTAAGAAACAATTTCTTCAATTTAAAGAGACCCTTTCAAATTTAAGAAAAACCTTTAACATATGTTGAAATATAATGCTGCAGCTATAAATTTTGCATATTTGTAAAAAAAAATTTGAACAGGTGTTAAAGTTACAGGTAGTTGAAAATAGCAAAATTTCAATTTTCGAGCCCTTATAGCTCCTAAACAGGGGGCGTGACAAAAAAATTTTGTTAACCGACTCCTTCTAATTTTGGAGGACCTAACTTCTCCCAAAATTTCAAGATCCTAGGTTGAACCGTTTAGAAGATACGTGGGGCCAAAAATTTTGCAAAAGTTGAGTTTAGCTTAATGGTAAATTTTAGGACCGTTTTGTAACCCTATACATTTAAACCTTATATTTTTGTAAAGCCTATAAAACGAGCTATCTTTTGCCGTTTTCAGATTAAAAATACACTTAAAGAAACTCTTGTAATAACAATTTAAAAATAGGGCTTTTTCCAACTTTGTGGAGCTGTAGCTCCGTAACGGGTGGGGCTACAGAAAAAAATTCTTCTACGAAATTAATTTTTTTATAATATCTACTCGTGGTTAAAATTTCTTTAATCTATTTCAAACGGTGTAAAAGTTTTTGTAAACATACGGACGGACGGACGGACGGACAAAGTCAAAATTAAGAAAAACCTTTGACACTTATTGAAACTTTCGTTTTGGAGCTTTCAATTTTATATACAAATAAAAAAAAATTTGACAGGTATTCAAGTTATAGGTGTTTAAAAGCTAAATTTTTAGCAAAATTTCAATTTTCGACCCCTTACAGCTCCTAAAGAGGGGGCGTGACAAAAAAATGTGCTAAAAAAAAAAACCTCCAAAAAGGCAACTCCATTCATAATATTTGATGAAATTTATATAAAGTTTTCAACAAGTTATACGAGTAAATGAAAGTGAACATAATTATTAATTAAAACGGTTCCCATAGAATTATTAGTTCGGTTCAGAGTTTCAAAACTATATTTAAAAATAGAATTGCCGTTAAAGAACTGATCAGTGAAAATTTAAAATTATTTGCAAAAATTTAAAGTTAACACATCCGACCGATAACGCAGTGGTAACATTGGGGCTTTCAATGATTGTTTCATATACAAACAATGTATATGAGAAGTTTCGTATACAAACCCTGGTCAGATCGTATCTAATAAAAACATAAATTGTATATTATAATAGTTTAGTAAGAAGTTCAAATGGCAAATAAGCAAATGACTATTAAAATTCCAGTCAATGTTTATTATTATCTAGGCCCCATTTCATAAATATTGACAGACGAATATTTGACAAAGTTGTCACAATAGTCTGACAATTTTATTTTTAAAAACCTTTAATTACTCTGAATTTTGATTAACTTGTAGGTTTTACAATTTTTCACCTGTAAATTGTGGGTTTTTAATTTTTTATGAAATAGGGCACTGGCACTACAAATAAATAAAATAAATAAATAAATAGTTCGCATTTCCTAAAAATCTTAAATTTCTTTTATTTTAGATCATTTGAAGCTACTTATCTCTGTTAAATGGACACAAGCCTCTGTTAAATCCTCAAATTTCTATTGAAATTTAAAAAAGATTGTAAATGTCGCAATAATTGAAACCAGAGTAAAAATTGCTTGTCCTTCGTTTCGTCTGTAGGACTCCTCAGTGAGATCAGCCTGAACATTTAACCCAGACAACTTCTAAAACTCTTTTAATTCACAAAATCCTTTATGTAAGCAATTACAGAAATGGTCTGGTAACAAATAGGTTAATAAAAATACATTAAACAATAAGTATTCATTAATTAATTAAAAAACAATTTTATCTAATGGAACTTAAAGTTTTTTAACAGGTGTAAGAATCGACATTCAAATTTAACATGTACATATCATACATAATATAAATACACCACAAATGAATATTTTTAAAAATACTTTGAAGGTTTAATTCTTATTTTTTCATTTAAAATTTAAAATTTATGCAAATCAAAAATATGTAATAAAAAATTTAACAATAACAGCAACATGACATCTTAATTTATTACCACAGGTGATTTTAATGAACTTTTGTTACTTCAATCATTACGCTATTATTACTATTATTTTAATTTTTTTGTTTAATTTTATAGTTTTCTTATATTTATATATATATATTTTTTTCTATCGCTCGTTTACTCGCTTGATTATTCACTTCAAGAAATCGTGATCTTTAAACTCTTATTTTATTTCGTTTTTGCTATTTTATTATTATTAGATTATTTTTATACCGTACAAACCTAGGGTATACCAAATTTTTCCATTACGTTTGTGACACTGCCATGAAGACAGAAAATTTATTTGTCCGCTCGTACGATCACTGAAAAACTAAAAGATTTTAAATTTTTACAAATAGCCATCTTTTGGCGTTACAGTGTGTTCGCATATACAGTTACCATACAACAACAACGGTTTTGATATGAGCATAACCCAATAATAAAGCTTTAGCTGTCTGTAATTTTTCTGAAAGCAATACAGTAAACCTAAAATTTGCACAAATTCATAGTTAGTATTAGACTGTTGTTACGAACACCTGCCGTATATTGTGTGTCTGAAATTCTCTCAAAAGAAGTTAAGATATTTCGAGAATGATTTCTGCATTGCATTTGGATAGTTTTAAACGAAAGCTAATGATCCCTTTATTGCAAGCAATCAAATAAAATATATTATCGAAAATTGTTCTCCTTAAACCAAATGATATTATAAAAGTTATATATTATTATATATTCGCGCGAATATCTCAGAATTGGCACAGTCTACTCTAATATCATCCTCGATTTTTATGTAATGAATAGAAACACAATATAAAAATATTTGAATGAAACAAACAAAGTAACAAAGTAGTATAAAAGTTAATAACAACACAACAGAGTATACCAGAAAATATTACCTTGTAACGATTTGTATTTTGATAAGCTGTTCTGCTGTAATAGCAGTTATTGTAGTTATATTGATCCGCCGCTAAAATGCACTTAAACATTTTTAAAAAGAATATTTGGGAAAAGCACCTCCTCCGCTTGATACGCTTTTAAGATATAAGTTCCTCAAAATTTATAATGAAACCTGTAGTGCCGATATTTAATACAAATTTTTCCGAAGGTCCGTGTAGAAAGGAACATTTTTACGATGGCCGGTGGAGACAAATAATAAAAATAAAATGTATTCGAGATGTATAATAGAATCTTTCAGTCCATCGGATTTTCAAGATTAACAGCCGCGGAATCCTAAAAACTTAATTTTTCTTAATTTCTAATCACTTGACTACACACAATATAGCGTTCAAAGCCACAATCCTACAGTACAACTAGAGAGACAATATTTACCAAAAAATATTTTAATTCAACATATTATTAATTTTTTTTTTATCTCAATCAAAACTTCCATTTACTTCTCTTAAAAAAATTAAATTTTTATTGAAAACTTCAATCATTTCCAATAGATGGCGGCAAATTGATTGCAAAATTAAAAATACAATAAAATAATAATAACAACAGCAAAAAAAAAAACAATATAAGTTTTATTAAAATAATTTTTTCAAGTGCAAAATAAATTTTTTAACAGCTATTGTCATGATCATTATAATTACTACTTCTACAGCTGGAACTGCTTCTAGTACATAAAAATAAAATTTTTCATTTAAATGGTGTGTTCATAAAAAAAACTGAAAATTTTCAACAAAATAACAAAAAAACGAGGAAGAGTGTAGTAGAGTAGACTGTGTCAACTCTGGGATACCCGTATGACCGTAACATATACATTATATCATCCGGTTAATTACTTTTGGCAAAATTTCAAACATTCAGCTTTATTAGGTGTATAGTAATGCTCATATAAAAGAAGGAGTTGTATGGCAGCTACTCGAACCCTTTGCAGTAGACCAACCAAATTTTGCAGTAACTTTGGCCATTACACTAAACTATTTTTGGCAAAATTTCAGACACCCAGCTTCATTTGGTGTAGTGTAATCCTCATATAAAAGAAGGAGTTGTATGGCAGCTACTCGAACCCTCAGCAGTAGACCAACTAAATTTTGCAGTAACTTTGGCCATTACACTAAACTATTTTTTGCAAAATTTCAGACACCCAGCTTCATCAGGTGTAGTGTAAAGCTCATATAAAAGAAGGAGTTGTATGGCAGCTACTCGAACCTTCTGCAGTAGACCAACCAAATTTTGCAGTAACTTTGGCCATTATACTAAACTACTTTTGGCAAAATTTCAGACACGCAGCTTCCATAGGTATAGAGTAATGCTCATATAAAATTAGAAGTTGTATGGCAGGTACTCGAACCCGTGGACCAAAATGGCTGAATTTAAAACTCGATTCCGTTTTTTGCATAAAAACGAATTTGTCAAAATTTCATAATCCTAGCTCCTTTACTTTTTGAGTTATCGTGATGACGGAAGGACGGACGGACGGACGGACATACATAGCTAAATCGATTTATTTTTCGATTCTGATCCGATCCATACACTTGAGTCTATATCTACCCCCCCCCCCCCTCCTTCTCTGCGTCATAAACGTAATGGCAAATTTATTATACCCTTGGACTATATAGTCATACGGGTATAAAAAATTAAGAATTGTAATTATTTGTATGAATTTTAAGAAGGGCAATCTCATTTTTTCTGTTATTATTAAATTATGCATATGGGTATTTTATCGAATTTGAAATGAATTTTATTTATTTATTTATGAACATAGACTCTACCACATAAAATGTGATAAATGAGTGCAGTTTCTTTTTAGGTGTGGGAGGTATATATTTTATATCATGATATAAAGTATTATTGATATAAATAAAAACTTCATTAGGTTTTTCATTAGCTATGATTCGGACAGGTTTGAGCCCGAGACCCTTCGATTGAAAGCCCGACGTCCTAACCATTAAGCCACTGATCGGATGTTTTAATTAAAAATTGTTTTATAAAGTTTTAAGAAAAACGCAATAAAAAATCAGTTGGATTAAAAGCTTCATTTAAAATTTTCTACATTTGTACAAATTAGCAAAGTCTTTCTTTGTTTTAAAAAAGATGAAACTAAAATCTCTTTTATATATTATTTTTTAAAAATGGAGTTTTTGTATCACACATGAACTTAAAACTTTTAAATACGTTCTATTTATTCAAAAAATTATGAAATGATACCTAGACAGGGAAGAATCGCGAGTTTTGAAATTTCAGCCCATTTATAATAAATTTTTATTTTCTTTTTAAAATTGAAATGTGTGACATATGAGGGATTTAACATAACATGTAGAAGCGTCTTAGAAGTTTAAACGATACAGTTTTATTTTGGTTATATTGTAATAATTTTATTTTTAAGTTATGTATATGGTATTCTATATCTGTGAGTTATATTTTTTAATTAAATTATTTGTTTATATTTTGCATTTTTTTATATTCATATACTAATGAATTTTTTATTTGATTAAGCCAATGAGCTCAATGACAAATTGTAGCTGGGGCGAGTCCAAAACAAGATAAAAGTTTTTCTCTTTCATTGGCATTTGAACCCGGATCTTTCCATGAAATGTCGGCACTCTAACCACTGTGCCATTTAGCATTTGACTAAATGATATGAATTAAAAGATAACTCACTCTTCATTGTCTTGAGCTTTATACCTTGCCATTTGTAGGATGGCACTTAACTAAATTATAGGGAAGTTAAATTTAAATTATATAACAAGTTATACCAAATCCAAAATTATAATACTTTAGTTTCAAATATTTTAATTTAAACAAAATCTAAAACTGGAATTAAATAATTTGACTAAAGGTTGGGAATCTTATAACTGAGACTTTAATAGAAAATTATAATATTTATAAAACAAATTTTCAATATGCCACCGATTTTTGGATTCCTTCTGGCAAATAAAATTATTTAAAAAACGAGGAAGAGTGTAGTAGAGTAGACTGTGTCAACTCTGGGATACCCGTATGACCGTAACATATACATTATATCATCCGGTTAATTACTTTTGGCAAAATTTCAAACATTCAGCTTTATTAGGTGTAGAGTAATGCTCATATAAAAGAAGGAGTTGTATGGCAGCTACTCGAACCCTTTGCAGTAGACCAACCAAATTTTGCAGTAACTTTGGCCATTACACTAAACTATTTTTGGCAAAATTTCAGACACCCAGCTTCATTTGGTGTAGTGTAATCCTCATATAAAAGAAGGAGTTGTATGGCAGCTACTCGAACCCTCAGCAGTAGACCAACTAAATTTTGCAGTAACTTTGGCCATTACACTAAACTATTTTTTGCAAAATTTCAGACACCCAACTTCATCAGGTGTAGTGTAAAACACATATAAAAGAAGGAGTTGTATGGCAGCTACTCGAACCCTCTGCAGTAGACCAACCAAATTCTGCAGTAACTTTGGCCATTATACTAAACTACTTTTTGCAAAATTTCAGACACCCAACTTCATCAGGTGTAGTGTAAAACACATATAAAAGAAGGAGTTGTATGGCAGCTACTCGAACCCTCTGCAGTAGACCAACCAAATTCTGCAGTAACTTTGGCCATTATACTAAACTACTTTTGGCAAAATTTCAGACACGCAGCTTCCATAGGTATAGAGTAATGCTCATATAAAATTAGAAGTTGTATGGCAGGTACTCGAACCCGTGGACCAAAATGGCTGAATTTAAAACTCGATTCCGTTTTTTGCATAAAAACGAATTTGTGAAAATTTCATAATCCTAGCTCCTTTACTTTTTGAGTTATCGTGATGACGGACGGACTGACGGACGGACGGACGGACACACGGACGGACGGACGGACGGACGGACGGACGGACATACATAGCTAAATCGATTTATTTTTCGATTCTGATCCGATCCATACACTTGAGTCTATATCTACCCCCCCTCCTTCTCTGCGTCACAAACGTAATGGCAAATTTATTATACCCTTGGACTATATAGTCATACGGGTATAAAAATTTTGCGAAAAAAATTATACAATTTTTTTTTTACTATGGGGTCTGAGAATGAAGTGTCCTCATTATTTGATGTCAATAACTATAAATATATACATACAATTAATATTAACTTCAGAAAATTTTAAAATTTTAATACATAATACAAAAAAAATTGTTAAAATACAATAAACTGAACAATTTAAAAAACCAATTTAATGTTTAAATGATTACATATGGTGAATCCAAAAACTGTGGGAGCTAGCATTAATGGGTAAAATTAATTTTTTTTTTTTTTAATTTTAACAATTGCATGCAAATTTAAATTTACTATTTAATTTTTTTTTTTCAATTACATAAAATTTTAATTCGTGTTAATGTTTTTTTTTTTATTAAATGCCTAAATAAACATATACCTAATAGAAGTAATTTGACTAAATGTAGTCCGTCCCAAAAGAGGAGAGCAGTAACCAAATGAAACAAAAAAAAACAAGGTAGATTGTGGAGTAGAGTGTGACAACTCTAGGATACTCGCATGAACGTAGAATAAACATTATATTATCTGATTAGTTATTTTTGAAAATTAATCATTATTTATTGGATTTTGTGTTTTAGAAATAAAGTTCAATGGCAGCCATTCGAGCCTCTTGCACTACACCAACTATATTTTGTAAAGGCAATATAGTCATTAAAATTTTCAACGACTGGGTGGCATATTTTTTAGAGCACCGACCTTTCATGCGAAAGGCCCGGGTTTGAATCTCAGTGAAAGTAAAACAGCTTTTCTGGTTTTCAACTCGTTTCAGCTACCATTCGTCTTTAGGTTCACATTAATGGCTTAATCAATAATTAATAATTATCTATTTAAAAAAAAAAAATTACTGCAATAAAACATTTTTATTTAAAAAAAAAAATTACTGCAATAAAACAATATAAACAAACATTTTAATTAAATACAATAAAACAACTATATAACTCAAATATAAAATATTACAATATAAACAAAAATAGAATTGTATTTCTTGGAAATCTAAGACGTTTCCACATGTTATAAGATCTAGTACTCTCTCATGTTTAAATTGCATGTGGAAATACGAATATTATATGATCCCCTGTTCCAGCATGTACCTATGATATAGACAGGCTTATTAGGCTAACAGTTGAACCCATCATACTAGTGTAATAAAATTTTGTACAAACTTTGACCATAAAACTGATCTTCTTCTGGCGAAATTTCCGATATTTAGCATTTCTTCTTTATTTTTTAATAATCTTAGCTTCTTTGGTTTTTTTGTGCAGCAGACGTATGGGCACAAATAACAAAATCAATTTATTTCAGTTTTTGATCCGATCTATACATTACAGTCTACATTCACCACCCCTTTACAGCGTCACAAACGTAAAGGTAAATTTAGTATACCTTTTAAACTACGTTTAATTGCAAATCAAATTATAATAAATCACTTTTAAAATAATTAAATTGTATTTAATGAATGTTTAATATCGGATTAAATAATAATTTGTTTGCATAGTTGAAGTAATCAAATAAGCATTTAAAAATTTTTAAAAAAAAAATCATTTCATTGTTATATGAATGATGAAATATATAAAGATTCAATAAATTTTATTTAAAATTTAAAATGAATTAATATTTGAATCTTTGCAATTTATTTAAATTAAAAAACTAGATTATTAAAGTGTAATGGTATAGAAAAGTAATCAGTTGCCCACATTTGAAATTCTGTCATTATATAATCTTTCCGTTATGATTAGAAAAGGATTTAAAGCCCTCTGCAATACGACACAACGTTTAACAAAATAAAATATAGTCATATTAAATGTTGAACTACTTAACGAAGTTGAGGATTTTCATTTTTAGTTTGACTTTATAATATTGAATTGTAACTGCGCACTGTAAAATTTCTTAATGAAAATCAAATTAATTTAATGATCGCAAAAGTTATAATAATGCAGGGTGTGCCAAAAGTTAGTTAAGTAAAAATTATATGAGTAAAAATTGAATAACTTTTTTGGTTATTATTATTTTTTATTGTTTTCTTTTTTAAAATATAATATGAACTTTGAATGATTTTAATTCTAATTATGGTAAATAATGTTAGTTAAATGACCGCCATTTTCATCAATGCAAAATTGGGCTCTTAAATAGGCGTTTTGCATAGCAGCACGCAAAGTATCAGACTCTATAGCGCTGTTCACAGTTTTAATATTGTGCTTTAGCTGCTGTATAGTTTAAAGCTAGTTCATATATTCGTTTTTGAGATAACTCCATAGGAAATAATCAAGTTCAGCTAAAATTGAATCCTGAATTTCTTGAAATTATTTAGTCATCAAAAAATTTAACTTAGAAGAGTAATTTTGATAGCTGTTTTAACTTACTGTAACAGCGTTATCAACTCCATTTTTAAAGAAGTAAAGGGCCCTACAACTCTTTGTGATGTCACTCCACATCATGCTGTACATTTAAGCGAGTGTAATTGTCGCTGGTAAACAACTCTGTAAAACTCAATAAAACAACAAAATTTAGCCTTTAGAAAAAGAGAAAAATCTCGATTTTCAATTATATGTATAAATTTTTGAAAAAACTTAGTAGTTTTAATACTGTATCTTAAATAAAGCTATTATTTTATGGAAAAATGTCTACGGGAGACTTTTTGTTAACTTCTTACTTCTCTTCTTCTGATCTCCTTAACATCTATAAAACTGATATCTGGGCGAAAATGGAGTATAATGCACACATTTAGACTGGTGCTCCCATTACGGCACTGAGATATCTTGATAAAGTGCAAAATAGAGCTATTCGTCTTATGAGTGATCCCAGTTTTACCCCAACGCTCACTCCACTTAGTCATCGTCGTACTGTTGGGTCACTGACCTTGTTTTATAGATATCTTGTAGGGACGAACACCTGTTCTAAAGAAATCAAAAAATTTATGCCTCCACTCAAGATTTTCCAACGGGAAACAAGGAGGGCAGCAAATGCTCACCCCTACACAGTTGAGCTAATCAGATGGCGTAACACGTCTTATGGAAATTCGTTTGTCATGCGCTCATTACGTCTATGGAACCGTATTCCTCCAAATGTGCTCCCCAAAGTTGATAATGTATATGTGTACGATTTAGCTAAATTTAAGAAGAACATTAACATCTTTCTTTTAAATATACCATCCAATTTTCCCCATCCCCCATAATCCAGAAATCCCAAATAACTTCCACCATAATTCCAATTCCTTCCATAACCCCATCTCTGTAGTCAAACTGTACATTTGTATCACAGGTTCCCTCCTAAAGTTTGGCTCAAAAAGGGTGTGGTTTTGGTATTTTAAAATCGCACTCTACCCAAAGAAACACCGCACAGTTTCAATGGGTGGCTATCGGGCTTTCCATTCCCTCGTAAAAAACAAAAAAAAAATGATGAAAGAAAATATATAAGTTTATTAATAATTGCATTGCTTATGTAATATAGATCTATAACAATAATCAAACTTTTTTTTTTTTGGAATTCACGTTTCATTATTTTTGTGCAGTTATAAACTTTTTAGATTTATTTTTTTTTTCCTTCCAATTAATAAAATTAAATTAACAATCATTATTTTAAAAACCCTGATTTCATTGTAAATAATTGCAAAAACTTTAGGAACAAAATTGTAATCATACTAAAATTTCTTTGATCTTTGATCCTTAAATATTCAATTTTAAATTATACTTTCCACATATAAGATATCAATTACCCAATTACCAATTTTTAATATTAAAGAAAATATATACCTAAATATCAGGGGCGTCTCGTAACAATTTGCCTACCTAGCGTTTGAAAAAATACCTATTCAAAAATTTATCAAATAATAACTCAGTTTTTATTCAATAGTGGTAATTAAATCGAAAAATGAGTCGATTACCTATATCCGTCTACTCACCTTTCTATTCGATAACTCAAAAATTAAATGAACTAGGATTCTGAAATTTTCACAAATTTATTAGTACTAGTATCTGCCTTTACCTCGAAAGTCGAGGAAGAAGAATAAATAATCGTTATGTATATATTTTTAGATGGCTAAAAATGAAATGAAACTGAAAAAACTTATGAATGAAAATTAAAAAAATTTAGGAAAAATATTTAGAATAACATGCATTTGTATTGAATATCTATCACTGGTATTTGGCCTGGCCTGGTAAAAATTTAGTATATTCCCAGATTTACAGATTAAATATTTCTGGCTCCCTTTAAAAAAAAATGTTCTAATTTTTTTTTGATTTACAGATTAAATATTATGAATTATGATACAAGATCAGTCGTATCTGCTATTGAAGTTAAACAAGTGTCCTCAGCAGTTTGGTTTATCTGGCATAAACATGATTTGGTTACATTAACCACAGGAGGTTTAAATAGTTGCCACACAACTTTTTTTTTTATGTTCGTAACTGAGTCTAATTAATTATGTTTATATATATATATTACTAGTTGTAGTGTATACCAAGAGCAGAAAAGTGGCGGTGACTTCCGAAAAATACACCCCTGATATCTATATATCACACCATATTATTTAACATCCTTTTGAATTCATTTCCATTTTATGGTCGTGTTGTACTTTCTAATATTAAAAGCAAACCAATATAATGTTCAACTAGATTCTAGTCTAGTTGGACATTCTTTAAAATGAAAAACAAATCAAAAAAAAAGCATTTCAATTTTCGAACCACATACATTTTTCATATTTCGTAATTTTAATATATATATATAAAATATATTTCGAAAATCTAAAAAATAAATAAAAAAATTTTTATTTAAGTATAGAAATAAAATACATTTAGATGAATTTTTGCATGCCATCAGACTAAATTAACAAAATGTGGTTTAAAAAAAAATTTATGTATGAATAGAAATTAAAAAAAAAAATATTTTTTTAATTTTAAAAATAGCAATACTGTACACATATTCAACAATTTTATTCAATATGGTTCATTTCCATCTTTCAATAGTTTCGATACCACTTCACAGCTACTAAAGTTTAATTTCCTAATGAATATTGTCATCATTTCAATCATCATCATCATCATCATCATTATCATCATTATATTACCATTATGATAATGATTATTAATATTATTTTGTTTCAATAATAGGTACTGTAATCATAACTGTATATAGGTACACTCAGTTTTGTACTTTGAATTGAGTCTACTGTCTATCAATTTTGGTTGTTATTTTAATTTTTTGGTTATGCCACCAATATGTCTGGTCTAAAAAAAAGAAAAAATAAAATTAAAAAAATTATTTTCAATGCTGGTTCACAAAATATAAAAACAAAAATAATAAATAAATAAAATATAAAATTTAAATTTCATATTTTCATTTCTATTGACTGCCCACAACTATCAGTTTGTCTTTATTCTATACTCTATAGCATAATTATTTTTAGTACTTATTTAATACATATAATACATAATGTATTTTTGCTTTAAATGTACTTTAGATACTTTTTAGCACAATTTTAAAAATTTTGAGAAAAAAGTCTCAATATAGTTTCATATTGTCCGTCCGTTTATATGTCTTTACAAACCATTAACACCGTTTGAAAATTTGATAGCTTGAAATTTTAATAATCTCAAGAAATTAACTTATGGAAAATTTTTTTCCTGTAGTCCAAACCGCTACGGAACTTCTCAAAAAAGCTACCGCAAAATATAGAACATCCCCAAATAAATTTTTATAACAAAAGTTTTATAACGTATCTTTTCAATTCAGAAACGGTAAATGGCAGCTGCTATTAAAAGCTTTCTAAATTTGTATATGTAAGACAAATATATAGTGTTGCCATACGTACTAATTTAATTTACCGTAATTCAAAACTGAATTTTTGACTAATTATGTCTCGAGAAAGGCTTAAGTTAGAAACTTCTAATTTTGGGAGAAGTTATATCCTTTGAAATTAATAGAAGTCTTTTAAGAAAATTGTTTTATGACGTCCGCTGTTTAGGATCTAAGGTAAGGTTAAAAAATTAAAATTTTTCTATTTTTCAACACCTGTAGTTTGAATGCGTCAAATTGTTTTTAGTAATATACAAAATCGAAAACTCCAACATTATATTTTAACATTTGCTAAAGGTTTCTTTTAAATTTCATAAGGGTACTTTTAAAAATTAAAGAAATAGTCTCATAATTTTTAACCAGTTTTGCCTATTTAATTTTCTTAAGTAGCAGGTTTGAACCTTGTGAAGCAACATAAGTTTGCTCAGAAAAAATTTTAGAGCTTTCCCTATTCAAAAGCTATTAGAACTTATAAATTAAAAATTCATAAATTTAAAAACCAGTAAGTCTGTAACTTAGACACCATTGTATGTATATTTTTCCAAAGTTAAACGTAAACATTAAGGATCAAACATTATTTCATATTCAACATCAAACATACTTCGCCACATGTAAACTATTTTTTGTATATTTTTTATATTTTTTACCCAAAATAACAGTATGAAACATTGTTTATTTATTGAAATGTTTTGCTGTTTTAAAATCCCTTGCTTTTTTTTCCTCACATGTTTTATATAACCACTTTTTTTTCGACATTTTATACATGATTTTTACATTTAATTATTATATTTGTCTGTTATTTTGATGAAAAATAGTTAAAAGTTTAATTTTTTTTAATTTTTATCAGTGCACTCAAAGTATTCAACGTATCCATGGACCGGTAATGAATGAAAGTAATTTGTGCATAAAACCAGTAATGATTTAACAACATTCAAACCACTACAATAAATTCAGTATATAATAAACATACTATAAGGGAGTTTAATATTTAAAAAATGGACGCCATTATATAAAAATTTTAAATATTTTTTAAACAAATAATGAAGCAAGAGTAAGCCAAGGTAACCGATTTAGTAATAATAACCGACACCTGAAAAATCCAAAATTATTATGAAACTTATAGATATTTTAAAATGATATTAGGTATGAAACAAAAACCCAACACCTCATATTAGCTTTGTAACCCATAGTTGAGCATTAAATTTAATACCCTAACACTGAATTTCGTATTGGGGAACATTGGGTAATAGCTACCCGAATTTCCACAGTAATTTATTTCAAATTTTTATAAATGACAGAAATACATTTTACCAAATTTATTTTTAGATACAGCACCAACCGTAAATACTAAATAGTAGTTACAAGCATCAGCATTTCTATGCAATAAAATTTTCAAGATATATGTTTGCTTGGCATTGGAAGCGTGAGGCAGCTACCTTAGTTGCTTCTCATTTCAGAATATGAATTAATGGTTCGTTTTTCTCCTAATTGGACAATAAATTAGCCCTAAAACTTGCAGCAATACTATTTTGTAAAAGAATTAGTTTAAAATCAAACAGTTTGCCCTTACACTACCTTAATAGAATTTTTCAATTTTGACTTCCAGAAATTCGGAAAGACTTAAAACCTTTTCCGAATACGTCTGGCTTAAAGATATTGCTGAAACGCGAGCCCTTCCGTTATCTAAAGGAATTGGAATTCTGAAATTTTCACAAGTCCAGCTTTACACAATAGCCGTTATTTCTATTGAAATTGAGCCAGTTAATTCAAAGGGCTTGTAATTCATAATTCTATGTTTAATAAAACTAGGAATTTAGAAAAAGCATCCACTAGGTACTTTTTTAGTAAAAGGCTTCAAAATATCCACCGAAAACCTAACAGATAAACTTTGAACCATGACCCTTTACTTTACTTACCCTATCTAATTTTGAATTTTTTTGAAGCGTGGTTGAAAAATCCAAAAGGTACCAAGAAATGCTAAAACCACTTGATGTTAAAAGATCTTTCACTAATTGATGCAAATCACCTACCCAAAATTACAATATTATTACATTGAAATAAAATCAACGTAATTGAATTATAATAATTCTTTTTACTATAACTTTGATACAAAAGAATTTCCACTCTATTTATTTTGAAGCATCCCTGTTTTTATAATCAATACTATATATTTGCTAACAACTTCTATAACATTTTTAAAAAAAAATAAATATATGACTTAAATATGTTATACAATTAGTAGTAAATACGTATTGTCCATTGATTCCTTAATGTAAATCTCAAAATGAATAGCATATCTGTACTAATAAAACTTGATGTACTAATTAAGCTTAATGTTTGTTTTAATATATTTCTCCTACAAAATTTATAGTACGTACTTTAAAGGCGGCGTGTCATGTGACCCCGGGCCATGTCCCACCAAGGATGAGACATATTGCTCAAATTCAATTTGGACATAATATCTCACTATTAGTGAGTCATAATGTTTTTAAATTGGTTAGGGCCATAACATTCTGAAAATTTTTTGTTATTTTTGATTTTATGACCCATCAAAATGGAACAAAAAGCCATAATTTAGGATTTTATGACCTACCTAAAAGAATTCTTAAAACATATTAAAAACAAAAAACAAGTACCAAAAAAAAAGGCTTTCTGTTTTATAAATAATTTAAATTTATTAATTAGATAATATTATTTATTTAATTACAAAGTTTGTTAGAAAAGCTTTTACATATAATCAAAATATTAGTAAAAAGGTTAACTTACTTAAAATGAGTCTTAATGTCCACATAATTTTCAACATTAATTAAAAAATAACTCCAATGTTTGCTGGTTCATAAGATCTTAAAGATTTTTCTGGTGTTGTAACCGTCGGTGAGCCATTAAATCCTAAATTTCGTTTAGGATAATGTGTCTCACCGACGGTGGGATACATTCCCTCAACTTTATTCGGACAATATATCTTTTCTCTGAGGAGCCACATGGAGCCACATGACACGTCGCCACTTTAAACCTTGGAACTAATATAACATTTTGAGTCACAAAATTAAATATGTACTAATTTTTTAACAATATATATGCTAAAGTTTTTCTTTAAACAATCACCTTTCGTTCATTTTTCATCACTTTTCGAGAAATCTAGATTAAGGAATCTAGATCTTAATGTACACTAGATTCATTAATTTAAACACATAAATATCACATAATAGTTTAATAAACACTAAACTTAGCCAGCTTTTACTATATAAACGATAAATAAACGATAGCTAAAAAATTAATAACCGATGAATTTGTTACCCTAATATTCTGGAGGTTCTAATGCCGCCCATACTTGTGCAGTATTGTACTTGAGCATTCAAAATTAACGCGTGCTTAAATGAGTTAGTGGCTGATTGTAGAAAATCAACCACGATTACTTATTCCGGTTCCATCTTCATCTACAGAATACGTGTAATGAGTATTATGCAATATGCTACTTTATGATTGCATCATAATCAATACATGCATCATAAACCAGCTGAACAATTTATAATCAATTAGTTTCTTATTCTATTACTACCCTATTGTAATAAAATTTACCTAATTTTAGATAATTTACAATTAAACGATACTCAAAACAATTATAGGCTACTATAATATTTTTATTTTGTAATTTTTAGATAAATTCGAATGTTGCACAAAAAAAAAAGATTCCTTTGTTTCAAAAGAATTTTTAATATTCAACTATGTTAATTATTTTAACTAAACAATCCACTAACTAACCATAGTAATAAACGAACGAATTATTTAACATTATATTATATTATAATGTAAATTACTATTTTTAACTGCAACCTTATTAGAATATTTGCATTAAAAATTCCATTGGGGGCACTTCACTCTACAAAAAACTATTGCACTGTTTTATTTTGTAAAATATTTAGTATATTAATTCCTATTTGTGTTTCCAGAAGTCGTTATTCCACAGCAACTACAGAAGTAACTATTCTTTAAATATTAGACAAAAAAAAAATGTTATAACTATATTTTGTTGATTATACATTGTTATTATTATTGATATTGATTCTGTTACTTATTCTGATGATACTGATTATATTGATGATGATATAATATGAAATGCAGGTCTCTGGGTATTCGTGTCAAATTTTACGATAACCTGTTCATGTTAACAAGTATTTCGAGCACAAATAATTATTAAAAAAAAAAAAAAAACATGTAATAAAAATACAAAAATTGTAAAGAAAAGATACTGGTACTATGAATTGAATATTATCGATATTTAGGTACATATACCATACCTATATATTAACTATATTTTATGTATGCATTATGATATAACATAGCGGAAAATTTTATGTAAAATAACTATATATATCTATTAATCTATATACGCAAATTGACATATGGATACGTGGAAAATTTATATGATTTTATCATGACTCCTTTGTTGACTTTGGAGTTTTCGATTAATGTGTATTCGATGCAGCAATTTTTAGTGAAATATTATTTTATGTATTAAATTTATATTGAATTTATTTTAGAAAATTTATTCAAACATTTTCGTATTAAATTATTTGCAAATAATTGTTATAGAATAAATTAAACTATAAAAATTAAAAATTATTAAAAATTAATATTTAATCGATTAATAGGTAATGGATATTTTCTGAATCGAAAATTGACATTACTGCGTTCATTATTCAATTATACTTCACTTTTATTTTTTTTTTAGATTCGATTATCGTTCAAATTGTTTTTTAAATATTTGAGAATTAAATTGTTTTTTCGAATAAAAATACGTTATATGTAGGGATTGCATATTCGAAATTCGAAATTCGAGAATTCCGGAATTCGTTTTCATAAATATAGTTTCGAATTTCCGAAAATTTCCCAGCGAATTCCGAATTTAAAATTTATTTTTTCAAGCTCTCTCCAACTTTTAAATTGTGTTTTTGTTTCTGTACATATTAATATTCTACATTCTATAAGAAGCAGTGTTTGAAATTTTTCATAAAATGAACGCTTATTTTTTATTTTAAAAATAAAGCCCACGAAGCAAAATCTTATTTTAAAAATATCGCACTCGCCCATCAGAATATAACAAAAAGAATTTAAAAAAATCTCAGCACTTCTCATTCAAATTAATTTTACTTTATATATAAATTTTTAAGAGCGAATTGTATAAGAGAGAAAAAAAAACACAATCTTTGTTACTTAATATTTCGCCCGTTTGATTTCGTTCTTCACGGTAAGGGCAATAAAAATGAAATAGAACTCTTGTTAAAAAATGTAGAGAATCAAAATGAAAGAAAAAAAAATTTGGCAATATATTATTCGTGGCAATATATTAGAGTCCGTCTACTCATTTTTGATTGCGATTCCGCGATAACTTTTGTACAAAAGTTCGATCGAGACTCGGAGACGCAGCTTTAAGTGATCTATGCTTCCTCAAAGCATATTTTAAGAAAACAAAACAATAATTTTATATTTTTTATTTTTTATTATTCAATGATATGCCATGTTAGAATGTTTCTGTACTAATTGAATTTGTGTACAATTGTTTTATGTTTATATTTCATTTTAAATAATATAATTTTATGTTCCATTTTTATTTTAAAAAAAGTATTTTTTATACAATAAATAACAATGAATTATCTTATATAAGTTATCTTTATTATTTGTATAATTGTATAGACATAAAAAAATTAAAAATATTTCGGAATTCGACCGAATTCCGAAAATTTTTAATTTCAAATTCCGAATTCCGATTTTTTTATTTTCGTCAAAATTTGCAATCCCTAGTTATATGTATAGAAATCTGACCAATTAATAGTATATCGTAATAGTTTATATCGCAATATAAAAAAGTTGATATAACTCTTGTGTAAGTTAATAGATGGCGCTCCAACAAAGGAGTGGCAAATTAATAAAAAAATGTATTGATAATAGATAAGACTACTTCTAATTTTTGACTTTATATTTTCAAAAGTAGAAAACAACTCTTTCAGTCGCTGTTGCAGTGGGTTGTACTGTCCGTAGGGTGTAAGAGTCTGTTATATACAATATTTCATTTATTAATTCTTGTTTTAAGTGAATCTAAAAATTGAAAACTAGTTTTATCATCTGAGTTTAATATATTAATGAATGTACTAGATCCAGAAAAATAATGGAGAAACTTCCGCAGAGGGGCTGTGAGCTATCAATATGACGTCAACACATAACGGTACTTTATATCTCAAAATTTCCGATTATATTAATTATTAGTGGTGATGCCGCCATCTAGTAGTCAAAAAATGCTTTACCAAATTTTGGCATCACTCTTCACTTCTGAATGCATAATTGAAATCTTCAGTTGCAGATTAAATTTTTATCTCTTTTTCTGGTTCATTATTTTTTTAATTTCTATAACTAAAAGTCATTGTTTATGTGAGTAAGAGAATGAAATAAAATATTATAGATATCGTAAGCTGTAGCAAGTGTTGCATTATCTTTACTGAGTTCCTTGACTGATACTAATTGTATCCTTGAGTGATGTAATTTCTGTTAGACACATAACACATTGTTTGTTCTAAGCCAATGTCAACTAAAGCTTAAAAAAAATATTTGTTTATTCGCTATTATTCGAGTTCGAATGTACTAATTGCCATACAACGTTTTTATTAAATATATTTTAATATTGAATATAAACTATTGTATGAACTATCTAGTTTTATCTATAATATTGTAAATAAAGTTTGTTATCTTGATAAGTCAAACAATTTTATGAATATTATCAATCTCTATTATTAATTAAATATTTCAATGGTCAATTAAGGTTTTAATAAAAATAATAAACGTAATATCTGAAACTATTTGTAGGTTGACAACTGTTAAGATTCGACTACAACTTCGAGTAACTCCCGAACAACGAACTTTTTCTTGTCAAAATATTTTATATAAAAATTAAAAATTGGTATTCTCCTGTTGGAACGATATCTACTCACACTAGCAAAAAGTACGAAAATAAAAGTATAATGCTAACGTACGAACGGACGAACAGACAAAACTACTTATGAACCGATTTTCTTGATTGATGGTCTTCCGATCTATACACTTGAATCAATTCCTGTTATGCCTAATTCGATGCGTTATACCCTATTCACACTACGGGTCTATAACATGTTATATAGTTGTTATAATATCCCATAACTAAATATATTGTATGAAAAAAATCTATCAAGGATAATATGATAATAACTATAGTTATTCAGTATAACATGTTATTTTTCAAGGTTGTGTAGTTAAATTTTTTGATATAATCGATTTTTTTTCGATTTATTAAAGTTTTTTTTGATCTTCATATCCCTTGATGAAAAAAAAAATTTTTATTTATTTTTTTTAAAATCAATTATGATTTATAAATAAAATTTTTTTTATAAACAAACAAAAACGTCAAGCAAACCTTTTTTATTAAAACGTCAATTTTTCGTAGTGAGAATACAAATTTTTATAACATGTTATACGAACACATTAATTGAAAGTTAGATCTAAATCATTAAATGCATATTTTTGTTATTTTCAATATTATTATAATTCAGAACATTACTTAACTTTTCCGTTCTTTTAATGACTCCAATTTTAGCACATTTCCAAAAAATTTTGTAAAAATGTGTCTATATATTTTACCTTGTTCGTCCTTCCGTCCGTTAAATATTTTAATAATCTTTAAAAAAATTATATCTGTAAAATAAATATATAGGGTTATTTTACGGAACTTTAATTTACCGTTATGCGAAACTCAATTTATGAAAAATGTTCAATCTATCATATCTTTTAAATGGCTTTAGCTAGAAACTTGAAATTTTGGGAGAAGATAGATCCTTAGAAATGAGTATTGGTGGTATTGGAGTATTTAAGAAAATCTTTTTTTGTAATTTTTTTGAAGTAATATACCAGAAATTTGTGCTTTAAGATTATATTTTAACACTTAAAAATTCCTTAAAATTTAATAAACACCCCTATTCTAATTCCCTCGCAGACTTTCTACGAAAAATTGGCTACGATAGGAACAAAAAATCTTAGCGATTCCCAATTCCCTCGCAAACAATTAAATCTGCAATGGTAACTTTGACGTTTGAGTTCATTTTCCAAGTAAAAATAATAATTATTGTTTTTAATTTTGTAGTACTTAATAATTTTTGAACATTATTTTGAAATAGAAAACAGAAATAAATAAAATATGGTGAGATATGTCATATAATGAAAAATAATTAAAAAATAGATTTTGATTTATATTGATAGATTTTGATTTAAGTGTAAGTTTATGTGAAACTTCTTATTTATACGTATACTCGTAGAAGTGAACTGATCACTAAATAATAAGACGTACGAATATGCTACGAATGAAAATTTCTTTCGTTGATGTTTGCACTTTTCGTAACGCATCATTAAGTCCGAACGGAGAATCGCTTTTTCGTGGATTATCTCCGACGTAGTTGTACGAGAGACTTTAGAATAGGGGTGAACGTGTTCTCAGTGTGAAAGTGTATTGTCAAGTGTTAAAGCGTTGAATAAAGTGGGATAAAATTCTTAAAAAAAATTGAAAAAAGTCTTCAATTGAAGTAAAAATTTATTATTGAAAATAAAGGTCTTCACTTGAAATAAAAAATCTTCATTTAAATAAAAGTTTTCAATTAAAACAAAAGTCTTCATTACAAAAAAGACTTCATTTGGTAAGACCAGTTAAAGTAAAAATGGCATATTATAATGTTTTTTACCCAAAACACAGTATGAAACAGTATGTAGTTTTGGAAATCTTTTTTAAAAACCCTTGGTTTTGTTCATCACTTGTTTTTAATTTATAATGAATATTCTTTAATATTTAAATAATATCAACTTTAATAGAATCTTGCGCCATTATGCGAACTGTAAGTTTCCTATATGTAATCCTTTATAGAAGCAAAGAAACATTTTTGAATAACGTTTTTTTTATCAAATTATATTCTTCTGTATTAATGGAATTCCTTTTCAGTTCAAAGGTGAAATATATAAAAGTGCCATTGAATTATTTGTATTGCTTTTGTTTTTCTATTTGTGTTTGAAACAAAAAAAAAACCCAAACATTTCAATTCAAATATTTGCTTCTTGAAGTTTTAAATTTTTATCCTTTGATTTTTATTTTTTCCACCACATTCCCCCATAATATTCAAATATTTTATTTTCATTTTTAAATTGCTGCATTTATTTTATGTATTATATGAATTAAGAATGGTTCTTATCCATTAATGATCATAAATCATAGATTGGTTAAACATAAATCACATTCGTAAAAAAAATATAAGAAATAAAATACTTTCTTTGCATTTTTAATGTTTATTTCACGCAGAAAACAAAGTACTTGCTAGTAAAGTAAGCATTTGAAGCTTTACACTTAAAAATATTTGTAAAAAAACCAAGAGACATATAGGACTTAAAAAAACTTTGCGCTTTAAACATTAAATTTTCAAGGTTGATAAAAAAGAAACACAAGTTTGTCAAACTTCATGCAAGTAATAAAAAACCGAGAAAAATTGTAGTAGAGTAGACTGTGTCAACGCGACATCCGGTTAATTACTTTTGACAAAATTTTAAATGCATAACTTATTAGGCTTTTAGTTAAGTATAAAAGAAAATATAAGTTGAAAGGCAGGTCTTCGAACCCCTTTCACTACACCAACTTAATTTTATTCAGACGTTGGTAATTAAAGTTAAATACTGTTGATATAGAGTAGTAATCGATTAAAAAAGGAGTTGTATGGCAACTACTCGAACCCACAGCACTACCGCAACTAAATTTTAAGCTTTGGCCATAAAATTAAACTATTTCTGGCAAAATTTCAGACACCCAGCTTCAATAGTATAGAATAATGCTCATATAAAAGAAGAAGTTGTATGATAGCTACACGAAAACGTGGAGCAAACTGGATGGATTTCAATAGCGATAACAGCTATTGCATAAAAACGAATTTGTGCAAATTTCAAAATTCTACCTTCTTTATTTCTTAGTTATCGTGCGGACAGACTGACAAAAATAGCTAGGTCAATTTAATTTGTGATTCTGATCCGATCCATACCTTTGAGTTTATATCTCCCCTCTCTTTCTCTGCGTCGCAAAGGTAATGGCAAATTTAATATACCCTTTTGACCTATAGTCATACGGATATAAAACCAGTGGCAAGTTTTCGTTAATAATAGTCTCAGAATAATATGAAGCATTTTCGAACACAACACAATTTTAAATAAATGACCTCTGAATACTAACAAGAGAAAAACCCATAGTTAAGCATCATGCGCGTAAAAGGTCATATATAAGCTTAGAGTGAATCGATTTTGTGAAATTGTCGAAGTAAAATATAAAGTAACTTCCCTAACATTACATGTCGTAGAACAATCCAAAAAGAATAGGCTAAACGCAAAATTTCCTATGGAAAGACATTAAAAGATCAATGCAAAACCTTGTGGAATTGACGTTTTAAGTGGACGCCCTATGATTCCAAAAAAAGTAAAGGAAAAACATTTGTCTGATTAAGATCTACTTATTTGTAATAATAACTGCATTGATATAGCACCATTGATTTCTTTAACCCTTTTCGAAAAAGCACTTGAAGTGATAACAAAAATAAGTTGTGAAATTGTGGTATTCCAATGCGAATCCAAAAACACATAAGATAATTAATTGGTATCATGCACTTTATAAAAGAATTTCTAAATTGAGGCATCACAATCTAGAAGTACCATTGAAAAAACTTAACTTGATATATTTATACTTGACATAGTGATATATTTTCAAAATTTTATTAATTCTAAAATTTTTAGCTACCTACACATGACGGAGTGTGATAATTTTATTAGCAAATAATATTGTGTCATTGTTTTTTTGAAATTTCAAAGGCAAATATTCATGCTATTGATGGCTTCCAACATTTTAAGGAAGCTAATTTTTTTTAAATGGATTTAAAATAATATAAACACCTTAATATTTAAATAGGTTGGTAGTCTAAATTTTATAAAACCAAAACTTTTTGATATTCCTTCATAAAACATCTAAAAATTATGCAAAAACAATTCTCTGGTTTATGTCTAATACTAACCAATTTCATATTGAATAAAATAAATTCGCGTGTGAAACAACAGTCATTTAAATGTCCATTTTCATTATAAAATATTTCATTATAAAAGTATAGAAATATAAAAAAAAGTAGTAGTCAATAGACGCATTCTTCTATTCAATTTTAAAGTTGTTCTATTCAAAACTATTTTTTCTTTTGTAAAATGTCAAAAAAATCAAAAAACAAAAGCTAAATCTAAATATTCGTATGAAATATTTCACTAAAAATCATTTTATCTTAATCTTTTAAAATGACTCAGTTCGAATGTCTAAATTGAATAATACTTTAGTCATCTTTTTATCAATGTAAACAAATCAAAGCGTGAAAGATTATAGTTACCCTTGTCAACTTTTAGTCAGCCATATGTGTGTTTAAAATACAATTTATCATCGGCTTACTGATGGAAAACAAAATATAAAAAATTTTAAAAATATTTATGGCACATAAAAACCTCCCATTTTAAAACCAAATAAAACAACAAAACACAAAAAATTGGCGCACTCAAAAATTGATCCGAATACTTTCCACTTTTGCCAACGCAATTTTGCTTACTGTCAACGGACTTTTACTTTACCTATTGTCGACTTCAATATTAAACCTTCTAGTTTTGTTGATCCGAATACTTTCCACTTTTGCCAAAACAATTTTGCTTACTGTCAACGGACTTTTACTTTACCTATTGTCGATTTCAATATTAAACCTTCTAGTTTTGTTGATCCGAATACTTTCCACTTTTGCCAACGCAATTTTGCTTACTATCAACGGAGTTTTACTTTACCTATTGTCGATTTCAACATTAAACCTACTAGTTTAGTGCGTTGCAAAGATATAAACTCTTGCTCTAGCAACCCATATTGCAGCTATACTACTGCTTTGTCACGATTTACTTAAACCTTACCACTTTCAATGCCTTTTTCTTAATTAGTTACGAAGATTCAAAAATATTTAACCTGCATTGTTAATAATACTTTGAGTGAATTGGAAGACTGTAGCTCTTTTTGTTTTTGAGTTATCATACTGAAACTCGTACGGGCGAATGGACGGACAAACAACTAATTTGAATAACTTTTTGATGTTAATTCGATCCATAGACTTCCGTTTATACAGTTTATGTCTAATGCAGTGCGTTACAAACGGAGGTGAAAGTTTAATACTCCATATCTCTGGCCCATTCACGAGTACATTAAATTTACACAAATATCTGTGAAATATAAAAATTGATGTTATTAATTTACAAAAAAATCATAACAAACCTTAACAACAGGATTCATGGATTCTTTATTATCTTCATCACTTCATCTGCACTTATTTCAGAATTTTGCATTTTTCTTTCAATTTCAATTTAGTGTTATTATTATGTTTTACACCTTGTTTTTATACATGTTCATTGTATTCTCAAATAATATTGTGATAGTTTTCCTTAGATATACACTTCTTTGAGTTTTGTATAACATTTTTAGGTATCAGTGATTTATCGAATTATAAATGTGATCTGATACTTGTTTTTTTGTGTTTTTTGCATTTTTTGATGTGTTGCTCTTTTTATTTAAAACTAAACTCATGTTATGTGTTCAATATCGATTTTTGTTTTGATGACCTGCTGCGGTTTATTTTTGCCGCTGTTTTTTTAAATACTGTACCATGAATACAATACCGGAGTATGTTGCTTACAAACATTAAAAAAAAATAAAAAAATTAAAAAGTAGCAGTTTAACAGTAAACAATAATAAAACAAACAAAACATTAAAGTTAAAAAAAGGTGATAAAAGTGTATATTAAATGAGCATTAATGTGGCATATGAATCGTTTGATTAATATCTCTTTCATTTCTGATATCAGGTTTTTTTTTTTATTCTTTGCATACTCCTTATTTCGCTTTAAATTCAGTTCCCGATCGTTTATTATGATTGATAATAGTTATACATGCATCTTAACACTTTGTTCAAAAAGAATAAGTGTAAATGAATTAAGATATACATGATTCAAAGAGTAGATTTAAGTTTCAGGATCTAAGAGTGTTATGGATCTAAAAGCGTTCTGGATCAGGATTTTAAAAGTTTAAATATTGTAAACTTTAATTTCAAATTAATTGTGTTCCCACTAAAGATTTGTAGCGTACGATTCGATCTAATGATCAAAAAATTTTGAAATATATTTCCATCGTAACTATTTAAGATAACCTGTACTTTCAATTTCTATATTTTACTAAAAATTTCCAAAATACATTGATTAAAATAAAATTGACTACATTGAGTAAAAATATCTAAAACACATCATATAATCGTCATATTCGGTCCCAGTAACTGCTCAATTATTTGTTTATAAAAATAAATATACGAGTATAACTATTTGCGTGTGACAGCCGACCGAATTTTGAGCGCTGGGCGGCCCAAGTAAATAGTAAAAGCAACTAAACTAGTTTATAGGTTTTGATCTTTCATTTAATATGAATAGATATTATATTCTATTTAGCGTTAAATTCAAAGTTTTGGAGTAATCGTACTGACACACCGACCCGGGGGATGACCACAACTAAATCGATTTACCTTTTGATGTTGATTCTGACTTTAATTATTTGATCAAACAGTTTAAATTGTTAAACTTTTTACAAACCCCTAAACTTCTATTATTATCCATTGAATGTCCACATTGAATTTTCTGTGCGTATATAGTAGAAAAAATATTAAACTTCTCAAACGATTGCTTGTTTGCTTATTGAGTAAAAGAAAAATCATATATACTAATCAGTAATCACAATATATATATATATACTCAACTCTTTATTCACATATGACTGTATGTTAAAGAGTATTCTAAATTTGCTATTATATTTGTGACGCAACGATGGAGGTGAAGAAGATATAGAGTCAAAGGTATAAATTGAATCACAATCGACAAGTAAACCAATTTAGCTATGTATTTTTATCTGGTTATCCGCCCGTCTGTCCGTATTATAACTCAACATCCCATCGTTCATCCGACTACTCGTCTGCCTGTAGGATAACTCAACGTCCGACCGTCCTTCGGCCCGTTTGAAATCCACCAAGTTTGAGTAACAATTTCTAATATCTCCCATACAACTTTATTTTAAGATGAAAATATCACTATAATAAAGCTGGGTATTTGAAATTTTGTAAACATAAGATATATTTTATAGGTATAAAGGTTTTGAAAAATTGGTAGGTCTAGTCTAGCGGGTTCGAGTAGTTTCTATACAACTTATTTTTTAATATGAAAATAGCTTAATATATAATGGAACTGAGTATTTGAAATATTTTTCATCATTAGTTAACTTTGATGGTCAAATTCAGATGGTGGAATTTGCACGAAATATAATTGGTGTAGTGTAAGAGGATCGAAAAACTGTCTTAAGGCTTTTGTACGTAACAAAAGTAATTAACCAGTTTATATATTACGTTCGAGTATCCTAGAGTTGGAACAGTCTGCTCAACATTCTTCCTCTTTTTAAATTTTAAAAATATAAAAAAATTTAATACAAAACATGTTTTCAAACTGATTTAAATTCAAAGAATACCAAAAAAAAAACCTTATACATCATAATACTGCACAAGACAGCACAGTACATTATTGTTTCCTATGAATGAAATATTTGATATTGCGCCTAAAAAACCACCATATAGTCCACCATATAAAAGTAACAATAAAAACAAAATAAAGAAAAAGTAATCCTCAGACAATGAGGTTATCTTTTAAAAACTACCATTATTATGTATCAATAGTTTTCGGCTGATATAAAGGAAATTCTTTCAATACATTTTATTTGATATCGGTAAAGAGACTGTTATTCAAGGAAGCAAAAAAAAAACATCGATTACAATATTTTTAAAAAAATAACCGGTACTATCGTATACTGGTGTTTTACTAAATTGTGCTGATTCTTACAGTTTAGATTTATTTCTTATTATATCCATGGGAAGAATAAGTGACATGTATAATAAAATTGTTCCTCCGTTTGTAACGCATTAATCTGGGCATTACAGATGTAAACTCAAGTGTATGAATCTGATCATCATCGAAAAACGTCCATCGTCTATTTGTCAGCACGATAACTCAAAAACTAAAAATAATTATGTTTGAAACTCATACAAAATGCTTTTTAAACAATTTGTATAGGTTTGAAATTATTTTTGGTTAAAATTGGCTCAAAGCTTCGGAAAGCTTCAATACAAATATTTAGAACTAATTTGAACATCTTCAAAACTAATACTTTTACGAATCTGAAAATTAAAATTACTACTATGAAGTTTCAAAATGTTAAGACTTCATTATCAGGCAGTTGACATACAAATCTTTGGACCCCCGCTACATATCATTAGAAATAATTACATTAAGGAGCTGAAAATAAAAAAAGCAATTAAAGTAATTTTGAAAGCAAGTTTTAGATCTCTCGGTCCGAGTCTGTAACCAGAATACAAATCACTGCAGGTAACATAACTATAGAAGGTTGAAAATTAAAACCCGCAAATTATATATTTACATTACTGGCAAGCTGCAACAAAAAGTTCTTAACCCAAATGGTGTAAATCAAATAAGTTAGAGGATTAAAGAAATAAGAGGAAAATGGGATGAAAAACTAAAAGGGCAAGTGTATTTTTTCTATTTCAAGTAAAATAACATCATGAGTAAATTAATGACTCATTGTGCTTTGTATATTCTATTGGGTTCGCACGGGTATCTTAAAGTTGACAAGGGTAACTATATCCTTTACCTCGTTTTTATGAAATTTGGTCTGATCAACCGTTTTCTGAATGTGTAAATTGATAAGTAACAGTGTTATAATGGATTTTTATTATTGTGTGTTTAGTTTACAATGAACATGCCTACTGTGAATAGTTTAGACGAAAAATGAGAACAAATATTAAGCAAACGCAACAAAACACTGTGTATTATTGAGTAATTGATTTTTACGCAAATTCACGATAACGAAGGAAAATTAAAAATTATAAAACAAAAAAGTGCATATTACAAGGTACTAAAGGTGTATATTTTGTGGGATAAAATGATTCTTAATGACTGTAATAAAGATCATTATATCAGATTGTTTCAATTATTGAATACTTGAAATAATTTTACTTTCTATATTATATGCGTCTTATGCTTTTAATTACGATTTTATTTTATGTCTTTTTTTTGGAAATTTCAATTTACTGTGGAAATTATATAATTAGCAATATGTTTGTTTATACCCGTATGACTATATAGTCAAAGGGTATAATAAATTTGCCATTATGCAGAGAAGGAGGGGGGGGGGGGGGTAGATAAAGACTCAAGTGTATGGATCGGATCAGAATCGAAAAACAAATCGATTTAGCTATGTATGTCCGTCCGTCCGTCTGTCCGTTCGTCCGTCTGTCCGTCTGTCTGTCTGTCCGTCCGTCCGTCCGCACGATAACTCAAAAACTAAAGAAGCTAGGATCTTGAAATTTTCGCAAATTCTTTTGTTTGCAATAGCCATCATCGCTATTTAAATCCAGCCATTTTGGTCCATGGTTTCGGGTAGCTGCCATACAACTTCTTTTTTTATATAAGTATTACTCTATACCTATTACAGCTGCGTGTCTGAAATTTTGCCAAAAGTAGTTTAGTTTTATGGCCAAAGTTTCTGCAAAATTTGGTTGGTCTACTGCAGTGGGTTCGAGTAGCTGCCATACAACTTCTTATTTTATATGAGCATTACTCTCCATTTAATGAAGCTGGGTGTCTGAAGTTTTGCCAAAAATTGTTTAGTGTGATGGCCAAACTTTTTGCAAAATTTGGTTGAAATTTGTATGTTTGAAATTTTGCCAAAAGTAATTAGCCGGATGATATAATGTATATGTTACGGTCATACGGGTATCCCAGAGTTGACACAGTCTACTCTACTACACTCTTCCTCGTTTTTTTTTTATTTTTTTTTTAAGCGCTAACTGTTCAATCTAATAAGCCTGTCTATACCATACCATAGCCTGTCTATTTGTAGAATTGATCTTAATGAATTCCACATGAAATTTAAACACGAGATAGTACTAGGCATTATAACACGCAGAAACGTCTTAGATTTTCAATACATCCAATTCTATTTTTGTTTATATCTTAATATTTTGTATTTGAGTTATATGGTATTCTATATCTGTGAGTTTTATTATTAAATTAACATTATTTGTTTATATTTTGCATTATTTGTTTATATTTTGCATTGCATTGCATTATATTGTTACATTAATGTATTTTTTATTACAGATACATAATTATTAATTATTTCTTAAGCCATTAATTTGAACCCAATGGCGAATGGTAGCTGTGTTGAGCCGAAAACCAGAAAAGTTTTTTTACTTTCACTGGGATTCGAACCCGGTCTTTTCGCATGAAAAGTCGGCACTCTAACCACTGTGTCAACCAGCCGTTAATACAATTAACGTAGTTGCTGTTGTATTAAATATTTTTCAGGTTAGGATGTAAATGCAGAACTATATGAATTAAGTAGACTGGAATGAAATAGTAGAAAAAGCTATGAATAAAAATTAAAGGAGACTTCAAGTCTTATGCTCCCAAGTATAGAGTAACCGGCGAAAATTCTATTATTATGAGCCCATTAGCAAAAGATTCAGCTGAATCGAGGCAAAAACGAGACTGCTTAAATGATGATATTCGCTCATGCAAGCGAATTCTAAATTTGATTGATTGAACGATAGGTAGTGTCGAAATCCGAACTTTTTAAAACTTTGTTTTTGTTCTACAGCACTTAATAAACTGAATCTCAGTTGATTTCGCTCACATTAAACTCGCTCAATCTTTAATTCACATGTGAATCGCCTCAATTACAACTGAATTCAATTTTTGAACGAAAATATTATTGAAATTCAATTACGACAATTTTGTATTGCAAAAGGTGTTTTGAAGTGCGAGAATTGCGCAATTCTTAAAAATGACTATATCTAGTTCAAATGAATTGTCAACGTTATCTCTATTATTTTTATGTTTATTTTTTTTAATCATTTGTAAATATTGCAATATTTCTTTATAAATTAATACTACTTTAATTTCAAAATTTCATTTATAAAAACTACAAAAATGTGGAAAAATAAACAATATAATTATTACAAATATTTTATAAGTGTGGAATAATATATTTATACAAACATTAAACTTAAACTAATCATCTGGAAAAAATACGATTTTTTAAAAAGCTTCAACAAATTAATGAATAAATGAAAAACAATCAATGAAACTACAGTCTATTCAACAGTATTCTTAATAGCCTAAACCTACGTTAAAGCGCAGTTCTTCTAACCACCATTCCTAAAATTGAAATCAGTTTTCATTAATATAAAATGCATTTTACAATTACAATAAGACATGTGGTAGATAGAATGCGCCAAATGTTTAAGTATTATCAGAGATATACTTGTTTGGCATTGGAAGGGTCCATCCCAGTTTGAAAATTAAAAAATCGTTTTTTATTACCTACTACTAAAATATTATGCTTGATTAGGACATCGATCCGAATCTGTAGAAACTTCAATTTATCCTAAACTTCAGGGACATGAAGCCTAACCTTTTAGAAAATTATTTTAGCTTTAAGATATAAAATTAGGAATTTGAAAAGGTGAGATTAAAAAAGTCAATTTGCGGATGAACCTGTAGCATTTTGTCATTTTTCTTAAATGTATTAGAGCCTAAGCCATTTTGCTTATTTGTTTTAATGCCAAAGTAGCCTGACCTTGTGTCTTAGGCCATTTTGCCCCTAAGAAATATAGATACCTAAACAATAAACGTACTGTACCTATACTACAAAAAATATAAAATTCGTAAAATGTTTTTAAAAAAAAAACTTTTTTCAAAAACTGTGACAGGTAAGGAAACAGTTATGGGCATTTGGTACTAACTATAAGGTTTGAAAAGTATAATCGAAAAATGCTAGAAAAAATACAGCAAATACAGGGTGTTTAAACGGAAATTGATTTAGAAACATATTTTTTATACCCGTATACTATATAGTCAGTCAAAGGGTATAATAAATTTGCCATTACGTTTGCGACGCTGAAAAGGAAGGGGGGTATATATAGACTCAAGTATATGGATCGGATCAGAATCGAAAAATAAATCGATTTAGCTATGTATGTCCGTCCGTCCGTCATCACGATAACTCAAAAAATAAAGGAATGAAATGAAATTTTCACAAATTCGTTTTATGCAATAACCGGAATCGCTATTTAAATTCAGCCATTTTGATCCATGGGTTCAAGTATCTGCCATACAACTTCTAATTTTATATGAGCATTACTCTATTCCTATGGAAGCTGCGTATCTGAAATTTTGTCAAAAATAGTTTAGTATAATGGCCAAAGTTACTGCAAAATTTTGTTGGTCTACTGCATAGGGTTCGAGTAGCTGTCATACACCTCCTCCTTTTATATGAGGTTTACACTACACCAAATGAAGGTGAATGTCTGAAATTTTGCCAAAAATAGTTTAGTATAATGGCCAAAGTTACTGAAAAATTTTGTTGGTCTACTGCAAAGGGTTCGAGTAGCTGCCATACAACTCCTTCTTTTATATGAGCATTACTCTACACCTAATAAAGCTGAATGTTTGAAATTTTGCCAAAAGTAATTAACCGGATGATATAATGTATATGTTACGGTCATGCGGGTATCCCAGAGTTGACACAGTCTACTCAACAACACTCTTCCTCGTTTTCATTTAAAATCATTTAATCCACAAAATTATAATAATTAAAGCTGATAACTTACTCTTTAAAATGCATTTATTTTAATTTCTCTATAGCAAGATTTTCAAAATTTTATAAATAGTCTCTAAAAAACATTTAACCTCTCTTATCTCCAATTAACCCTTCCTACAATTTTATTTTGTTTGTTTCAATACCCCCAATTACTGGGTCAGGGACACCCTGCATAACTTTTTCAAAAAAAAACTTATAGATTCTAATTCTTTATCTAGCCTTTTGTTTAGTTTTTAACGGAAATAATTTGATATTTTAAATTGCAACAAGGTGTCTGTCGTCATATGCCGTAAAATGCATACAATTGAAATTGAAATTGACGATCAAAAGGAATGTTTAATTAAGTTGTGCGATAAAATTGATAAGACATTTTTACTTTTCAATGTAAAACATTTATTTTAAAAAACAGGGGTTTTATTTTCTTATATTTCTAATCAGTTCGATACTTTTAGAACTACAATCTTTTGAAAAACTTCTGATAAGAAGAATTTATTTAATTCATATATACAGCAACGCGTTAAGATTATAATTATGTAGAGCTTAAGAAAATTTTGTAAGATATTTATATTCTATATTAACATATTCTGTACATAATTCATTGCAGGTATGTATTAGCACTTAAGTCATGTTATTTAAAAAAAAAAAAAAAATTAATACTATTAATGCATTAGCAAAAGTTCAAAGCAAAAGAATGTAACTAAATAAAATGAGAAATTTTTTAAAAATAAATAGGTTTTTTTTTTTAATATTGCATGCTAGAATCGTTCAAATGACACGCAATAATGATTACACGCATGTACAATTTAATTTAAACTTACATGAAATATTGTTATTGATGTTTTTAAAGAAGGATTGGTGTTTCTTCATTAAATTTTTTATTTTTTCAATCTAAGATTATATTTTTTTATGACTTAATTGCTCTCACTAAAGGCATTAAAAAAAAATCTTAATACCTATTAAATTAGATCATAATAAAAATCAAGCATAAATATTTTGCGATTGACTTTTTAGTAATTTTGTGTTAATAATAAAATGTTGAAAACGAGGAAGAGAGTGTAGTAGACTGTGTCAACTCTAGGATTCCCACACGAACATAATATAAATATTATATAATTTGGTAAACTACTTATATTTTTATATGTACGATCCAATTAAGTTCAAGAAGAACCTTTACATCCATCTTCATTACTTCCTTTAAATTATTTTTTCTATTGATCATAATCCCAATTCCCAAATATCTTAATTTCCTTTCCAACTCCAATTCTAAAAACCAAACATCACATATGTATTTAAAATCCATTCCAAGTTTACTTTAAGAAAATGGGGGTAGTTTTAGATAGTTAAAGTCCAACACTCCGCAGATGAACCCCATACAGTGATTCTGGGCTGCTTTCAAAGTCGAACCCATTGCACTAGACCAATTATACTTTGAAAAATTACTTTTCAAAAATTTTAAACACCCACTTTTATTTAAAAGTTATACTCATATATTAAATAAAATTTGGATATGCTGCAACTCCTACCCATTAAGCAAACACGATCAATTTCAATAGCAACAACTGCTCTTGTATAAATATGAAATTATGCAAATTTGTGGATTCTAGCTTCTTAAATTTTAAGATTATTGTGCAGACGGAGCTAGAAAAATCGGCACACTTCTAGCTTAATCAGCAAACGATTACAATACTTGTTTTATTCTTCATATCAACTATTTATTTTGAAAAAAAATTACAGTAATAATATTAATTACTGCAAAAAGAGTTTTTTTACCGGCACCAACATAGTTCTAAGGGTATACTAAATTTACCATAAGGTGTGTGACCGGGTAAAGGAGGGAAGTAGATATAGACTACACTTTATGTGTCAAATCAAAAAGTTAGTCGGTTAGTGATTTGTGCCTGTTCCTTTGTCTCTCTGTATCAAAAACTAAAGAGCCATGGATTAAGAAATGTTGACGAAATTATTTTTGTACGAGGCATTTTCCTACAGAATTCAGCCTGTTTCTTCAACGGATTCGAATAGCCATACAACTACATTTTTTTATTTAACTCTTTTTTTCATAAAAGAGGGAATCTAAAATTTTGAAGATGTATGTATTTGAATTTAAAGGTCAAAATTTGCCCAAAATTTAAAGAATGAACTTTCGAACTTTTACTTAAAATTGTCAAGTTAAAAGGAATATTATTTATCTACTTGATAATTTAAATTTTATTACGTTTAAGTCAATTTTAATACAAATTTTACCTGTCTTATTGGTAATTTAAACTGGTTCATTTAAATGTTTCATGCTTATATTTTACCTTTATTTTATATCTATATACTGAGAATATTTTATTTCTACATATTATATTATTTTCTTTTTGACACCGTTGTCGAATGTGTCAGAAAAGTTGTATATGGTAATTGCTTATAATATTTAAAATCTTTCATAATGATGTAATGGCATATAGTTATAAAAGAATTTACTGTGTTTTGCTAACGAGAATGCATTTTAATACCCGTATGACTATAGGTCAAAAGGGTATACTAAATTTGCCATTACGTCTGTGACGCTGAGAAAGAAGGGGGAAAAGATATAGGCTTAACGAGCTAGGATTTTGAAATTTTCACAAATTCGTTTTTGTATAATAGCCGTCATCGCTATTGAAATCCAGCCATTTTCGTCCACGGATTCGAGTAATTGCCATACAACTTCTTTTTTTATATGAGCATTACTGTATCCCTGTTGAAGCTAGATGTCTGAAATTTTTCCAAAAGTAGTTTAGGTTTATGGCCTAAGTTTCTCCAAAATTTGGTTGGTCTACTGCAGAGGGTTCGAGTAGCAGCCATACAACACCTTCTTTTATATGAGCATTACACTACATCTAATAAAGCTGTGCTTTTAAAATTTTGCCAAAAGTAATTAACCAGATGATATAATGTTTGTATTACGGTTATACAAATATCCCAGAGTTGACACAGTCTACACTTCCACACTCTTCCTCGTTAATATATGAATCAACAATGTAAAATACAATTTAATGTAGGTAGTGTTTAATTTTAAAAGATTAAAATTTAAAAAAATTATTATTAAAATATTTTTTTTAGATTAGATAAGATCCAAAAAATTTTTATATCTTATATTGACTGGAACGTTATTGCACTGAATACTTATCACTCACTAAATAATAAAATAACCATTTTACAGATAAGTTTTGGTTGCACCAAAAGCATATTTGATAAATCGAAAGAAAATTATTATTTTATCAGGGTTTTAATATGTAGTAAAAATGCATGAATTTGATTAATTTATATAAAACAATTTTATAAATAGGGATCCATAGGTACAGCGAGTAACCGTCTGGCTTCATAATCTATGGAATGCGGGTTCGACAGCCATAGAAATAATGAAGTATTTAATTGCAAAATTCTCTTGGTTACCAAATATAATTTTAATATAAAATATATAACATAAATTAAATAAATAATGTTACCTATAAATTAATTGCATACGTATGTGTTATAAACAAATTAAAGGCACTCTAAGTTATTTTTAATTATTATGAAGAATTAATATGAAATTATTTACTAACAGATTACAAATTTTATATGCCCATATGACTTTAAGTCGAAAGGGTATACCAAATCGCCACTACGTTTTCTTTAGGAAGTCAAGGCTCAAAAGTATAGATTGGATCAGCAACGAAAAGTAAATCCGTTCTAGCTATGTATGTGCGTACGTCCGTACTTCCGTTCGTCTATCCGTCTATACATGGTAAAGCTGGATATTTGAAATTTTGTCAAAAATGGTTTGGTTATAGCAAAAGGCTGTACAAAATTTGGTTGGTCTACTGCAGTGGGTGCGAGTGGTTGCCATACAACTTCATCTTTTATATGAACATTACTCTATTCCTAATAAAGGTGGATGTTTGAAATTTTGTCAATAGTAGTTAAATTTAATGGCCAAAGTCTGAATAAAATACATAATTTATATTATTTTTAATTTATATTATAATATTAACAAAAATATTAATTTGAAAATTATTTTTTAATTAATAAAAGTACATTTTGAATCAAATTTTTTATTCCATGACCTTTTATTATTTTTGTACTGAAGTTAATCAATTTATTTGAATTATTTTCTTTATTAGCCTAATTAACTGGATGATAACGTTAAATTGCATGTCATTGTCAAATCTGTGCTTACAATATCTTAAATTTATTTCCATTCATTAATTAAAAAAAAAACTATTTCAGAACCAAGTCATAAAATTCTAAAAAGTTTCTAAATTCTAAAAATTAAATTTTTAATAACAATTTAAAATAATCTTTTTATCAATTCTTTTTCCCTGATACTTTTCCAGTTCAATTTAAAAATCTTATAATTAAAGTTTAATAAAATATTTAATAAATTATTAATATACTAAGAATAATAGATATTTAAAAAACTTATTTTGTTAAGATTCTTATAAATAAAAAAAAATAAAAACAAGATTAAACAAAACATAAAATTTAATAATTTTCTTTAATCTTTTAATGTGACATTAAGAACACTCTTTCTTTTAAAAAAAACATTTCCATCCCTCGTAGAAATTTTAATATTAGTACATATATATCTTCAAAGTATTCATTGATTTTTCCACCCTTACCGTTTCCAAAATTTTGCTATACACATTTTAATTGTATAAAGGTATAAAAAGGTTAATTAAAGGACACAATACAAAACCAAACCAATGCTCTTCCTATTATAAACATTCCATCTATAAAATAAATTCTTGAAAAATCAATTGATAATGGCGAAAAATTTGTACGTGCCGGTAAACCAATATTATAATGGTAATTAACTGTCCAGCTATTTAATTTTATTTTATTTTCAAATACATAACCACAAAAACTATCTTACTCATTACACACGTATGACTATAAGTCAAAAGGGTATACTAAATTTGCCATTACGTTTGTGACGCAGAGATGGAGGATGGGTACATAAAGACTCAAAGGTATGGATCGAATCAGAATCGAAAAATAAATCGATTTAGCTATGTTTATCAATAAGTCCGTCCGCCTGTACGATAACACAAAAAATAAATTAGCTAAGATTTTGAAATTTTCGCAAATTTATTTTTATGCAATAGCCGTCATCGCTATTGTAATACAGCGGGTTTCACTAGCACAACTTCTTCTTTTATATTAGTACTACTCTGTACCTAATAAAGCTGGATGTCTGAAATATAACCAAAAATAGTTTAGCTATATGACTAAAGTTTGTACAAATTTGGTTCGTCTACTGCAGTGGGTTCGGGTGGTGACCATGCAACTTCATCTTTTATATAAACATTACTCTATTCCTAATAAAGGTGGATGTTAGAAATGTTGTCAGTATTAGTTAACTTTAATGGGCAACGTCTGAATAAAATAAAGTTGGAGTGGTGGAAGAGGTCCGAAGAGCTGCCTTTCAAATTATATTTTCTTTTGGACAATATATGGATTGCTAACCGAATGATATAATGTCGATATAAGGTCATACGGGTATCCCAGAGTTGACACAGTCTAATCTACTATACTCTACCTCGTTTTTTTCAATTATTTGCTTTTCTATACCATATTTCACACACTTTGACCATATACAAATCTTCAACAAACCTCAAGCGGCTCAAGAATGGGCCATATTTATTAGTTCGTTGTTCTGTTTGTAATAAGGTTCCAAAAAAACAAAAAAGTATTGTTTTATTAAGAGTTTCACCCTTACAATTATGCTAGCACATACAAAACACAAGTAAGTATTCTGTAAGTCACAGACCACTTTCTCACATTAACTGCTAAAAAAATTACTTTCATATTAATTTTTGTTTATCCTTTTCTTACTTATAATTTTGTTAGCTTTGTTTTTTTATTTTTCTCATTAATGTCCTTTTCAGATTTCATAGAAAAATTTTTATTATTTGAAATCAAAACATTCATCCCTCTCCACCTCCAAAAAAAAAAAACAAAAGTTAAATTTGTGTCCAATTTTTATGAGCGTATATAGATAGGAATTCTCAAAGGACCAAATAATAACAAAAAGAACAAAAAAAAGAAAAACTGAAACGTATTAAAAATAAAATTTGATTGTATATTATTTTTTCTCTATACATATATTTAAATACACATACAGTGAGCATCATAAATATAGGATAGCAATAATTAAAGTTTTCGTAAGCTATTGAAAACAAGAGTTTTTAGATTGAAAAAGTTCCAAAAACTGATAAAAGCACATTAAAAGATAAGAAAGCTTACCCAAATTTTCTTATACATATTAACATACAATAGAACTCGTTCCTAAATTTAAAGTCCCTCCACCATATGTGGATATAATAAAGTATAAACTTATTCATTTGCAATAACTTCGCAATTCTGCAAAAACTCCGTTTACGGGGGGAGCTACAGGAAAAAGTTTTAACATTAAATTATTTTTATTGCAATACCTACCCGTTGCTAATATTTCTTAGTCAGCCGTAAATAAAAAAGGACGGACGGACAGAGTGAAACTATATAGGTACAAAAATTTTTGAAAATGTGCTAAAAAAAGATTTCAAAAAATAAGATATCGAAAAACAAGGTTAAAAAAAAATAGATTTTTAAGAATAAGATTAAAAAACGAATCGTAATTTTAAAATTTATATTTTCAAACTTCATTATATTTTTTTTAAGCGCTAACTAGCTAATAAGTCTGTCTATACAATAGGTACATATTGGAACAGGGGGTCATATTATATTCTTTTTACTAGAATTGATCTTAATGATTTCTACATACAATTTAAATATGAGATAGTACTAGGCCTAATAACATGTAGAAACCTCTTATATTTTCAATAGATACAATTCTATTTTTGTTTAAGTGTTTTGTTTAAGTTTATATTTTGTATTTGAGTTATATGGTTTCCAAATCTGTGAGTTATATTGTTCAATTAAATTATGTTTTTATATTGTTATATTAATGTATTTTTTATTAGAGATAAGTGTATTAATTAGGTGTAGTATTAAAGTCATTTATTTATTTATTTATTTATTCTTATTAATTTAAAAAGATTTTTCTATCGTCGTGCCAATATGGGTTAACAAATTCTAAATCTGTCAATAAAGTCAACTCCATTTTCAAACTGCAACCAGTATTACAAAATTTGAATTCAACTGATCAAATCGGTAATAATTTAGAGTAAAGTAACGAAAACATCTTTAAAGAGTTGTTGTGCCACAATAGGTTAATGGAACTATTTGAAAATGAAATGGAATTTTTTTGAGACTTTTTTTTTGGATCAAAGCAGTTTTTCGCAAAATTTGATGTAATTTGCTTCTAAAATTTTTTTTATCAATGGTCGGGCTGATATAGGTTAACAGAATTCTACTCTATTAAAAGAGTCTACTTCATTTTCACAGAGGGTCACTTTTCTATAAGTGTAGTAGTCAAAATTGAAGTTGAATCGGTCAAACCGTTTTTAATTTACAACATAAAAGTTTAAATACTTGCTCGGCAGTCCCAACTTGGCGGTTCGTTAGAGCAAAATTGTTAGCCGAGAAAACTCGCTGTACTGCAAAACCTTATATACAAACATTTGCTTTCATATAAATATAAGATAGAAATGGACGGATATTGAAAATTAAAATAGAGAATATTTGAGTATGTTTATTTTTTAAACCTACTGTATTTGTATTCCATTTTGTATAAATTATATATTATAAATATAGTATAAAAGTCCTTCTCATAACTTTTTTGTTGTTGCTTTTGTTTATAATTATCATAAAAATTATATTAAAATGAAATTAGAAAAAAATAACAAACACTAAAAATAATTTTCAATACTAAAAACTTCTCGATATTAAAATAGCTATATAAAACCCCCTACCCTTAAATTTGGTCTTTCCAATATTTGTTAAATCTTTTACGAGTTTTTTTCTCATATCTGGTAATTTGGGTAATTTAAGTCCCGAAAAAGAATTTATTGCAAAAGCATGCAGCAATAAAACTGGACTGCCATGATGGGTATGAGTAGAATAATTTGTGATAATTCCAAGTTACTCTTTTTTGTTTCATTTGATTACCCCCGTCTGATCAGAATTATTTTCTTAATAAATGCTAATGATGCCAATATTGTTTGTTTGTATGGTTTGTAAGTTTTTATATAAAATCTATAATTTAAGTTGTAAATTTTGTATTCTAAAATTTTAGATATGGTACATAACAATGGATTTTTATATGACTATGACTATATAGTCAAAGGGTATAATAAATTTGCCATTACGTTTGTGACGCAGAGAAGGAGGGGGGGGTAGTTATAGACTCAAGTATATGGATCGGTTCAGAATCGAAAAATTAATCGATTTAGCTATGTATGTCCGTCCGTCCGTCCGTCAGTCCGCACGATAACTCAAAAACTAAAGAAGCTAGGATCTTGAAATTTTCGCAAATTCGTTATTTTGCAATAGCCGTCATCGCTATTTAAATCCAGCCATTTTGGTCCATGGGTTCGGGTGGCTGCCATACAACTTCTTTTTTTATATGAGTATTTCTCTGTACCTATTACAGCTACGTGTCTGAAAAATTTAAAGTAGTTTAGTTTTGTGGCCAAAGTTTCTGCAAAATTTGGTTGGTCTATTGCAGTGAGTTCGAGTTGCTGCCATACAACTCCTTCTTTTATATGAGCATTACTCTATACCTATTAAAGCTGGGTGTCTGAAATTTTGCCAAAAACAGTTTAGTGTGATGGCCAAAGTTACTGCAAAATTTGGTTGGTCTACTGCAAAGAGTTCAAGTAGCTGCCATACAACTTCCTATTTTATATGAGCATTACTCTATACCTATTGAAGTTGGGTGTCTGAAATTTTGCCAAAAATAGTTTAGTGTAATGGCCAAAGTTACTGCAAAATTTGGTTGGTCTACTGCAGAGGATTCGAGTAGCTGCCATACAACTCCTTTTTTTATATGAGCATTATATTTCACCTAATAAAGCTGGTATGTTTGAAATTTTGCCAAAAGTAATTAATGTTTATATAACGGTCATACGGGTATCCCAGAGTTGACACAGTCTACTCTACTACACTCTTCCTCGTTTTATATAATTTTACTGGCGGTCTCCCCAGCTTCCAAATTAAAATACAAAAAAATACAAAGATACATTAAATCCATCTATAATAAAATTGATCCTAAATTTAAAAAGTTTGTCTGCATTGAATTATTAAATTAAAAAGTACTAAAAGAAATAAAATTTTCGTAAAGATGTACCAGCAAATACCTATACTCTTTAAAATTCAAGTTGTTGTATGATGAAAGTGTTTTATCAGAAATTGTCTTCAAACTAGTAGAACTTTTTGGGAAATTAGGAAAATTTTGATATCGTTCTTGAAAATATTACTGAAATTTATAATTTAAGTTCCCAAAACTGTTTATTCTTGGGGCAATAACAATCGCACAAGATTTCAATATTATGTATTCAGTCAACTGTACTTTATCGAATTCCAACTAATTTGTGGGAAAATGCCATTTAGTGGACGAAAATTACAATATTGGAATTAACAAAAAATGGATGATGAATCCATCTATTTTAAATTTACCTTTTCCAGTAAGCGGTAAATATGGTTTTCGAATTAAAATTTGGAACTAGAGTTTGTTGCAAATATCCACTACATCGGTTATTAGGAATATAAAAAACGTGTTTCTCCACATGTGAATCTAATTTAAGTTTCATTGTTTATTTTAATCAAAAAAACAATAACCCGGCGCTTACATACTGTCGCTAGTCACTGTTACTAGACCTGAACTGTCTTTAACACTCTATTTTACAGACAGCACTGCCCCAGGGCCGCCAAAAACCTTACTTTTAACTTCTTTAAATTCGAAAATAATTTTCTTAGACATTAAATTGACATTTAAAACCAGCGATAGCATGTAAACGAAAGTAAAATTTTAAAAATGTTTGACAACATTATTATATATGCATAAGCGTCTCTTTAAAAGCTCATAACTAATTTTTAGAATGTAGATCTTTGTAGAATTGATTAATTTGAATAAACTTAACTCGTTTTAAAATGTCGTGCCTCAAAACCTCGCGTTTTAAAATTCCACGTTGAATATATAATCTCCATAAATGTCAACTATTACAATTTTTTGACATTTTTAGCCATTTTCTAAGCCCTATGGAATCCACAAAGCCAGGTCAACCCTCTTCGTTGAACAAATTATTGAAATCCTGGGTACAACTCAAAAACCAAAAAAATAAGAAATTCTGGTCCCCATTTATTAAATGCTATACTCTATTATTAATTGCTTTAGCGCTGGTCCATTTATGTAAAAGAATTAATCTAAAATAGTAATTTCTATTATAAAGGGAGATTATGAAACCCAAGTTTATGCAAAATTAACTTTTGAAGCAAAAAACTTAAAAGTAAAGAAATAAAATTTTAATTCGCGAGCCTTCGAAAAAACACCTCGCCGTAGTGTTTCACTCCTCCTTAAATATAATTTTATTTAAACGGTATTAAATTTTTCAATTCGATTTGATCGAAAAATTGTGTTTAGTGATGAAACTCATTTTTGGTTGAACGAACGGCTACGTAATGGAGCGAAAAAAATTCTCAAAAATTTCTGCCGTTTGCATTGCATCCTGGAAAATATCTGGTATGGTATTATTTACGCGATGAAGGTATTATCGGTTCAAATGTTTTTATAAACATTACTGGAGCTAATGTTACAGTGAATGGTGCTCGTTGCAGATCGATTTTCAATAATGTTTTGTTTCAAAATTTGAAAAGAATTGACCCGGAAGTGTTACCCCTCATACTGCTACCGCAACACTTGATTTTTTAAATGAAAGATTTTGTGATAACATTATTTCCAGAAATAATTCAATTCGTAGGACTCCAAGATCATTCTACATAACGCCACTGGATTATTTTTTTTTTCGGATTATGTTAAGTCGTTAGATTTCCTGATAAACCAGAAATAATAGACGATTTGAAACCAATATAAGCAAAGATATTTGTGAAAAGGCTTGAAGTATTCGAAAAATTGCTACAAAATTGGTGTGATCGAATGCAGTTTCTCAGAGCTAGTCGTGGTGAACATATGAAGGAAATCATTTTTAAAACCTAAATATCATAAATTATCTCTCAAATAGAAAATTGAGAATGTGGTTGATTGTACTCCTGTAATCTTTTTAATTAACTAAAGTGTCCTATTAAACACAGTTTTACTGTTTAGGAACATTGAATTGAACCTTACAATCTAAAACATGCAACCCTAATCCTAAAAACCAATATAATTTGTAGGTGCCGTCCTAACTACCCAACCGCTTTGTTAGTTATATATTGATTGCTAAGTGTTACTTCTGATTATTAGGGCACGCGAATTAGCAGCAGCAATTCTTTACAATAAATTTTAATTGTGTAATGAAAAGCATGGGTTCAATTCATTTTATATTTACTTTAAATATAAAATTTTTATAATAATATGGAAAATTAAAAATCCCATTTTTTTATCCAATTTTATTGCTAAAATTTAGATTGATTTATTGTATCTGATTAAATAAGTTTGAATAGCGAAAGAAAAGAATTTTAACAATATCAATTCTTCAATGTTTTGTTAGTTCTATTTGTTCTTTCTATGTGACTTTTATAATCAACAGCTTTGTACATTTCAATTTTTAAATACTTTTTAAATTTAACAATTCATCGTGTTTTATAATTTGATAATATTTTGTAGTCAATTTACGTTTTACAAGTTAAATTCCAAAAATAGTAAAGAATTTTCTGTCTAAGCCCTTGATAGATATTAAATAAAATTGATTGTGTTTAATTTTAATTTCTTTCGGATTAAAATTAAATTACATTAAAAACCAAATTGAATTTTATTTCAAGATATTAAATGCTACTGTATATATTTTTAGTATATTTTAAAAAAACTTTGAAAAAATGTGCTTAAATGATTTAATTCTGTCCATGAGTCATATGATATATATCAAGATATGCACAGTTTGATGTAAAGAAAAGAAATTTCAGCTACGAGTAGGTATAGCAAAAACAATAATTTCATAGAAGAATTTCTTCTTCAGCCCCATCTGTTACAGAGCTTCATCTCCCAAAATTTTGAAAAAGCCCTAGGTATATATAAATTTTGATAGCATAAATACTTTCAATCTAGATACGGCTACGATTGAAGTTTTTATGAGCTTTCTAAACATATGTTACGCAAATGTGTAGAATTGCCATATGGTACTTTAATATTCCGTTATGCGACACTAAATTTTGGCATAAATCCTTTCTCCTTTATATTTTTCAAACGGTTAAGTTAGGAACTTCAAATTTCTTGTAAGAACTTAGATCTTAAAAAAATATTAGTTTTCAAAAAAATGTTTTGTTATGGCTCTTCGTGTAGGAGCTTTAAGGCTATTTTTGAAACCTAAAATATTATTATGCACTTTTTTTACGACACACTCTTTACCTAAAACTTATTATTGAACATTTTTTTTTAATTTTGAAAATGTACTTTTTTAAAAACCCTTGGTTATTTTCTTTTGTTTTTTTTTTTACATTTAACGATCATTTAAGTTAATCTATATAGGGAGAGAAAGAATAATCGCTTTAAACCTACCATAAAAATGATGTTCTGTCCTCAGTTTAGTGGATTATTCTTTTTTTATTTGTTTTTTTTTTTGTGTTTTTTTTTTTTTTTTATTTGTTGTCAATTTGATAAAAGAAATACCGCCGCCACCAAAACGAAATACAACATACATTTGATATGATTCAAAGAGGTAACTGCTGATTTGTACACTCGGTGTGATATAAACAGTAATGGCTTTTAAATCAATGTACATTTAGTTTTGCCAAATATGTTTTAAGTAATGGTTCAAATAAATTTACTTACTTACTTACTTTTTGGATCCTAGAACCTATACTGGGGCATAGGACGTCTAAACTTATAAAATAGGATATTTTAGCAAAATTTTACCAAAAGTTCTCAAGGTTCCATTTGCTCAAAAGGGAATTTTATTACAGAATATTGTGAACTCTTACTGCTCTCATTAAATTCGTTATAAATATCAAATTGATTTTTGTTAGTTGGTATCATTTGCTGACTTAAACATATAATATATTTTTTATATATCTTGTTACGACCCTGTTTACAAATGCAAACCTTCATGATAAGTACAAATAAAATAAAGAAAAAAAAGTTCTTCATTTTTTAATGAAAATTCTCTAGGTGCGTATTGGAATTCTAAATGAAAAAAAAAACCAATCAAGAAAAACCAATTTCATTTTGTCTCATGCCTTTGAGTTTTCCATTTTTTTTTTTTTTTGTATTAACATCACATTGGAGTAGAAAAAGAATTAAAATTAAAAAAAAAAAAAAAATAAAAAAAAAATAACATAACAAAAATTTAAAAATTGTATCCAAGCAAACCATCAATCTATCCATCAAATTACCGATACCATTTTGCTTATTTTTAATTTACTTTAATGCCCATGATGATGGTTTTCAAAAGATTTTCACAAATATTATTTTTTTTTTTGTGTATTGCAGTAATTGCACATGTATACTCACTATTATACAATCAATAAATGCGGTACATTTGTTATTACTTGTTCTTTAATTTAATTTCTTGATTATTTTATATACTTTGGTGCGATAATTTTTGTTTTTATTATTAACTACCGAAAAGTTCTCTTATCCATGTGCGGATATTCTTCTGTTCTGTATATTTCTGGAAACTTTATTATTTGAGGTACTCTTTGGTTTTGTTTTCCAGTGATTTATTTGGTAAATATTGTCAATCCAATAATATAATTAATACAAGGCTTAAATTATAACATTTAATTTGAGGTTAAGTGAAATAAAATTTACAGATAAATGACAACTTTAACAACAGTTACCAATTCAGATCTACTTTGATTATTTTAAAAAAGATTTAGAATATTTAAAAAATCATAAATAAATGACAGCCCTTGATTCGGTCATACAATTTCAATTGGAAGCACTACGCGTCACAAATCAACAGAACAACATCCTTATAGCCTATCTACAATGACGCTCTCATTTCGCTCTCATTACGTAGTCAACATAGAAGTGTCTACAATAAAATGTACATGACAACGTTTTTAGCACATTTTCAAAAAATTTTGTAAAAATGTGCCTATATAGCTTCACTCTGTCCGTCCGTCCGTCCGTCCGTCCGTCCGTCCGTCCGTATGTTTACAAAAACTTTTACACCGTTTGAAATAGAGAAAAGAAATTTTAACCATGGGTAGTTTTTGCAAAAAAAATAATTTCGTAGAAGAATTTTTTTCTGTAGCCCCACCTGTTACGGGGCTACAGCCCCCCAAAGTTGGAAAAAGCCCTATATTTAAATTGTTATAAGAAGAGTTGTGTTACATATATTTTCAATCTGAAAACGGCAAATGATAGCTGGTTCCATAAACTTTATAAATTTTTACAAGGCAAATGTTTAGGGTTGCCATACGGTACTAAAATTTAACATTACGCAAAACTCAATTTTCGCAAAATTTTTGGCCACACATATCTTCTGAACGGTTCAAGCTAAGGTCTTGAAATTTTGGGAGAAGTTAGATACTTAGAAAATAGTAGTAGTCAGTTAACAAAATTTTTTTGTCAAGCCCCCTGTTTAGGAGCTATAAGGGCCCGAAAATTGAAATTATGCTATTTTTAAGCACCTGTAACTTGAATACCTGTCCAATTTTGGTTTTATTAATATACAAAATTTAAAGATCCAACATTATATTTTAACATATGTTAAAGGTTTTTCTTAAATTTAAAAGGGGTTCCTTAAATTGAAGAAAGTGTCTCTCAGTTTTACCCATTTTTGCTTAGATAATAAAATTCTAAGTAAAATTCCAAATTTTTGTGTAATTCACAATTTAATTCCTAGAACCTAAAAAATTAGAGGATGAGGGGGGGGTGGGAGTTGAAGTTAGATTCTTGAGAAATTTGGCAACCTTTCCCATTGAAAGGCTATAACAACTTTTAAATAAAAAATTTACTGTTAGCAGTAATTTTTATAAGTCAGTAGTAACTATTTCCAAGTAAATATTTCCAAAGTTAAACTCAGTATGTAATACAATATAATTTTGAAAATGTGCTTTTTTAAAAACCCTTGGTTTTTTTTCATCACTTGTTTGATATTGTTTTGTTTACAAATTTCATGAATTAAAAATTATTCAATAGTTTATGCTTATTGTATAGCTGTTTTGAATAATGGTTTGATATTATTTAAACCCAGATAGAAAAAAAATTAATAATTTTACTAATTTTTTATTCTGATAATGTTTTTTTATTTTTCAATAAAAAATATTTATCAAAGTTCAATTATTTGACATTTGAATATGTAGAGAAAGCGAAAATGTTAAAAGTTAAACAATTTTTTTAATGACTGCGACAAGGCTGCGTCTATCGTAGACACTTTCATATCATTCAATACATTTAACTTAATTTGACATAATATAGCTACGTGTAGAGACCGAAATGAGAGCGTTAATTGTAGATAGGCTATTACATAATGTATACATGAGCCAGAGCTTTGCCTATTTCAAACCAAGGGTTCAATTTATCTTAACTGTAAATAAAAAATAAACTTTACTTCTTTAAATTAAAACTTTTTGCAATAATATGTTAGAGCCATTTAATTTTTAATATAATAGGGTCTTCTTATATTTAAGTTTATATTATATTGGATGTCTTCGAAAATTGAGCTATTCATTTATTTTCTGAATTTTTATTAATTTGAATGTATTTTTACATTATTAACAGATTATCTAAAATGACATAAAAATTCAATTTAATCGATCAGAAAACCTGTGAATTAAATTAACCTTAATATTTTATATTTTTTTAAATTTTACAATTTACCCTTCAGAATAAACACTTTTAGCTACCCACTTGTATTTAGAGTTATCAAAATTTTATTTTATATAATTCTTATGTATTTTTTATTTATATAATAATATTATCAGTTTTAATTTGATAGTGTTATTGCAACTTCAGATATATTAAAAAAAAAAAAATTAATTTAAAACAAAGAAGAAAACACGGCAACTCCAAGATACACAAATAAAAAAAAGCAGCGGAAAAAAATATTTTTGTTTTGTTTTATTTTGTTTTTTTTTTTTGTTTTAAAGAAAACGTCAAAAAAACTTTGACATTTTTTATATAGGGTTTTCAATTTCTTTTATGATTATTTTTATTTTTTTTTTTGTTTGTTTTTTTTTTTAATTCGGTTTGTCGTTCATTTGCTTTGAAATCTGTGCGCAATCTTTGCCAAATTAGAGCTACTGTTATTATTTAATTCTATTGGCTTTAAAGATTTTAAAAAGATTTCATATCAGATTAAAGTTTTTATATTTTCTGTTTTTCCTTCCATTTTAAAACCAAAAACAACAACACAAAAGTCTTGAGATTGTTGTTTTTGTTTTTTTTTTTCATTTTATTGAATTGAATTTTCAATTATTGGTTTAAATATCATAAATAAAAAAATAAGATTTAATAATATATTATATAAAAAATAAAAAAAAAAAATAAAATTATATAAGAAAAAATAAAAACATTCTATACGGTTGTTGACATCAATTTATTTTCCCTTCAGAAATATCAACGAAATGGTCAGTGATGGGTGACTTTTTTTTGTTGCTTTTTCTTATTTTTTTTTTTTTTTTGTTAATGTCCAAGTACTTTTTTTTTAATAAATCTACAGAAAAAATTAAGTACGTCGATTTATTTATTTTTTTTTAATATATTTTTATTCAATTTATTGGAAAGATAATATTCCCTTCTCATGACAACTTCGTAGACTTCTTAAAAATTTGTCCATTTCATTTAAAGTTAAATGAAAAAAAAAAAAAAAAACAGAAAATAACAGGATAATTCCAAAAATTCTTAGTAATTATAATTCGAAAATAATTGAATGTGGTTTTTTTTTTATATTAACTGATATCCGAAAAAAAATTCCATTGATTGGATTTCTATAAAAAAAAAATGAAAAGCAAGAATTTATTTTCAAATGACGTTATTTTAAAAAATTTTAAATCATAACTATTCCGCGTTTCCCGTGAAAATAATCCGTGAAAAACCATAGCATATACAACAAGTGATGAAAAAAAACCAAGGGTTTTTAAAAAAGCACATTTTCAAATTTATATTGTATTACATATTGAGTTTAACTTTGGAAATATTTACTTGGAAATAGTTACTGCTTACTTATAAAATTTACTGCTAACAGTAAAGTTTTTATTTTAAATTGTTATAGCCCTTCAATGGGGAAGGTTTTCAAGTTTCTCAAGGATCTAACTTCCCCCCCCCTCCGTCCCCTTCCATTTTTTTAAGTTCTTGGAATTAAATTGTGAATTTCACAAAAATTTGGAATTTTACTTAGAATTATACAATCTAAGCAAAAATGGGTAAAACTGAGAGACACTTTCTTCAATTTACGGAACCGCGTTTAAATTTAAGAAAAACCTTTAACATATGTTAAAATATATTGTTGGGCCTTTAAATTTTGTATATTAATAAAAAAAAAATTGGACAGGTATTCAAGTTACAGGTGCTTAAAAATAGCAAAATTTAAATTTTCGAGCCCTTATAACTCCTGAACAGGGGGCTTGACAACAAAATTTTGTTAACCGACTCCTACTAATTTCTGAGTATCTAACTTCTCCCAAAATTTCAAGACCCTAGCTTGAACCGTTTATAAGATATGTGTGGCCAAAAATTTTGCAAAAATTGAGTTTTGTGTAATGTTAAATTTTAGTACCGTATGGTAACCTTATACATTTAAGCGACATACTTTTGTAAAGCTAATAAAAACAGCTCTCTTCTACCGTTTTTCGATTGAAAATAAACGTAACAGAAATCTTGTTATATCAATTGAAATATAGGGCTTTTTTGGAATTTGCAGGGGCTGTAGCTCCGTCACCCTTCAAAATTAAGAAAAACCTTTGACACATGTTTAAATATAATTATAGAGCTTTGAATTTTGTATATCACTAAAAAAAAATTTGGACAGGTATTCAAGTTACAGGTGTTTAAAAATTGCAAAATTTCAATTTTCGAGCCTTTATAGCTCCTAAACATGGGGCTTGACAAAAAAATTTTGTTACCCGACTCCTACTAATTCCTGAGTATCTAACTTCTCCCAAAATTTCAAGACCCTAGCTTGAACCGTTTAGAAGATATGTGTGGCCAAAAATTTTGCAAAAATTGAGTTTTGTGTAATGTTAAATTTTAGTACCGTTTTTGTTTTTTAAATATTTATAAAGCTTATGAAACCAGCTATCGTTTGCCGTTTTCAAATTGAAAATACACCTAATAGAACTCTTGTTATAACAATTTGAATATAGGACTTTTTCCAACTTTGTGGGACTGCAGCTCCGTAACGGGTAATTCTTCTACGAAATTCTTCTACCTACTAGTGGTTAAAACTTCTTTTCTCTATTTCAAACGATATAAAAGTTTTTGTAAACATACGGACAGACGGACGGACAGAGTGAAGCTATATAGGCACATTTTTACAAAATTCTTTGAAAATGTGCTAATAAAAAAAATATTTGTATTGATCATATATACGGATTAACGGAACTGAGAATACCTCTTCTTTATATGGTTTTATTACAAATTAAAGAAAGTAAAAAATCTGAAAGAAACCATATATTGAATTTGGCATGGAAAATCGGTGGACTAAAAAAAAACAAATTGTAATATCGTTCAAACTCAATAAGCTATCTGCGTATTAATAATCATTTACACGAGTTGTAACAACAGTATTAACGAAATAAATTTATGTTCTTTAAATCTAATATGGCGGAACAAGATTTACGGCTATAGGTGGCACAGTGGTTAGAGTGTCGACCTTTCATGCGAAAGACGCGGGTTCGAATGCCAGTGAAAGTGAAAAAACTTTCTGGTTTTCGACTCGATTCAGCTATCATTCGCTATTGGGGACAAATTAATGGTTTAACCTATAATTAATAATTATATATCTTTAATAAAAAAAAAACATTAATATAATAGCATAAGCAATTGCATATATCTCACAGATATAGAATACCATATAACACAAATACAAAATTACAACATAAACAAAAAAAGAAATGAATTTATAGAAAATCTAAGACAATTCTACATGTTATAAGGCCTATTAATATCTCATATTTAAATTATAATCACGAATACAATATGACTCCCTGTTCCAACATGTACTTATGGTATAAACTGGCTAATTACCCCATCATTTGAACAGTTAGTGCTTAAAAAACAAAAAAAGGAGTAAAATTGATTTTTCAACAAGCTCCGTCATTAAATAGTTTTTTAGCTGTTCCAGTTTAAATATGAGGCTGTTCTGAGGTATCGGCAGTTCAGCTACGTAACTGATAAAACTCCAGGAAAAAAGTTCTTCCATAAAATTCAATTTTATTTAATACCTACTCGTAGTTAGAATATCTTTTCATTATTTCAAAAAGTTTAAAGGTTTTAAAAACACACGCATGGATGTACAGACGAACAGAATGAAACGGCAACATTTTTTTCAAATTTTTCTAAAATGGGCTAAAAATAAGATTGAAAAAACTTTAATATGTATTTGTATATTAATTTTACACGAAATAATACAAAATTTAATAACCCTAATAAAGTTTCAGTATAGCTAAATTTCCAGAGGCTGATCGGCCTCATAATATACTGCAATGACCCGGTTCATAAATATACTAATAAGAATCTATATTAATATTAGGTAAATACATATTTAGGAAAAATTTTGTTTCATCTCAAATTAATTCTCTAATTGAAATAAAAATTTTTCTAGTGAATAAACAAATTCAAATATCTTAACCATTTTTTTAGTTCCAGTTCATTTGGATAACATATTCTTTTTCACAATATCTACTATTTTTCCTAGTCTTAATTTTCAATTTAAATGTATTAAACAAAGAATCGACCTCAATTGCATATTCCATGCACAAACTATTAGAAATAATAACAAAAACTCTTGTAAATTCTCTCAAAAAAATCGTTAATTTATTTTTTTTAAAACTGTTATATTCTTGTAAATTGTAACTAAAACATATTTAACTTAACAAGTTAGATCCAATAACTTAAACAATTTAGATCAATTTAACATACTTTTACCAAATATGGTGTTCACTTTCATTCTTTGAGTTTTATTTCCCTGTAATCTACAATTACAAAAAGTTAAATATTTTTTTGTTTGTTTGTTTTCCAAAGACCTACTTGACCATTCAATTAAGACCAAAAGTAATGTCAAGGACAGGTTTAGGAATAAATTATAGACCACTGTGTATAACAAAGAGTACCTGCCTGCATATTTGAACTTTTGAGAGTATATATCTACAAAAAAAAATATTTAAGTACTACAAAAATTGAAGTACATTTACTTGAAATACTGTAAAATTTGTAAATTAAACCATAAAAAAAATCTTTAATAGCAAAAAAAAACTAAAACTAGATCACAACACTAGAGTTATTTTTCACATTAGAAAAGATAAACGAAAAACACAAGAAATAAACTTAAAATTGATCGTGATTCAATAATCTAATGATTTAATGAATAATATTCAACAATGTATAGTGATATAGTCTTATCATACCTTTCATTTTCTAATCGAATCATCTTTCTATACAAAATGAAAAACATAGAATTTAAATGCATATAGTTTATCTCGGTTCGTCTGTCCGTTTATCCATCGCTTACAAAACTTATTGAACCTATTGAAATATTAGGAGGGAAACTTAAAAGAATAACAACTTTTGAACTGTAGATCTTCCCGAAAAATCCAAATTTATATTTTAATAACACACAAGTTCTTAAAGGTCGTGATATCTGCAGTCTGGGAAAGGAAAATGACAGCACCTATTATAAGTGTATATGTATGTGAAAATATGTATTTGATATAAATATATGTGAAATTTAAGCTATACGAGTAGTTCTTATATAAAACTAGCTAATACCCGATGCCCGTTAATGCGCCTCTATTGATTTTGACCAACCGTCGGGCCGACTTGGGTTAACAAATTCCAAAACTCTTAATAGTGTCAACTCAATTCTCAAGGAGCATCACATATACAAATTTTAAAGAAAATCGGTCAAACCGTTTCTAATTAAGAGTAAAGTAATGAAAAAACTTTTAAAAATCTGATGGACCGCAATTTGTTAATGGAACTCAAAAAAATTTTTTTTGAAACTTTCTTTTTAACAAAAGCAGTACTTCGCAAAATTGGACAAAATTTGGGTCCAAAATTTTTTTTGACCAACCGTCGGACCGACATGGGTTAACAAATTCCAAAACTATTAATAGTGTGAACTCAATTCTCAAGGAGCATCACGTATACAAAATTTGAAGTCAATCAGTCAAAAAGTTTTCATTTTAGAACAAAAAATTTTAAATACTTGCACCATAGCCCCAACTTGGCGGTCCGTTAGAGCAAAATTTTTAGCCCACGATTACTTTCCGGACCCAAACACCTCTACATACAAATTTGCGTAAAAATTGACTGAGCAGTTTAGAAGCCTATTTGCTACATACAAACAAACAAAAAAACAAACTTTCGCTTTTATATATATAGATAGATAGATACAGATATAAAATACAGTATGGCAAACTTTTTAACCACTTATATTTCTTTAATGCGGCTTTTTATTAGAAACTTTCAAAGTAGTTATATGCTTCAAAGCAAGTAAAAAAAGTCGCCCCTTTTAGGAGTTGAGGCTAAAAACTTAAAATTGTTTATTTTAAACAGCTTTGTAACTTGAATACTTCTACAAATTTCGTTGATGTGATATTACCTTAAAAGAAATAACTGCTGGATGGCACAGTGGTCAGAGTGCCGATCTTTCATGCGACAGAACCATGGGCGATCTCCAGTGAAAGTGAAAAAAACTTTTCTGGTTTTCAACTCGACTCAGCTATCATTAGCCATTGCGATCAAATTAATGGCTTAAAAAATAATTAATAAAATATAAAAAAATAATAATTTTTTTTCATACTTTTAAGTATATTTTTTTAAATAAAATTGTATGACCTGTAGATCCTCGACGAGTATTGAACTCTTACTCTTTCGATTAATTAACCATATGCCTAACCCACTACACCACCAAGATACCATTATAAATTCTAAGAAAGTATTATAAATATACTCTTTGACCAAAACTTAGTATAGAATATTGTTAAATGTTGGAAACTCCCTCATTTAATAAACCATATTCTTAATCCACTACAGCACCAAAATCCCATTCCAGGTTCTTACTTTTTGACCAAATCTTGTTGTTAAATTTTGGAAATGTACTTTTTAAAAATCTTTTTTTATTGCTTACTCGATTTTACTTCAAGTACTTAAAAAGTAACCAAGTAACCAAGTTTCTGCACTAGAAACTTCTCAACATAGTCCAAATACTTTTTTCAATATCATTTTTGATTTTGAAGACTTTGAATAGAAAGAAACAACACATAACAAATATATAAAAAAAGAAAAAAACGAGGAAGAGTGTAGTAGAGTAGACTGTGTCAACTCTGGGATACCCGTATGACCGTAACATATCCATTATATCATCAGGTTAATTACTTTTGGCAAAATTTCAAACATACTTTATTAAGTTTAGTGGAATACTCATATAAAAGAAGGAGTTGTATGGCAGCTACTCGAACCCTCTGCAATAGACCAACCAAATTTTGCTGTAACCTTGGCCAATACACTAAACTATTTTTGGCAAAATTTCAGACACCCAGCTTCATTAGGTGGAGAGTAATGCTTATATAAAGTAGGAAGTTGTATGGCAGCTACACGAACCCACTGCAGGAGACCAACCAAATTTTGCAGAAACTTTGGCCATAAAACTAAACTACTTTTGGAAAAATTTCAGACAAGCAGCTGTAATAGGTACAGAGAAATACTCATATAAAAAAAGAAGTTGTATGGCAGCTACCCGAACCCATGGACCAAAATGGCTGGATTTAAATAGCGATGACGGCTATTGCAAAAAAATGAATTTGCGAAAATTTCAAGATTCTAGCTCCTTTAGTTTTGAGTTATCGTGCGGACGGACGGACAGACGGGCAGACGGACGGACATACATAGCTAAGTCGATTTATTTTTCGATTCTGATCCGATCCATAAACTTGAGTCTATATCTACCCCCCCTCCTTCTCTGCGTCACAAACGTAATGGCAAATTTATTATACCCTTTGACTATATAGTCATACGGGTATAAAAAGACAATTAAAAAATAGGAAAAAAGAAAAAACATAAAAAAAATTAATTCTAAGTAATCTTAAGTTAATTATACGAAATTAGACCAAATTACCGGCTAAAAGTAATGTTTTTTTTTTGACTCATTATAATATTATTTTCCGCACAGCGGTAGAACTAGATATTTATTTTAATTTTTTTATCTAACTTAATTTTTATGTTTTATTTCTTCTCTTTTGTACTTTCCGTTTTTTATCCTCCTTCCCCCTCTACGAAATCCTCGTATTTAAATTTTCCTTTGTATAAATAAAATTTAATATTTTGGCTTCAAAATTACTGAACTCCTGTTTAAAATTACTGAATTGAGTTTATTGAGATATCAAGTTATTAAGTAGTAAATCCTAGACCCATATAGAATGCAAAATTAAACGAATTGATTGTTGGGGATGTTTTTAATAATGATAGTGGTGATAATAAACATTTAACACAGTCCTCATTAACAATAAAAACTTTATTACAATTTACAACAAAAATATTTATATTAAAAAATTTTAAAGTTGCTATTCTTTAAAATCAAAATTAGATAAATTGAAATCAAAATTTGATATGAAAACATCTTTCAATCAAATTAGATTCAAATGAATATATTAAATTATAATTAATTACTTCTTTTTAAATTATAATAATAATGTTTCGTAGACTAAAATAATGGGGCAGTTTACATCACAGTCAAAATTCACAAACCAGAAGCCAAAATTTAAGATGTAAGATGTTGTTCAAATATTTCGGAAGAACTGTCATCCCAGATTCAGGCGTTGAACTTGAACTAATTTTGATAAACCAAGTCAGCAAAGTTGGCATTGATCTTGGAATTCTCTCAATGTTATGAAGTCTATATAAATATCAATTATGGTTGTTTATCAAATATAAGTCAATGGGCTAAATTGGATCATGGGATTGTGGAACCTTTATATATTTAATAAGTAACCAGACTTTACCAGAACAAACTTTATATTGTCTTACAAAACATATTATGAAAGAAAAAATAGGGCCTAAGTCTTTTCAATATTAAACTAAATATGACATTTTAGCTACCAACAGTTTAACTTATAATAAACTATAAAACAAAGAAATTAAAATATATTGATTCAAAATTTGGTTACGCATGTAAGTAATAAAACGCTATATTAAATAGAACCTTTTGCAAAGAAACCTCAAAGTTTTTATAAATTTAATTTTTAATAAATATGTAAAATAAATTTTTCATAAATTTCAAAAAGTTTTCAGCTTCAGGTGTCATTTAATTTGAAAATATTATAATATTCAAATAGCTATTTTAAAAATTAAAAATCACGCATATGCATAAGTTGAAAACAATTTTGTAAGTAATAACTATTTTATATATAGTAGTTTCTCAAACTTATAAAAAATTCAAAATAACTAAATGACAATTAATATCAGGATTTATATTTAACAATGACATTTGACAATCGGCAATGGTATATCTACTCTACAAAATGAATAGAATTTGGGTAGCAAGTGGATAATATTGCATATTAGAAATATAGCTAACATTTCACAATTATTAAAAGGTAGTTGTACATTCGAAAATAAATTTTTAAAAGCTTGAATTTTTATTTTTTAAAGCAATATTAATACAAAATGTAATTTAAATATTTGTCAAAATATTAAAAAATTTTCTAAAGTTACTCGGTATTACAAGGTATTTCAAAATGTCAGAATAACCTAATGGCAGAAGCGATAAAATACTTTAGCAAGAATGTCTAAAACAAAACTCCGAAATTTAAGCCTGAACAGGGTATGTTTTCTAAGGGTCCACTAATATATTTATAAATCTTGATATAAAAAGGTTATCGTTTTTCGTTTTTAGATTGTAAGTATAACTTACAGAACTTGTGTTATAAAAATTCAAATATAGATGTGCTACAGAAAAAGGTTGTTTCATGTAATTAATGTATTATTCATTACCGGCAGTTAAAATGTCGTTTTGAGAGATGTTACAGTTTTGTAATCGTACGGACTGACGGACGGGCGAATGTACAGTGTGAAACCATGTAAACACATTTTTTTGAAAATTTTTTGTAAATTTACTAAAAACAGAACTGAAAAATAATATTTCTGTGTTAGTATAAATATTTAAGAAAAAATATTTTAATATATAAAAGATAAAGGTCAAATAAATAATGAGTGATATAAGAGACAAATGCTTTAAAGAGCAGGAATTGAAATTACTTGAATCATTGCATAAATTTTGATGTTTGTTTCAATTCACTTGATTTAAATTAGAAGATCCCCTTTTAAAAGAACCATTATTTTTACACCTGCATAGACCTCTAAATAATATTGTATTCCATCTAAATTGACTGAGATATAAAACTAAAGGTATTTTAACATTATTTTAACAATTTATTATCAAATATATACTTAAATGCATTACCTCGATTAATCATTGACCACACAAATCAAATTAGTTGCATATTTGAAATTAAAATTATAAAAACATTTTCATTAAAAAAACCTCATCTTTTATATCTCAACTTGTATATGTTTTAGTGTTATCACTAATTTTATTGCATCTTCAAAGTTTAACAATTACAAAAATTTTATATGACATTCAAGAGGAATAATTTTCCGCCTAATTAAAATATTCATTCTTTTTTTAATTAAAATTAACCACCTCTAGTTTTTTTAAATATTATTAGTCTAGCCATCACCAAAACAATTTCATATTCCACTGATTTCACTACGAATTCTAATTCAGTGGAATTTATCAACTAAAATTTAACCAAGAAAATAACAAAAAAACCCCGCTGTAGTATTAATAGCAATTCGACTTTTAATTATAATTCAGAAAATTACTATTAAATATAACTATTATTTACATATTTTCTAAAGACAGCCATGGTGGTCATTAAATTCTTTGAATCGACCCTCATACTTTCCTTATTTCCATTTCAGTGCCAATGAATATAAAATTTTCTTAAATTAAAATAATAAGAAAATCTATATTTTAAGTAGAATTATCGCAATCTGACTTAAATGGATAAATATTTATACACTAATACACTAAAACTTAACAAAATGTCCTTTTGTATAAATTAAAAACAAAAAAAAAAAACATTAGACAAAACAAATTTACGAAATATCTTAAATATCATTAAATATAAAACTTGTACACAATATAAGAAAAAAAAAACAAAAAAGGGAAAGCTAATTTTGTAATGACCATAAAACACCTTGAGGCTCATTAAATTCCAAAAGTTACTTCGAATCAATAAATTTACTTGTTTATATCGTATCTACTAGATTCAAAATATAATTTTCTATACCATATAATAATATTTATAATAAAATAATAGAAAATAATGAATGTAAAATATACACTGATGTGCAAAATACAACCAATTGAATTATAGCTATAAAGTAATTATAATTACTAATTACTAATATGACGTTTAATATAAAATATTAATATTTTTTAAATTTTAATAGCATTTAACGGTTGAACAAGTTACAATAAATATTGATTGAATTGTATCATAAAACCTACCACAACTATATAGTTTTCGTAGTTTTAATTTACCCTCATCTGGTCTTCTATCTAGAGAATGTGAAGAATGAATGACTGAATGAATTAAAGCCAGAAAATTAAGTATAACAAATATTCGGGTAGGCATTTGATCTTCTTTACATCTATGAAACATATAAAGGCCAAAAATGATGTAAAATAACAAACATTTAGGCTGGTTGAACCTTTGTAACAGGTTTTATAAATGATCCTAGTTTCAAATCACGTATCATCATATACAATTGTTAAATTAAATTTCCTAAAACATGTTTCCCAAAATTTTTTCATCTCCTTTTCTTCGAAGTGCAATTGATACAGTACAATTGTGTCATATGTCTCACTCTTTCTTTTCCTTCCTTGAGTTTGATTCCAAATGTTTTCAATTTTAATAACCTACGTATAGTTCCTACGTATGGGTGGCTTTCAATGCTTTTCACATTTTCTCATAAAAAAAAAGTATTATAAAAACCTAATCGATATTTGAGGCTCATTTTATTTGTTTAATTGAATCAAAAACGAAAAATATTAATAAATAGGAAAATATAGCGTTCATTAGCTAACTAAATCGGCTTTTAAAGTTAAATAAGTATACTTTACGACCCTCTGTACACTCTTCTTATCTTACTATTTGCAGTTTTTATATTATTATATGCTAGATGTTACCAATGTATGAAAATATTTGGCAATTTCCTCGAGCAAATAACACTAGTTTGCTATATTGGAAGTTATATATCAGAAAGAACAAACAATCCAAATGTGTCGATTATTTTACTATTTGCAAAAGTTGAATAAACTGACAACTGAACTGATAAATATTTAGTATTAAATGATAAACTGTCATCATAAAATCATTTGAACTGATGAATACCCTAATATTTTGTTAATAACTGACAGTCACACGACTGACGTCTGAACTGATGTGTGTATACCTCTCTTTAAGAATCTATACTAAATTTTATCAAAGATTATAAGAACGTACATCAACAAGACGTTATCATTATGCATTAAACTGTATTTTAATATGTATATTTATTATATACACTGGTATATATGTATATAAACAAAATTACAGGATACGGACAAATAAACTTTAAGTTCACAAAAAAAAAAATTAGACAAAAAATAATTAAAAGACTAGAAATGCTTTTAACATTAGTATTGTGGCACAAATTATTTGGGAATGAAATAGAAATTATATTTTTTATTTTTATATTTTCATTTGTCTTTTTCTTACAATTTAAGACCCAAAAAGTTCAATTTTGTTAATTAGTGTGAAATAATAAACGTTCTATGATCAATAAAGTTTTTGTTTTTTTTTTCTTTTAATTAATTAAAAACAAAGTAAGCTTAACTAAGTAAACGTGTTTAACATTACGTAAATAACTTTTTCAAAGATAAGAAATAAGATTCTTAGGTAATGATAAGTTTCGATGTAAAAAAAAATCATGAAAATTGCAAAAGTTTATTTTGAATTTAAAAAAATCTTAAAGAAATTTCATTTGTATTTTTATTAAATTACAATTAACATTTTAGCGTGAACAAAATTTTTTTTTTTTTAGCGGATCCCTATTACATAAATGACTTTTAATTAGTGAATAATACATTAACTGCGGAATTTCAATTTGATATTTAACAGAATTAATTTACAGACTAAAACTTTCTTTTTAGCGCATTTTCAAATAATTTTATTAAAATCATATCAAAACGAGGAAGATTATCGTTGCCCTTATCAACTTTTAGATACCCGTGCAGTGGATATGATGTATAAAATAAATAAGAAATTCTCAAATAAATAATAACAAACTTTATATGATATAATTACCTACTTTGTTTTGCAATTAAACTGTTTAACTGTTAGAATAAGAATTTCTCATACAAAATATAATTATATTTAATTACAAAAAGAATAAATAAAAAAAAATATATGAACCGTCACCCGACCTGGGTTTAAAACGAGACGTTTTCATGAAAAGTCCGACATCCTAACCACTACGCCATTAAGCGATTAATAATTTAACTACATTTCGTTTGTCTTTCTGTTTAGTTTCCATTTAGTTAGTAGTTTTAAAGATATTCATATCAGTTCAAAAAATTTGTAATGCAGCTCCCCGAAGTCTTTGTCCGATTTTAACGGCAAACAATAGGGAGCCTACAAATTGTCTTAATATTACTTTGTGCAAATTTTGAAACTCTAGCTCCTTTAGTTTTTGAGTAATTGTTCTGACAGAAGACCAGACGTACGGACGGAAACACATAGCTAAATCGATTTACTTTGGGGTGTTGATCCGATACGTATACCTTTGACACTATATCTAGCTCATCTAGATCGATGCGTTACAAACCGAGGAATAATTTAAATATACCCCTGGCCTTGTTTGCATGCACGGATATAATAGTGAGACTTTACAATACAAACCACTTTATGCAAAAAGAAAAGTTTATACAATCCATCTTGGGTTTATTTCTACGTTTTTAGCACATTTTCAAAAAATTTTGTAAAAATGTGCCTATATAGCTTCACTCTGTCCGTCCGTCTGTCCGTCCGTCCGTATGTTTACAAAAACTTTTACACCGTTTGAAATAGAGTAAAGAAATTTTAACCATGGGTAGTTTTTGCAAAAAAAATAATTTCGTAGAAGAATTTTTTTCTGTAGCCCCACCTGTTACGGGGCTACAGCCCCCCAAAGTTGAAAAAAGCCCTGTATTTAAATGGTTATAACAAGAGTTCTGTTAAATATATTTTCAATCTGAAAATGGCAAATGATAGCTGGTTTCATAAACTTTATAAATTTTTTACAGGCAAATGTTTAAGGTTACCAGACGGTACTAAAATTTAACATTACACAAAACTCCATTTTTGCAAAATTTTTGACCACACATATCTCTGAACGATTCAAGCTAGATTCTTGAAATTTTGGGAGAAGTTATATAATCAGAAATTAGTAGGAGTTGGTTAACAAAATTTTTTTATCAAGCCCCCTATTTAGGAGCTATAAGGGCTCGAAAATTGAAATTTTGCTATTTTTAAACACCTGTAACTTGAATACCTGTCCAAGTGATATACAAAATTCAAAGCTCTATAATTATATTTCAACATGTGTCAAAGGTTTTTCTTAATTTTGAAGGGTTACGAAGCTACAGCCCCTGAAAATTCCAAAAAAGCCCTATATTTAAAATGATATAACATGAGTACTGTTAGGTTTATTTTCAATCGAAAAACGGTATAAGAGAGCTGCTTTTATAGGGTTAACAAAAATTGGTCGATTAAATATATAAGGTTGCCATACGGTACTAAAATTTAGCATTATATAAAACCCAATTTTTGCAAAATTTTTGGTTCCTCATATCTCTTAAACGGTTTTAGATAGGGTCTTGAAATTTTGGGAGAAGTTAGATCCTTAAAAGTTATTAGGAGTCGGTTAACAAAATTTTTTTGTCAAGCCCCCTGTTTAGAAGCTATAAGGGCTCGAAAATTGAAATTTTGCTATTTTTAAGCACCTGTAACTTGAATACCTGTCCAATTTTTTTTTTATTAATATTCAAAATGTGAAGGTCCAACATTAAATTTTAACATATGTTAAAGGGGTTTCTTGAATTTAAAAACGCTTCCTTAAATTGAAGAAAGTGTCTCTCAGTTTTACCCATTTTTTCTTAGATAATAAAATTCTAAGTAAAATTCCAAATTTTGGTTTAATTCCTAGAAACTACAAAAATGGAGAGGGAGGGGGGGGGGGGTTAGATGAAGTTAGGTCCTTGAGAAATTTGGCAACCTTCCCCATTGAAGGGCTATTAAAACTTTAAAATAAAAAATTTACTGTTTTTATAAGTAAGCAGTAACTTAGTCACCAACGTATATATTTCCTTAAACATTAATATTGACGATTGAACATTATATTCCGATAAAATACTTAGTATGAAACACTATATTTGAAAATGTGCTTTTTTAAAAACCCTTGGTTTTTAGCACATTTTCAAAAATTTTGTAAAAATGTGCCTATATAGTTTCACTCTGTCCGTCCGTCCGTCCGTCCGTCTGTCTGTCCGTATGTTTACAAAAACTTTTACATCGTTTGAAATAGAGTAAAGAAATTTTAACCCTGGGTAGTTTTCGCAAAAAAAATAATTTCGTAGAAGAATTTTTTTCTGCAGCCCCACCTGTTACGGGGCTACAGCCCCCCAAAGTTGGAAAAATCCCTATATTTAAACTGTTATAACAAGAGTTCTGTTTGATATATTTTCAATCTGACAACGGCAAACGATAGCTGGTTTTATAAGCTTTATAAATATTTAAAAGACAAATATTTAGGGTTGCCATACGGTACTAAAATTTAACATTACACAAAACTCAACTTTTGCAAAATTTTTAGCCACACATATCTTCTAAACGGTTCAAGCTAGGATTTTGGGAGAAGTTAGATCGTAAAAAAATAGTAGGAGTCTGTTAACAAAATTTTTTTGTCAAGTCCCCTGTTTAGGAGCTATAAGGGCCCGAAAATTGAAATTATGCTATTTTTAAGCACCTGTAACTTGAATACCTGTCCAATTTTTTTTTTATTAATATACAAAATTTAAAGGTCCAACATTATATTTTAACATATGTTAAAGGTTTTTTTTAAATTTAAAAGGGGTTCCTTAAATTGAAGAAAGTGTCTCTCAGTTTTACCCATTTTTGCTTAGATAATAAAATTCTAAGTAAAATTCCAAATTTTTGTGTAATTCACAATTTAATTCCTAGAACCTAAAAAATTAGATGATGAGGGGGGGAGGGAGAGTTAGATTCTTGAGAAATTTGGCAAAATTCCCCATTGAAGGGCTATAACAACTTTTAAATAAAAATTTTACTGTTAGCAGTAAATTTTATAAGTCAGTAGTAACTATTTCCAAGTAAATATTTCCAAAGTTAAACTCAGTATGTAATACAATATAATTATGAAAATGTGCTTTTTTAAAAACCCTTGGTTTTTTTCCATCACTTGTTGTATTAAATTTTATGTCGAAAATTTTATTACGAAATTATTAATTTCTTCAGCTTTTGCTCTGCAATTTTAACTCAGTTACGTAATGTTACTTTATTTATAAGTGTATATGTAAGATTTTAGTACTCACTTTTTATCCTAATCATCCTAACGAATCACTTTATCTTTTATATCACATAAAATTCTTAAAATATTATAATTATATATTTTAAATATTATACATATATCATTATTCGAATGAATGCAACCCCTAAACATAACCTTATAAAACATTTTGTATTAATATTATTTGTGTGAACTAATAAATTTATTATCAATGATATGACTAAACAAAACTTTTAAATCGAATATATCCTCCAAAATCATCATTTTAAAGTGTCACTCCCTTAATTTGTAAGAAGTAATTCATTGTTGTTTCACCTAAACAATCATCTTTTAATCAAAATTTTATATGTTCAAAGCATCCTTCAAAGTAAATTTTTTAATGTATAAGGTGCATCAGGTACAAGTGAGTTTCAAAATTCAGCTCTATAAATAAATTTACAACAACAAAAAAAATTTATCAGTACAATGTTAAAAGAATCTTAAAAATAAAAAAACCAAATAAAAACTTTTTGTCATACATGTAATTGTTTCTAAAAACTAAAAACTGAAGACAATCACCTAGCATATTACAAGGAAAATAAAAAAATAAAAGTGATATTCTACTAATTTTTTGCGGCATCATCATGACGTATGAAGAAATCTTTTGCAGCACAAAAAAACCAAAAACAGTTTTTCCAACATTGAACATCATGAATTGGGGTTCTTTGTTTATTTTTTGCTCACTGAAGAGAGGGTGGTAAGAATAGAACGAAAATAAAGTTCAATTCATAGTTTGAAATATGTTTATAACCATGGGAACAAAATATCTCGGGTATATTTAAATTGCTCCGCCGTTTGTAACGCATCTATCGATTCATGGTATATAGAGACTATAAGGTATAAATAGGATTAGCGTTGAAAAGTAAATCGATCTAGCTAAGTGTGTCCGTCCTACAGCACGATAACTTAAAAATTTAATTAGTTACTAAAGCTTCAGTAGCGGCAACACACTTTTTTTGAACCAATATGAAGATCTTCAAATTAATAACAATGAGAGGATGAAAATTATCCTGGTTACATCATATATAAGATTAAGCCCTTTTGTGAATTTTCAAAATGTTAGGCTTTCATTTTCACGTAATAGCTATACAAGATTTAGAACCCTGCGTTCATATCTTCGAAACCGATTACAGTACGAGGATGTTTCTCTGGGAAAAACTTATAGAAGCTGCCATAAAAGCTGCTGGAACCAGAGTACATATCTTTGCACCTAATAACACCAGAAGTTTAAAAACGAAATCCAAATGTAATATAACATGGAAAGTAATTTTGCGAAGTTTTGGAAAAAATTTGAACCCCATTTTTAGGACAAAGTTTACAAAGTTATAAATCCTATTAATTTGAATACAAGGAACATTGAAATTAAAAGTAGGTAAGGAAAGTAATATAGCAAGCGCGTTAACAAAGTTGGATATTTTTCGAAAAAAATCGACGCAATTTAAAAACCAAAGTAGGTTCGCACGGGAATCTAAAAGTTGACAAGGGCAACTATTGCCTCTCTTTTTTATTTTTATTTTATTTCCAAATTTTGAAAACTATGGTATGCTTGTACTATAAGTATATATCTTGTATACCTACAGTTTTTATCATCGCTCGTCTTTTGTAACCAAATTTGTTAAAAATTATTGAAGTTCAATCGACTGTCAAATCATTGAATTGTGCACTCATTGCGCTTTTATTACATTTTTTTTTTTTGCTTCTGTTGCTGCTTGACTGGCACTGAACAAGACAAAATATCAACTAAAATAAAATAAACAAAAAAAAACACTAAGATTTAAGATTATATTGGTGGGATATTGATAGTATTTAATAGCAAAATCTATGCAACGGATGACGGTAAAGTTATAAAGTAAATTGTGTATGAGATTTTTTTTTAAGGTTACTATGCTTGACTTTGATTTGATTATGATGAGTATTAGTTCAGAAGTTTATTTCTGAAAATTTGAAAAAATCTTTCAGTTTTTGCCTTAAATTTTAATTTATTATGAAAAAAAATGTTTTTTTGTTTTATTTTTCAAATTTTTATCTGGTGCAAATCAGTGATGAGGAATTTTATAACTTTGAATGAGTAGAGATTTTGATGCAAAAACGCCAATAGCAATTATCGTATATTGTAGTTTGTCTAAGTTTTTTTTTATGTGGATTTTAATAAATAACCAAAAATTATAAAAAAAATTTATTGGAAACTGTAAAAGTATAGAAATATTGGACCATGACTTTTGGGTTATTGAACTTTGAAATTTCTTGGATACATTTTTTTAATTTTAAAGAGTTTAATAAATGTAACAAGGGTAGATACAAGGGTAGGAATATTTTAGTACCTTGTGCAATCCAACCAAAGCCAAACAAGCATATATTCCAAACTAATTATAATGAATACTTTGAAATTAAATTTTGTATTATACAAGGGATACCAGGAATGAAGTTTTAAGAAAATTTAAATAAATAGGGTTGGCGATTTTGGTAACCTCTAAACGTCTTCCAAGCCAAACAATTATATCTTCGTAACTAATGAGAATACATTCTTTAAATTTGATGCAAGAACTAAGAAGTTTCTTTAATGTTTCATATGATGATTAATATCTAATGAAGCTGAGTATATCAAATTCCGCTCCACATCTGCACAAAATATAGTTCCTCTAGTTTGAAGAGATTCGAATATCTGCCATATAGTAGGTCTAGTTGAAGAGATTCGAATATCTGCCATACACGAATGTGTACATGGATGTTTGCGAGCTGTGCATATGATATTTTGTAGTTAAACGGAATAAATGTTTCGGGTACCTCCCACACACCTCCCATTATCTAAGAAGTATATTTTCGAAATTAATAACGCTAGAAACCTAAATCTTAAAATAATTTGAGGTGGTGTTTTGGATACCTATCTCACGTCTCTCGAGACCTAATCAGCATATCTTTGAATTTATGATAAAGATAGAAGCTTGAAGATTGAAAATTGAATTTGTTTTAATTAGGTAGGATTTTAATTAATCTCATGTTTCTTTACTGGTTTATTTATTTAATTGTATCCTCAATAATACTCGAGTCTGATAATTTTAAATGTTCATTACACTGAAAGTATAAGCAAAACCTTTCTACGTTTATTATTTCAAAAATCAATATTACGATCAATACTCTTTGTTTGAATTGTGCTTTTAACTATTTTAAAGTAAAACGAATTATAACAATTAAAATTATTTAAAATTTAAAATTGAACAATATAATTGAAGCTATTGAATTCGGAAATTGTTATTCCATAACGATCTTTTGAAAACAAGTTTTATGCTAAAATTCCATTTTAATTTTCATTACAGATATTAAAATGAATTATTTTTTTTTAAATCATATTCATAAATTTTTTCCAATATTTTCTTTAAATATTACTTTAATCAAAAACGCATCAATATGTTTTCAATTTATTCTCAATATTCCAAAAACCCACTTTTAATTCTTTTGTTATTTTAATATCTGATTTTTTGTTCTCTTTTTCCATTTGCGGAAGAGTATGTTGTTGCAATATTGTGTAATCCAATTTTGTCCACATCAATTTTTTAAAAAAAAGCAGAGCTCTTTATATAAATTTCATATGCAAATATGGCTGATAAAATCAGTTTTTAATATTGTGAACATAAAATATATTAAAAAAATAAATTATACAAAAATAAAAATTAATAAATAAAAATATAAATACAGAACATTGTTTATATTTAATATAGGTTAAATTAATAGTAAATACGTTTCAAACATGTTACAGAGCTTCGTAATATAAATTAAGAGACTGAAATTACTTTTTGTTGCTTGTCTGTTCATCTGAATAGATAATGTGTAAGAATCATTTTTAACTGATTTCTGATTTAACAAGTAATGTAACAACAGTAAGTCGATTCTGCCGACTTCGTAACACTCTACACCTGAACAATTCAATTGACAATTATTCGAACTCCCCGTTCAACTTATCTCATATTTCAGAAACATCCAGAAAGCAGGACAAAACTATTTTGTACCAAATTGCAATTTTCTAACTTTATTAATTCCGCAGATATGCTGGTTAGGTCTAAGCAACGTGTGTGGCAGATGTCCGAACCACAACTTTCTAAAATATCTTATAAAAATAAATAAAACAGATACCAAATTTAAAGTTTCCATATTTTTGGGAAGTCTCCGGAGGTGTGTAGAAGGTACCTGAACCACCACTCCAATAGATTACACATTTTAGTTACGCAAAGGAAATAAGAAGCAACATCCTTTAATCAAATTTGAAGTTTCTATGTTTGTTTTAATTTAATATCTTTATTAATTTCGAAGATGGTCTTGGAAAGTGTGGGAGAAGTAACTGAAATGCCACTGACATTGATCCAAAATTTCTGAGAGAGAAAGAAAATAGGAAGGTACACTGTTACCAAACTTAAATGTCCTATATAATCGGTTTCGAAGTTACGCTCATTTGGTCTTAGTTCGAGCGAAATCTTTCAAAATCCGAACGCATGGTCTGATTTCTCTTACTTGCAATCCCCATATTTTTTATCCGGCGTATGATAGGGCGGCCGAACGGTTGTTGCTAGATCGATTTCGGAGGTGGCGCTAAGCAAAAATATATGCAATCCTTTATTGATATTTATTCGGTGATTACAAATGCCGTACTAAAAATGCTACAACCCTTTTCTAAAAAAATATTTATGATTGCATTGGACGAATCTGGTTTTGCATGAACATTAACTTCTTTTCAAATTTTTTAAGGTACTTTCAAAAAAAAAAATTCAGACACTTACCTTATTAAACATTTAAAAGAGATCATTAACCTTACATTTGTATATCAGCACCATGAACTTGCTACCGTAGACTAATCACAAATCGTTGCCAATAATTTAAACGTTTTTTGACAAGGAATTAAACACAACTTGGTTAACCACAACCTAAAAATAAATAAATTCACTATCAGCACAGCATGTAGTATCGTACGAATTGCTGAATGGCGACACATAGTTTAATCGGTTCTGTTTTGATTCTGATCCAATTAGTTTAGTCTTTGTATTTCTAATTTTTTAAACAACATCACAAACGTAATAGTAAATTTATTTTACATTATTTATTGATTAGAATTAAGTTCGTTCGGTAATAAAAATAATTTTCCAATTTTTCATAACAGAAAACTTACATAGTTTTTATATAATATATCAGAAAACAGGGTCTTCATGAAAAAGTAAATAAAATAATTTCGAATTTGTTAAACAAATATTTTGTGGGACGGAATTAAGACGAACGGAATTAACTGAAATTGACAAGAATGGTTTAAAACTTTCTTTTAGGTCAAAGCATTACTTTGCCAAATTGGAAGTATCACTTAAGATCTTAATATATAGCGTAAAAATTTTTATATTACTTTTCTGAAACAACTTAACAACTAACTGTTAGTCATTTACGCTTATCGTCAATGCAAGTGTTTTTCAAGAAGAACACTGTGCTTTACTAGAATAGTTTGAATAAAAACGTTAGCATCCTGTATAGTAAATTTATCTGACTGTATAAATATGTATCTAATCCTTTTTTTAGTGGTTTATAGCCAAATTTATGTGGTCTATATACAAAAAAAAAATATTCTTTCAGGATTCATTATTTTAAAAAGAAATATATATATAATTTGTTATTGTAATTTTTTTTTATATATATTTTGCAATTTTCTTTATGTATCCTATAGGTAACCTATTTAGCTTTCGCTTTGTGTTCAAATGATTAAATTGACTTTTTTTGTTTAATTATATATAAATATATATACATACATATATACTTACATATATTAGTTGAACATAATAAATCATTAAAAACTATCCAACATCGATTGATGTAATTCAAGAGATCATTCTGTTTATATATATATATATTTTTACGAACGGCTTATATGAAATATATAAGCGGTAGGTATTGTTTTCGCACCAAAAATTGGGCCAAGAAATTTTTGCATATTTGCATTGCTCCCGTGTTCAGAAACCTATAAAGAGTGCTTTTTTAATGATTTCCGTCTGTGTGTATGTATGCATGTTTGTCTGACTGTGCACATGTGAAGCCTAAATGGTTAAGCGAAATGTCTTCTAATTTCATATATCCTGTTTATTTGATATATTCCATATATTTGATATTAATATTTTGAGATGATAAGTTTTTGGAGAAAATCAGGTAGTCCAAAGAGACACTTCTTTCAATAATTTTTTGGCCTAATTGCAAGCGAATCGGAGAGTCTGCTGGGTTTAGTTTACTTGCTAGTGCTGCAATTTATATGGAAATAAGTTCAAATCTCTATGCAAAATTGTCTGCAGCGGCTGTCAGCTGATATTGAATTGAGCAGACAAATTCCTTATCGAAACTCGAAGATTGCAGCTGCTACAGCAGCGATAGTTTCCTGCACTCTATATTCCCTTTTAACGTATCAATCTGTAAGAAAAAAAAGAAATGGAGAAGATTACTCAAACAGAAAAATTTTTATTGATTTATTTTGGTAGCAGCTTTCATCAGTCACCCATATGACGAGTTGCTTTAGTATGAATAAATATCGTATTATATTTATATAGGTTATCTATTTATGTAAAATAAAATTTAAAATAAAAGCTGTAATCGGAAATGTCGCACTAATGTAAACTGCATTTGCAGTTTAATCGAAAAAGTATTTTGATTTAAGTCTCGTAGTTTTTAATGTCACACTTCGATTACTACTTTTGCAGTATAATCGATTATTTAGTAAGACAAAAATCACCTAAATGGAAATGTCATTTTTACATCAACTGCATGTTTTGAAATTGCAAATTAGTCAAAAAAATTTTATACGTGCACAAAATGAATACCGAAATGTAAATAAAAAATTTTAATTAGATTTAATTTTAATTAAATTTTCAAAACATTAAAACTTTATGTTGCAGTGATGACTTCGAAGAACACTGGAGCACTGATTTTGTGAAGCTTTTGATAAGCGTTAGGTTGAAATTCGAACCAGCGTTTCAAGATGGTAACAGTGTGGAAAAAAGTACATAAAGAAATAATTACGCAAAATGTCGAATTTCCATTTTCAGTAGATGAATGCAAAAATTTTGTTTTAAATTTTATTTAAATTTTTTTCAATTTTTATTTTGATAATCGTCAAATGATAAACGTCACATGATATTTACTGCAAAAGTCTAAAAGTAATTCGACAAAAACATTTTTGTCGTGTTTGTCAAAATACATGTAGTAGATGATCAACTGCTTTTGCATTTAATCTTAGTGTGACATTTCCGATTACAGCTAAATATTACGTTAGGTATATTATTTTGATAAAAATGTTTAAACATGTAGGCAAAAAATTTATTAAAGAAATTTTGATTTAAGCTATTTCTGTAATACCAGTTGGTTTTGTGGTTGGACACAGCATATTTTTTTGTTTTATTTTTAATTATAATTGAAATTTTCCTTAAATAAAATTGAATATCGTTAAAAATATGGCAAATTATATATATATAAAATATATGTAAAATGCATCCAGGATCGTTTAATTTTTTCATTCTTTGTTGCAATAAATAACAAAAACAAGTAAGGAAACAAAAGTAAGTCGATTCAACCGAATTAGTAATACCCTACATCTGACAGGTATCCAAACCATCACTTTGATTTATTTTAAAATTAAGAACATAATGGAAAAAGCAATCTTGTACTGAATTTCAGGTTTCGTTTTTAATTTAAACGAGGAAGATTATAGTTGCCCTTGTCAACTTTTAGATACCCGTGCGTGTATTAAATAAATAAGAAATTCTTATATTGCAATTGAACTGTTTGATAGAAAATTCAAAATATTTGTTTTTTTATATTTAATTACAAAAAAAATGAATAAAAAAAAAATGAATTAAAAAAAAAGATGAATTAAAAAAAAAGATGAATTTAAAAAAAAAATATGCTCTCAACGAGATTCGGACCCACACTTTTCAATTAAAATGTCGACGTCGTAACCACTAAGCCATCGACAATTTTTTATTTATCTCAATTTTTTTTTTAAATTATTATAGTTGCGATGGTATCAATTGTTTGTTTTGAATAACTGTTTTGAATTTTTTTAAAAATGTATTAAAAAAAATAAATAATTTATAAATGAGAATTTTAAGATGAATTTTAAAAAAAAAAAATTTTGCCCCAGCCAGGAATCGAACCGAAACGTTTCGACCAGTAGTCCCATTTCCTATCCACTATACCATAGAACAATTAATAATTTCTCTACAAAACGAGTTTTTATTTATCTCATTATTTTTTTTTAAATAATTGTAGTTGCCATGGTATCAATTGTTTGTTTTAAATAACAGTTTTAAATAATCGTAGTTGCTAGGGTATCAATTGTTTGTTTTAAATAACAGTTTTGAATTTTTTTATAGAAATATTAAAAAAAATTAATAATTTGTAATATAAATGAGTCTTCTGTCAAATTTTCTATAAAATAAAATTTTTTCAAACATAAAATAAATACATATATTTTATTAAAAAAAAAATAGATAAAAAAAAATGAATTTAAAAAAAAAAAAAAAATTTCCGGAGCCTGAATTCGAACCGAGTCATTTTTGCTACAAGTAACATGTCCTAACCACTACACCATGAATCGATTAATAATTAAACGACAATTTGTTTGTTTTTATATTTGGTTTCTATTTCGTTAATAATTTAGAAAATACTCAAAAAATATCGAAAAATTTGTATGGCAGCTACCCGAAGCCTTTCTCCGATTTTAACCAAAAACAATAGGGAACCTACAAATTGTCTAAAAATTACTTTGTGAAAGTTGCAGAACTCTAGCTCTTATAGTTTTTGAGTTATCGTGCTGACGGACGGACGGACACACATAGCTAGATCGATTCACTTTTCGATGCTGATTCGATACGTACCCTTGACACTATATCTAGCTCTTATATTTCGATGCGTTACAAACGGAGGAGTAATTTTAATATACCCGATGTTCATATATGTATGCACGGGTATAAAGATATACTTATTAAGGCTTAAGAGGTATATGGGGGGTACATTAACCACCACCCCATTACAAATACCAGAGATATAAAAAAACGAGGAAGATTATAGTTGCCCTTGTCAACTTTTAGATACCCGTGCTTACCCACTAACCGTTATTTATTTTCCACATGCTATTATAAATATTACAAAAAAAATAAAAGAAAGTAAAATAGTTAAAAAAATTTAGCTTATTATCCCATAATTTTTGCTTAAAAAAAATTAAATAAAAAAAAAAAAAATTAAATTTTTAATTCATTATACCATAATTTTTGCTTAAAAACAAAAAAAAAAACCTATAAAAAAAAATAACCATAAAAAAAAAATAGCCCACCCCAAAAGTTGGCCCGAGCGATGTCCAACTTTGCCAACTAACTTGCCTTATTACTTTACCTGCCCAGTTTTAATTTTAACCTCGTAGCTTCATTAGATTCACAGTTATCGAATTGACAACTTTGTATGGCAGCTGCCCGAAAATGGGGTCGCAACATTTTGAAACTCCATATTAGTGCTCGATTCATTATATAACTAACAGTGTGTAATTTTCATCCTCGTAGTATACTCAGTTTCCAAGAAATTCATATTGGTGCAAAGAAGTTGTATGGCAGCCCCCCGCAAATGAAGCCGTAAAATTTTGAAACTTCATATAAGTGCTTGATTCATTATAAAACTAACCGTGTGTAATTTTCGTCTTTCTAGTATAATTACTTTTGAAGAAATTTATATTGGTTTAAATAAGTTGTGTGACAGCTCCCCGAAACCTTGGTCTGGTCTTAACCAAAAAGAATAGGGAACCTTAAAAATGTCCAAAAAATGTTTTGTGTGAATTTCAAAACTCTAGCTCTAATTTTTCAATTCTATCTCTTTTAATTAATTTTTAATTCACGAATATATTAAACCTAAGCAAAGTAAGCATCATATAATCATACTGATAAAATGATTCATTCAAAATATTACACATATACATATTATATGAATATACATACATAAATTATTTATGAAGCCATTTACTTAAAAAAAATCTTTGTCTTCTTTTTTGCTTATCTTAAATAAACTACGCATCATTTAAATTATATGAAATTCTAACTCGTAATCGTACAAAAAAAAATTAAAAAAAAAAAATAAACAAAAAAAACAAAAAACAAAAACAAACAAAATTCATATAATTTCATGTTACAAGGTGCATAGCTATATTTCAAATTTTTGTATGAAAATATTGGAGTTAAAAAAGTTAGCTGTTCGAGAGCTACCCGAAGTTTTGGTCCGATCTTAACCAAAAAAAATAGGGAACCTAGAAATTGATTGAAAAAAATTTTGTGAAAATTTCAAAACTGTAGCTCTTTTAGTTTTTGAGTTATCGTGCTGACACACAGACGGACGGACGGACGGACGGACGGACGGACGGACGGACGGACGGACAGACACACATAGCTAGATCGACTAATTTTTCGATTCTGAGCCGATACGTACCCTTGACACTATATCTAGCTCGTCTAGATCGATGCGTTACAAACGGAGGAGCAAATCTAATATACCCGATGTCATATATATATGCACGGGTATAAAAACATTGCAGAAACATTTATAACAAATTTTTAGTTTCTATCTTATTTAATTTATTTAATTTGGCAAATTTATTTTTAAGACTAGGGAAGTGTGTGGGTTATATCTGAAACTCTACTCTAATTGATCCGAAATCAGAAACACAAGAAGAACAGGAAGAAATACCCGTGTTCCAAATTTCAAGCTTCTATTAGGTTTCGGAATTATGACCGCTAACTAAAGATGTTGCCATGTTGTAAAACTAAAATTTACCGTTATACGAAACTCAATTTTTATAAAATTTTTGATCCTGCATATCTTCTAAACTGCTTAAGCTAAAAACTTGAAATTTTGGGAGAAATTAGATCTTTAATATAGAAAAATTCAGAATTCAACAGCGAAATTAAGCCGTTATAGTTTTTTTCCTGCCCCTTTTAGCATATTTTAAAAAAATTTCGAAAAAAAAATGTGGCTATATAGTTCAGTTGTTCCGCCTGTCCTTTTATTCGTTTGTCTGTCCAGGTGTTTTGCCAAAATTCTGCATTGTTTGAAATAAATTATCACAAAACGGTAATTAGAACGGGAACGCATTTTTGTATCAACAGTCGGCTTTTATGAGCCATAAAGAATCAAAAACTCAAAATTCACATTTTTGAAAGATTTTTAAAGTCAATACCTGCCCAAATTTTTGATGTTTTACTTTTTACGCAAAACTTATAATGCAACATTGCTTAATTTTGGAAATGTGGTTTTGAAAAAACCCTTATTTTTAGCACATTTTCAAAAAATTTTGTAAAAATGTGCCTATATAGCTTCACTCTGTCCGTCCGTCTGTCCGTCCGTCCGTATGTTTACAAAAACTTTTACACCGTTTGAAATAGAGAAAAGAAATTTTAACCATGGGTAGTTTTTGGAAAAAAAATAATTTCGTAGAAGAATTTTTTTCTGTAGCCCTACCTGTTACGGGGCTACAGCCCCCCAAAGTTGAAAAAAGCCCTATATTTAAAGTGTTATAACAAGAGTTCTGTTACATATATTTTCAATCTGAAAACGGCAAATGATAGCTGGTTTCATAAACAAAGCAAATGTTTAGGGTTGTCATACGGTACTAAAATTTAACATTACACAAAACTCAATTTTCGCAAAATGTTTGGCCCCACATATCTTCTAAACGGTTCAAGCTAGGATCTTGAGTTAGATCCTTAGAAATTAGTAGGAGTCGGTAAACAAAATTTTTTTGTCAAGCCTCCTATTTAGGAGCTATAAGGGCCCGAAAATTGAAATTATGCTATTTTTAAGCACCTGTAACTTGAATACCTGTCCAATTTTTTTTTTATTAATATATAAAATTTAAAGGTCCAACATTATATTTTAACATATGTTAAAAGTTTTTCTTAAATTTAAAAGGGGTTCCTTAAATTGAAGAAAGTGTCTCTCAGTTTTACCCATTTTTGCTTAGATAATAAAATTCTAAGTAAAATTCCAAATTTTTGTGTAATTCACAATTTAATTCCTAGAACCTAAAAAATTAGTGGATGGAGGGGGGGGGGGGGGGGGAGTGGGGAGTGGAAGTTAGATTCTTGAGAAATTTGGCAACCTTCCCCATTGAAGGGCTATAACAACTTTTAGATAAGTCAGTAGTAACTATTTCCAAGTAAATATTTCCAAAGTTAAACTCAGTATGTAATACAATATAATTTTGAAAATGTGCTTTTTAAAAACCCTTAGTTTTTTTTCATCACTTGTTTTCATTACTTCTTTGATAAAATATAAAAGTTTCAAATGACTTTTAAATATAATCTTTTAGCTAAGATCAGTGAAAAAGTAAAAGTGAATGTGATTTAAACAAACAAAAAATAAAATTTTAGAAAGGTAAATTCGATTTTTTTTTTAATTCCTCCATTTGTTACAACTCTTTGTATTTTTCATATATCAAGTTCCGCAATATTTAATTTTTTTTAAAGAGTTAACAATATGAAATGTAAAAATTTTATTTCATATAAATGTTACATAAATTTCTGATTTTTTATTCTGTCTTTTTAAATTTTAACATCTTTTAAGATAATTATCGCTTAATTTTATCTTTAAAATTTCAATTTGATTTATTTTTCAATGAATATAATAAAAGAATAACAATAAGTCCATAATAGTAATAAATAATAATAATAATCATTAGTAAAGTAATAATTATTATGTGGTATTTTACTTTAAATAAAGCATTGCCAAATAATTACACACTAAAATTACTATCATTAATAGTATTTTAAAAAGAATAAAAACTTTTCATTTATATTTTTTTATTATTAATTTATTATTAAATTCAACAAAAATTAAATTACCACTTTAATAATTTGCAGCCTTTTGTTGAAAAAAATCTTCAATTATTTTAAATTATGAATTTTTATAACGTAACGTGTTTTTTCTCTTTTCTCTAATTATACAGATAAATAAATTCAGTATTAAAAACATCATTGTATTAAAATATACAGTTATAGATTTTAAAACGGTATTTGTATATGTACAAACATAGTGTTAATAGCGGTTTTATTAAACCACAAACTTTCAAAATCATAAATGCATAATTAGTAAAAATTGTTTTTGTAATCATTCTTGTTTTTTTTTCATAAATCGAATATTACATATATTAAATCGATTATACAATTTATCAGTTTATTTCAGTAAATTAAAATATATTCACATCCATCTGGAAATATATTGATTTGTTAATGAGCTTGTCAATTATTAATTTTTTAAATAGAATTAGTATTCGTATTCGTATTCACACAAACATTCTAGTGAAACCCTAGTGTCAATCTGTTTTATTGTCAATATCTGGTGCCCAAATCGTATTTTTGTGTCAATTTGAAAAATAGTTATAAAAATTTAAGTCACTTTCCGTTTTCATAGTTCTACGATAACTTCTTAAAAAATTATAAAACGAGGAAGATTATAGTTGCCCTTGTCAACTTTTAGATACCCGTGCATACCCACTATGGTGTATAAAATAAACCGTAATTTACTTCCCTTATACATTTAACTCATTACCCCCATAATTTTGAAGTAAAAAAAAAAAAAACAAATTAACAAAAAAAAAAATCACAAAACAAAAAACAAAATTTTCATTCATTGTCCCATAACTTTAGCTTAAAAAAAAAAAAAAAAAAATTAACAAAAAAAAAATAATTACAAAAAAAAAAACAAAATTTTCATTCATTGTCCCATAACTTTAGCTTAAAAAAAAAAAAAAAAAAAATAAAAAAAAAAAAAAACAAAAAAAAAAAATTGGCCCACCCTAAAAGTCCGAAGGTCCGAGTGATGTCCAACTTTGCCAAGTAACTTGCCCTATTAATTTATCTGCCCAATTTTAATTTTAACCTTGTAGCTTCATTAGATTCAAAGTTATTGAATCGAAAACTTTGTATGGCAGCCCCCCGAAAATGGGGCCCTAAAATTTTGAAACTTCATATAAGTGCTCGATTCATTATATAACTAACCGTGTGTAATTTTCAGCCTCGTAGTATAATTAGTTTTGAAGAAATTCATATTGGTGCAAAGAAGTTGTATGGCAGCCCCCCGAAAATGGGGCCCTAACATTTTGAAACTTCATATAAGTGCTCGATTCATTATATAACTAACCGTGTGTAATTTTCATCCGCGTAGTATAAATAGTTTTGAAGAAATTCATATTGGTGCAAAGAAGTTGTATGGCAGCCCCCCGAAAATGGGGCCCTAACATTTTGAAACTTCATATAAGTGCCGGAGTCATTATAAAACTAACCGTGTGTAATTTTCATTCTCGTAGTATAATTACTTTTGAAGAAATTCATATTGGTGCAAAAAAGTTGTATGGCAGCTCCCCGAAGACTTGGTCCGATTTTAACCAAAAACAATAGGGAACCTAGAAATTGTCTAAAAATCACTTTGTGTGAATTTCAAGACTCTCGCCCTTTTAGTTTTTGAGTTATCGTGCTGACACACGGACGGACGGACGAACGGACAGACACACATAGCTAGATCGACTAATTTTTCGATTCTGAGCCGATACGTACCCTTGACACTATATCTAGCTCGTCTAGATCGATGCGTTACAAACGGAGGAGCAAATCTAATATACCCGATGTCATATATGTATGCACGGGTATAAAAATATGCTAACTAACAATATCTATATATATAAAAGCGAAAGTTTGTTTATTTGTTTGTTTGTTTGTTTGTTTGTATGTTTGTTTGTTTGTTTGTAGCGAATAGACTCCTAAACTGCCCAGCCGATTTTTATGAAAATTTGTATATAGGGGTTTTTGGGTACGGAAAGAAATCGTGGCCCAAAAATTTTGCCCTAACGGACCGCCAAGTTGGGGCTGTGGTGCAAGTATTTAAACTTCTTTGTTCTAAAATGAAAACGGTTTGACCGATTGACTTCAAATTTTGTATACGTGATGCTCCTTGAGAATTGAGTTGACACTATTAACAGTTTTGGAATTTATTAACCCATGTCGAGCCGACGGGTGGTCAAAAAAAAATTTGGGTTCAAATTTTGTCCGATTTTATAAAATTCTGCTTTGCCTAAAAAGAAAACCCACAAAAAAATTTTATTGACTTGCATTAACTCATTGGGGCCCAACAGCTTTTTATAGGTTTTTTAAATATACCTAACTTTAAATTAAAAACGGTTTGACCAATTTTCTTCAAATTTTGTATACGTGCTCCCCTGTGAGAATTGAGTTGACACTATTAACAGATTTGGAATTTGTTAACCCATATCGGCCCGACGGTTGGTCAAAATAATTTTGGAAGATAATATTGTCAAAATTTGCGAAGTACTGCTTTATCTAAAAAGAAAGCCTCAAAAAATTTTGTTGAGTGATTTGGAAGCAAATTACGTCCAATTTTGCGCAATACTGCTTTGCCCAAAGAGAAAATGTAGTTCCGTTAACCCAGTGGGGCACAGTGGCTTTTAATAGATTTTTCAGTTACTTAACTCTAAATTAGAAACGATTTGACCGGTTGACCTCAAATTTTATATGTGTGAAGCAACTTGAAAATGGAATTGAGTCTGTTAACAGCCGGTCCTACGATTGGTCAAACAAAATTTTTTGGAAGTAAATTACGTCAAAATTTGGAAAGTAGTTTGTACTGCTTTGAGTTACAGAAAGTTTCAAAAATTACTAGAAAAATCCTAGAAAAATGGTTTTAAAAAGATTGCTTTCATACATTTTAAAATCTACATTAACTTTTTGCAGTAACATCAACTTCAATTAAATCTCCATTGAGAGGCGCAGCAACGCGCACCGGGTATTAGCTAGTTAATTATAAAACTCTAAGCTGGGTCAATTGTAAGTTGTCAATCAACTGGATATACTGTAAATGTTAATGTTATAAGTTAATTTACATTACGATATACATGAGTTTACTTTTTCAAGATTTTCAAATAATTTAGAAGAAAGTCTATTAAAAAAAACTTTTACACCGTTTGAAATAAAGCAAAGGAAAGGGTTTCTTTTTTAGCCCCACCAGTCACGGAACTGCAACTTATCAAAGTCCGGAAAGCGCTACATTTGAATTGTTATAACAAAGGTTACGCGAAATTCATTTTTCGCAAAATTCTTGACACCTTATATTTTGTAAACTGTTTCAATTAGAACTTGTAATTTTCGAGAAGAGTGTGATCTTAAAAAATAAGTACGAGTCTTTTACGAAAAATTTTTAATATTTTCAAGCAACTCTCAAACCTTGCGGAGAACTTATATTTGAAATTAATAAAGACAGTAACTTGAAATAAAGATAGAATCTTCAAATTTGGTACAAGGTTGTTTATTTCTAATTTCATTGTGTTCCTGAATTTGGAATCAATTGAAATGATTGTTCGGATACCTCCCAAGATCTAACATATATAGCATATCTTGGAAATTAATGAAGATGGTAACTTGAATTAAAGATAGAATTTTCAAATGAGGTACAAGGGTGTTTTTTCCTATTTTTCTTGTGTTCCTGAATTTAGAATTAATTGAATGGTAACTCCCACACTCCTTCCGAAATCTAGCAAGCATATCTTCGAAATTAATAAAGACTTCAAATTTGGTGCAATATAGTTCTGCCCTGTTTGCTTAATGTTCCTAGAGTTAAAGTGGGGGTTCGTGTACTATTAAATGAACTTGTCATGTACAGGGAATTACTAAGCCGGTTTTATCGACTTTTATCAACCTGTCATTTCCTAAAAGATGGTAAATTAATATCAATAATGTATTTCTTTTATTTTTAATTAATTTGATTTCTAATTTTATTATTAATGAAAAATAAAAATCAAACTTGTTCTAATCAAAACTATACAACGAAAATTCTTTTAAATTAAACAAGTATATACGAGTACTTTGATTATCTTTTTATAAATTTAATAATAAAATTTTAACCAAAAACTTTTTATTGTGAATCAAGAGTGTAGATACAATTTTCTTCAAGAAAAGAAATCAAGAAATAAAAAAATCATCCGTTTTTAAACAAGGACATTTTCCTTTATTCAACAATTACATCAAAAAATTTGGCAAGATATTCAAGTTACAAGTGTTTAAATATTTTCAGTTTTCGGCTCCTTATCCAAACGAAGGGTGACTCAAAAATATTGTTTTAAATTACTCATAAATAAGTATAATCAAAACTTATAAAAGCAGCGTTTACAGATTGAAGATAGACCTCATTGCTTTTCCAAACTTTGAAGGATAGCCACGGTAAGGGGTCAGAAACCAATTGATATATATAATTAATTTTTTTTAAATATCTAAACGTAGGAAAAATTGAAAGACAGAGTGAAACTTATAGGTAAATTTTTTCAAAACAAAATTTTTTTCGAATAAAACAAAAGCTTATTAGAAAACTTCAACAAATCATTTCAAACTTTTTCCGTTTTTAATTTTATTTTACCCCCACCCCCTGTTTTATGATTATGATGGGATGCGATGTTAATTTTTTTTTCTGGTCCCTAGATGAAAATTGCGTTACCAAAAGAATAAGAAAAAAACAATATAATTTGTTGCTTAAGGAGGAATGAAACAAAAGAATCAGAAAAAATAAAAAAAATTATTTACCGTTGTCACGTCTAAATAATAAAATTTATGTTCATTTTCAGTTTAATGTTTTCCAAAGACCTTAAAATTTGTATATATTTAGAACTTTAATGTTATACCGTTATTACTGTATATATATAACAGTTATATTGCAGAACAATCATAATAACGGACATTTACTACTTTATACTATCTCTCTCTCTTTCTTCTGGGTTTATAAAATTTAGGTATGAAACATATATGTATGATTGTATATAATTTTTATTCATAACGGGTTTGTAAATTTTTATGATACAGTTCATACCGTAGAGTTAGTTATTAGTTATAGCAACATCAAAAGTATTTCTAATTAAATTAAAAAATTTAATCATACGCTAATTTTTACTCAACTACAAGAAAATCAAGACAATTAGATAAATTTAAAAAAGAAACATAATATAAAAGTATAGTAATTGTATGCGAAACTGATTACATTGTAATCTAAAATAAATTTCAAACTTACTACTTACAATCATAATCAATGGATCAATCTAGCTAAATACAAATATTAGATTAAAACCAGAGTCGGATAAAAATCAATACAATTCAAAGAAATACGTTAAATATTCTTTTTGGTTTCTTTTGAGCTTCTGGCATATTATCTTATTAGGATAGTCTAAGTGTAGTTAAGGTCCTATCAAATTAAAAAAAAAAATCTGAATTCCAGGCCATCTTAGAATTAATGGTAATGAACAAGCCGAACAAAACAAATTTTGCAGCAATGATTCCATTTGTAAAAATAATACCAAACACATATTATCATGCAAAAAAAGTAATAGCTGACTACAATAACAACATAAAACAAAGAACATGCATTACCTCACAATCCTTTTGGAAACTTCATTAACCAAAAATTAGCCTTGGCCCGGAATGTAGAAGAAATTAACTGTAATCTAAAATTACAAATTATTTACGGCTGAGACTCGGAAGTACAAAGGCAAACGGAGATACAGAGTTGAACAACTATGATAAAAATATTAGTTGCAAACATATAGTAACAGAAAGCCCATGTAACTCAAATCACATAGCACACAGAGAGATACAAAATTTCAGCAACACCCCAGATATATTAAATATTGCACAACAATTGTTTAAAGAATTTTTTGTCACTTCGTTCTAAATTTGAAAAGCTTTGACCAATTGACTTCAAATTTAGTATGTGTGTTGCTGTTTGGCAATGTAGTTGACTCTATTAACAGACATACAATTTGTTAACCTGTACTGGCGCGACGATTTATTTAAAAAAATATTGGGAACAAATTATGTTTGGTAAATACTGCTTCTTGGTCACCAAAAGAAAATCTCAAAAAAATATTTGTCAAGGTTCGTTACCCTATTGCGGCATAATTTACCATAATAACATCAACTTCAATTAAAAAGTCATTGAGAGGCGCAACAACGCGCATCGTGTACTAGGTAGTATAAAACTAAAGACAACATTGTAATTTTGAGTTTTGCTGAGTTAATATCAAATTTTGACTTGAAAATTATTTAATTTAAAATTAATTCTCTATATTTCATCTCATTTAAAATTAAATTTTAATTTAATTTTTAAAATTTTCTTAAAACATTTTACATTTTACATAAAACAGTTTTCGCATGAATAAAATATCGCAAAATTTTATGAGTTATTTTATTTTCATAACTGTTGAATACCATCATAACGTACATACATCTGCTTTTTATAATACGTATATATGTAAGAAGACTTGTAATTCTCCAAACCAAAAATAACACATTTCTTCTTAATATCTAACTTGATCCCTTTTGTACATTTTCTAGATTTTATTTTTAAGCTTCAACGTAATTCATTTTTTCTCGCTCTGATTATTTATTTAAGACGTAAAGAATAATGAATTACAGTTTTTTATTTCCTAACTTTCCATTTCTTTTTAATTTTTTTTTTAACTGTTTTACCATTATTTTGTCCTTCTATTTTTTATAAGCCCTGTTCCATTCTACGGAGCATAGCAATAAAATCGCCATATAATATATATATACATACATATATATATATATATATATTTTATTATTTTCTCTACACAAACTTTTTAGATGAAATAGTAGGAGGTTAGATGATATTCCACAAATATATATATATATAATTTATAAAATATAGCACGTATTGCAGTTATAATCATCACTTTTATCCTGCAATATGTATAACAGTAAAAATAAGTTTTTTTAATAAGGGATGAGAAAATAAAGTTTTTTGGAGATTTTATTACCAACATATAATCACATTTACTTCTATTCAGAAATCCTTAAAACAATACTTAGAATATGAGATGCTTAAAATATAAGATATTATGGCAATGGTCTTCTAAGTGTTACCAGACCACTAAGAAATCAATAAAATCTTAACAAAAGTCCGGTTTTCTATAAATTCGCTATATTAAAATAATGATCATTGTGTTACTGGAAATCCGCAACCTCTAGTATGATGTTAACATAAAATAAGTCCTGCCGGATGATGTTAACACACCAAAAGTTATAATTTTTCAAAAACTTAGGGCAAAAATGAAGTATGAAAATAAATTTGTTATAGCTTTGCCCTCCTTTTGGAACCATATTCCATTAAATGTGTTCGTAAAGTTGATAATCTATTAGGTGTACGATTTACCTTTATTCAAGAATAAGATCTTTCTTTCTAATATCCAATCCAATTTGCCCCTTCTTGACCCAAATCGTTCCACATCCTTATCTTCAAAGCCAACTCTAGTTGTACTTTAGTATCACCTAGTTCTAAAAAGGCATGGCGTAAGTGTGTTAAGGTGGCACACCCTGGACAAAGGAACACCTGAAAGAGTTCCTAAAGGTTACTTTCAAAGCTTTCAACCGTTCAATAAAATTAATAACATGAAATAAATAATGAAACAAAAGTAGGTCGATGCATCCTACACATTTAACAATTTCTTAGCTATTTGAACCAGTTTTTTAATGTTTCTCTTAAATTTCATAGACATAAGGAAACAGGTTTAAACACTCTTGTACAAATATCAAGTTGCTATCTTCATGAATTTCGATTTGGATATTAGAGATATAATATGAACAGAAATCTCTGTGCCAGATTTCAAATTGCTATTTTTATTAATTTTACAGATAAGCTTTTAAGTTTGGGGAGCTGTGTGGTAGATACCTGAAACAAAAATCCAATTGATCTCAAATATGGACAAAAGTTAAATAGGAAGAAACACGCTTGTTAAGCCTTCGTTCGATAAAAATATTTCGGATTCCTTACCTATAGTCCGATTTCACCCATTTTCAATCCAAAGAACTACTCCAACATTATAGAAATTACACTAAACAAAGGTAATTTATTACAAACAACAACTGCTATAATTTATTACGAATATCAATTGATAAGCTTGGAAGCAATCCCAATATGAAAAGATATAATATAAAGTCTATATAATTAATATGTCCTCAAAATGGAAACTACTGTGCCAGCGATATAAATTATATAGTTGATGGCATATGAATTTATATGAAACCAACTTAATTTTAATTATAATCGGTATCCATTGGTAACTATCAAATTGTATCAGTCACTTTTGATATGACAAATCCTGGAATATATTTCTTAATTCTCGGGAAGAAATACAACACTTAAACTATGAAAACTGTAAAACTATGTAAACTTAAAAGAATTTGGTGACCTTTTGAATATGAAAACTTAGCTAAAAAATCAAAATCTTAAATATATTTATGTATATATAATATGAACATTAAATATATTACATAAGTTTCTTAAAAGTTTTAATAATTAAAGCTTCCATGAAATCAACTCTAAACTCTTTTGTTGCTTTTCAAATAAAAGTACTTTCATTTTACGAATTTGTATGGGGGTAAAAACAAAAAGTAAACGTTGGTTTTTTTTAACGTTTTAATTTTTTTAATTGTGAAAAGCTGTTGCCAACTAATTTAACTAAAAATTTATCGTTCGTGATTTAGCAATTTAATTGCATAACAATTAAAAACCAAGTGGTAAAAGAACTATGGGTTTTTTAAAAAAGCACATTTTCAAAATTACAGAATATTTCATTCTGGATAGTATACATATATATATAAATAATTGATAATAATCTATTTATTTCATCATTTCATTATTAATTAAATCCAGATTAAGTATAGCCCAAAGCAATAAATGCGCAATCAAGCCGTTAGCATAAATTGAGTTTCGCATAACGGTAAATTACAGTACCGTATGCAAACTCTATAGAGCTTATTAGAACACCTGTCTTTTACCGTTTTCAGTATTGAAAATATACCAAATCTCTTGTATAAATACAGGACTTTTTCGGAGTTTGGAGGGCCGTAGCTACGTAACCTACGGTTGGGCTACGGAAAAAAGTTTTTCCCTTGAATTCATTTTTGCGATATGTATCAGTAGTTTAAAATTAATTTTTTAATTTCGAAAGATGTTGAAGTTTTGTTTGCACACACACGGATGGACCAATGGACAGACAGATGAAATATTGAGCATATTTTTTTAACATTTATTTTAAAATGTGCAAAAAAAAAACTTCAACAAAAGCCGAGACCGAAGATAAAACTAAAAAGAATACAAAAACTTCTAAAAAAATATATCTAATAAAAAATAAAGAGGTCTCAAGTAGTTTTAAGATGTCTGTCTTCTGTTTTTAAATGCGAAAGACATTTTTAATTGGAAATTTTCTTAAATTAATAATTTGAAAAAGAAATTTAATGAATTTTATTAAGAACTAACGAAAGTTGAAGAAAATAAAATACTTTATAATGATAATTTCTTGTATTAATAGTTTGTTTCATTTCTTTAGGACATTTAAATGACAATATAATTTAATTAATATAAGCTAAGACAAATTATAGTCGCCCTAATCAGCTCTCTAATACAAGTCTAAAAAAAATAAACGAGAAAGATTATAGTTGACCTTGTCAACTTTTAGATAACCGTGAATACCCATGACGTATAAAATAAAATAAATCTTTATTTAATTCCCTTATGATATTATATTAAAAAAATATATATAAAAGAGGAAAATAATTAAAAAAAATGTGGCCCAGCCTGCTCCATAATTTTGCTTGAAAAAATACCATAAAAACAAAAAAAAAATTTTTTAATTTTAATCCTGTGGCTTCATTAGATCCACAGTTATCGAATATGTAACTTTGTATGGCAGGTTCCCGAATATGAAGCCGTAACATTTTGAGCAGTTATCGTGCTTACACACGGACGGAAGAACGGACGGACACACTTAGCTAGATCGAATTACTTTTCAATACTGATCCGCAACATATCTTTCACACTACTAGCACGTCTGGATCTGTACCCTTTTAATGTAGCCTTATTTGTATGAACGGGTATAAAAACAAAAATCTAGAAAAACTTTAAACTTTTATAAATAAATACAAAAATAAAAAACAAAAACTAAGATTTCCCGCTATTCTAAAATTTGATACGAATAAATAATATAGAGCTTTAAAATTTGCCTGTTGTATTACTTCACTTGCCCATTTTTAATACCGTAGCTCTATTAGATCCAAGATATTCAGCTTGGCAACCCTGTATGATGACAATGTACGAATCTAAAGCTAAAATAATGATACAATCAAAAATATCGACAGAATTTTATATTAAGTCGGGTGTAAGACAAGGCGACGCTCTCTCTGCCATGCTGTTTAACATGGTATTGAATTATGCAGTTGAGAAACTCGATAAGGGAGGAAACATATTTATAAAGTCTAATCAAATAATTGCTTATGCTGACGATATAGCAATCGTATCAAGAAGTTATAGAGATATGACTGAGGCGTTTATTGTGCTCGAAAGTGAAGCAAAAAAAGTTGGTTTAGCTATCAATGAAAATAAAACAAAATATATGAAAATGTCGCGAAATGAAAGTAGAAGATACCCACAGAATATTACCATTGGGGAATACAATTTCGAAGGTATTAAGAGTTTCTCATATCTCGGAGTAATAGTTAGAAATAACAACAGTATGCATCATAACGTACAAGATAGAATTAATGCAGGAAACAAATGCTACTACGTACATAAAAAGCTAATACAATCTAAATTAATAACCAGACAATCAAAATTAATAATTTATAAAACTATCATACGACCAGTGATAACATATGGCTGTGAAGTATGGAGTCTGACGAGGCATGATGAAAATAGCTTAAGAGTATTTGAAAGAAAAATACTGCGTAGAATTTTTGGCGCAAAAAGACTCGAAAGTGGAGAATATGAAAGAAGAACTAATTCTGAACTCTCCGAGTTAATAGAAGGAAAAGACATAGTAAAATATGCAAAAGCGCAGCGACTAAGATGGGCAGGCCATGTTACTCGAATGAAGGAAAACCGCGCTCAATATAAAATTATGTATGCAATCCCTGAAGGAACAAGAGCAAGGAGACGACCAAGAAATGATGGGCTGATAATATTGATAACGATGCTAGAATTCTTAATGTCCGAAATTGGAGATCAGGAGCACAAAATAGAGAACAATGGCGAGCAGTTGTAAAGCAGGCCAAAGCTCACCCCGAGCTGTAGAGCCATATGATGATGATGATGTATTCTAATTTGTTTTTGCAAACATGCAAAAAGTTAAAAATTTATGTATGCAGCTCCTTGTGGTTTGATTTTCACAAACAAAAAAGCCGGGAAAACTTTGTCTACTTTTCAAAACACTTTGCATCTACTTTTAGCTTTTTTTTTAGTTATCATACAGATTCAATACATACCTTTGAAACATTTTCCATATCAAATTTAGTTTATGAAGTCCCAATTTACTATTAATGATTCCATTATCAACATTCAGGGGCAAAAAAGACAAAAATCATAATTTCTGAAGGGTAAAAAGGTTAATCATATTTAACATTTACAGTCACATATAAACGTTTCTTAAAATAGATCAATAATTTTAATAACAAAACATTTAATCAAAACTGTAATAAACTACAAATTCAATTGTTAGCCAAAATAATTGTAATCAACTGTTTTCTAATCATTAATAGTTAAATTTAAAGTTTACCATCTACAACAATTTGTTTAAATTTAAATTAGAAGTAAATATGAAATATTTTGATCTTAAAAATTTAAATTCGATTATTCGTGTGCCAGTTAACCGAATCAAAAACAACCAAAAAATCTAAGATATAAATCTCCGCAAAAAAAATAAGTTATGAAAAAAACAAGGTTTCTTAAAAAAGCACATCTCCAAAACTATTGTGGTTTTGGTAAAAAGCATATGATATAAAAATAAATTTATATTTTAATTTATTTATTACATCAATACATTAAAAAATAAAAAAATGAAACCCATAATTAGAATAAAATTACAATGCAGTCAAGGAAACCTGTCAATAATTGTCGAAATATAATGTTAGAGCTTCAATGTTAACGTTTAAATTTGGGAATATATACACAGGTGCCTCAATTACTGATTTATAAAAATACTCAATTTTTATTTTAAATCACATAACCCTTGAATGGGGAGTGTCCCAAAATTTTTACTTAGAACTCTTAAGGTGAAGACCCAATGAACGCTTTGTTGGCTTTGCAAGCTTATTTTCTGCAAATGCCGAAAAGCAACTATAACCGAATGAAAACTTTAAAATTAGCCCTTTAAAATTAGGATAAATTTAAGCACAGGTTAAAATATAATGTTAAAGCTTTCATTTTTGTAATTAATTCAAAAAAATTCTGACAGGCGTTTGAGTTATAGGTCTTTAAAAATCAATAATGATTTTGTTTTTAGTGTTAACTGTTCAACTCCTAGGCTAATAAGCCTGTCTATACCATAGGTACATGTTGAAAGAGGGGGTATATTATATTCGTGTTATTAGAATTGATCCTAATGATATCCACACACATTTTAAACATGAGATAGAACCAGGCCTTATAGCAAATAGAAACGTCTTAAATTTTCCATAAATACAAATCTATTTTTGTTTATATTGTAATAATTTTGTGTTTGAGTTATGTGGTATTCTATATCTGTGAGTTATATTATTCATACTTTATTATATTATTATTTACATTTTAGAAATTTAGAATCAAACACTCTTGCCCTAGTTTAATAATTATTTACATATTTTAGAATTTATTTTTTTTGACATATCTATTTGGAGATATTGCAAGCGGTGTAGAAGTTTTGTAAACATACGGACGGACGGACAAACAGAGTGAAACTATATAGGCACATTTTCTCAAAATGTTCTAAAAAGATGTTTTAGTATTCAAATTATAAAAAAAAAGTTAATAAATGCATACAAATAATATCAAAATACAAAAGAAAGAAAAGATATCTAAACTATAATAGACAAGATCATTTCAAATGATCCATTAAATTTCTACTTAAATAACAATACCATTCTCATTTTCTTTTACATTTTTTTTTCTCCATCCTTTCACTTAAACTATTCTTTTACTCATTCTTTCACTTATACTCATATACGATACATTATAGAATTTTGGCTTGCCACACTTTTAAAACTACATAAACAGAAAAAAAAAGGTCTATTACATTTTCTGATACACTTCATTTGTTATGGACTAATTCTGGAGGCAAAAAATCGTAAATAGTTTTTTTTTTTTGCTCCTTCAAATTCCAAAATAAAAAAAAAACACTCAAAAATTGTTAAACATTTAAAAATTAAATAACAAATAGAGTATCAGGCTTAAATTAATGAAAACCTAGTGTTAAAGAAAATTAATTTTAATATGATAAAAGTAACAATAAAAAAATTTTAACTTAGTACCCTAAAAAAGTAGTTAAAAACAATTTTTTTTCAAGTACTAATTTAAACTAAATTTTTATTTTTATTTATTGCTTTTTTTTTTAAACTCATGTTATGCCTGAAAAAATACTTTAAAGTTCGATAATCGTTTATGACGCTGCTGTTGTATATCTACTTTTTTTTCATACTTTTTTTTATAATTGGTTTTGAACTTCACCTTAAAGCAAAGATCACATTAAAATCAACGAAAAAACCAATTTTTTTTTTTAAATAAAGTAAGATTCGTTTGGAATTTAAGATTGAATTGCACTTTATATTATCGAAGATGATTTAAAAAATACGAATATGTTTAAACATTGTCACTTCTAGACAGGATATCAATAAATTCATAAAAAATTTGATATATTTAAAATATTTTTAAATTTTAAAACATGTCTGAATCCCGAACAGCGCTTAAATCTTAAAAACTTTCGCATTGATAACAACCTACGTTCTGTCGGGGAAATTTGGTGGATATTTTAGTTCCCGGGGGGTTATTATTCAATGATAAATAAGAAATAAGAGTCCAGTGTATTATTTTATATCGAATGAGAAATAAAAACTGGAGTTTTTATGAACGCTTGAAAGCCACCCATTGAAACTATGCGGTGTTTCTGTAGGTAGTTTGCGACTTAAACACGTTAACACCACACTCGTTTTGAACTAAACCTTAGACTGGAACAATTTTGGATTATGGGTGATGCGGAAAATTTGGAGGGATGTTGAGCTAAAAATTGTTAATATTTTTCTCTAATTTAATTAAGTCGTTAACATATGAATTACGAATATTAGGAAACACATTGGCGCATAACGAACGAATTTACTGAGAAATAACACTCAGGACTCTTATTTCCTATACCTTTATATCTGAAATACTTTAAATTAATAAGAATTTTCGAATTGTTTTCGAAATCAGAATATTTCCCTTTTCTAAAATATTTATATATGTGTTATAGGGAGATTTTATCAATTATATAAGGGATATGCCGAGATTCCATCAATTATAGGAGATCCCTTTAATTACAGAGAGATTTTAAAATTTGGTTCAAAATTCTGAATAAGGGTAATGTCTACACCCAGTTTTTCAATTTAACTCTAAAACTCCTCCAGAATATCATCCATATGTTCCAGTTAACATTCCGAAGCTTATTTTACAGAATGATAATAAGCTAAATTTAAAGAGAAATAGCACAACGGGGTTTTATTTCTCATGTCTTATTGCTTAAATACATATGAAAAACAGTATCCCAGGCTATTTTTTTGTCATTGAGCCTAGGAAGTTTTATTTCGTAGAACGTTATTTCACGTCTTCTGAAATTCATCTCTGCATCTTAAGTGATGCAATATGCTTTCATATTTTTAAAAGCAAATATAATAGACTTTATTTTTCTGTAAATATTACAAAACTAGAAACGCGAAGTCATGAATATCACTTTAAAAATTAATTCGAACAGATCAGAGTACGACTACAATACTATAACCATACACTACGTATACAAAAGTGAAAGATAAAAATTACATCCAAAAAAAAAGAAACAAGTGAAAGAAAATACATTAAAAAAAAATAAAAAGAACGCTTATATCTAGAAGCTAAAATCGTACCTCATAATAATAGGGAGCACCAAAAACCGAAAACAATAAAAAAACTTAATACCAAATAAATGAAATTCTAAAATTTCATATAATTTCAAGTATTCGAAAATATTGATTGTATTGAACATGTGTAAAAAAAACAAACAGTTATACATTTACACTATAAGAAAATACTTACAATATTGTAAATATATATATATATACTTAAATTTAATATCAGCACCTAATTTTCATTTTCAATGTTGGAAATTTGAAACAGTTTAAAATTTTTCAATAATTCTAATTTGCATTAAGGTTTGATTAAAATTTTTATTTGTAAAATGCTTTGAATTTTCTCAAAAATAGTTTAATATAAGATCTAACGGTAAAACCCCAAAATTTTGAGGTTATCTTGATGAGCTCTCTAATGGCGGCACGATCTCGCCCGAATATAGTAATAACTAATAAACAACAAGAGTTTTTAAAATTGCCTTGACCATTCTAGCGGCAGAATGTCATTTATATCTAGCGGTAAATATCCAAAGATTTTAAAGGACACCAAGGAACCTTGGTAGCAAAACAACTGATGTAATTCCGCAAACTATTTTAAGGCTCTGCTTAGTCACCAGTTCTAAAATCGTTAAAATCATTAACACTTTGAAATCTTATTTTCCCTAATTTTGATTTAAGTAAGGAATTTGCTTAGTTCAGTTAGTAGACTTTTTCTGAAGTAGACTTTTGATCGACCATTTTAATGTTAACGGACCGTTATTTTTCTTCAGTTGACATTGGTATTGATTCAACTCTCGGTGAAAACAATTTTAACCGTCAACAGTAATTGCTAAAAATAATTCCTAAAAAATATGGCAAAAACTTTGAACTTTTTAACGGTAAACTTTTCTCAAATTCAGAAAACTATAGAATTACGTCCCAAGTTCATTATACATAATATAAGAATTAATTTTTTATCCATTATTTGATGGGCAATCCTTGAAACTTAAATTTCTTAAATATCAGATAATTTAAAACTGTCCTCGGCGTAAATAAAATTTTTCACAGCTCTTTTTTATGTAAATAATTCCTAAGAATTTCTGATGTCCTCTATAAAATTAAAGAATATTAGAACGTATCACATATATATATATACATGTATGTACATTTCTTTTTTATATAAAAATAAAATATAAAAGTATATAAAATCGCACAATGCAGAAAGATGGTAATCAATTGAATTTTATAAATAAAAAAAAAAAAAAACAAGGTTTTACTAAACTGAAAAAAAGCGAAATAAATTCTGACTAAAAAACAAAAATAAATAGTTTTCATTTAGTTATTCTTATTACACCTGAGTGGTTTTGTGTAAATCTTAACATTATTTTTAATTTTCCTTTTTTTTTTAAGTTTTGGTTTTTATAGCTTCTTTCTTACTCTACTTAATTTTTTTTTTTTTTTGGTTAATGATTTTATTGGCTCCCGGTCATAAGTCCAAATGAAATAAGTTAAATACAAAAAAATTACAGCTATTCGATGGTACTTGAACTAATGTCAATTTTTTACCTTAATAACTTTAGCATAATGTCAATTTACTTTATTCTCGTGTCAAAGGTTCATCAGGTCAATTGACATTTCGTACGTTAATACTATATATACGAGCTTGATATATTATATGCTCAATAATTATGTAGCTGCATATTATATATTTAATGAGTAAAAATATACATAAAAGTGAGGATGCGGTCGCATAACCGTGTGGTAATAAAGAAGGGAATTTGAAGAAGCGGCTGGCTGCCACGCATCTGCCTATCATTTGCTGCTACAGCAAGAGCTAATTTTAGATATTAAAAAGATGTTTATAATAAAATTTGTCGATAAAGAAAAAGTAATAGCTTTTATCTGATTATGTTATTGTCATTCTATTTTGCTATTGCAACATATCTGTCAAAAATTTCAGTGCAAGTGTTAACTCAAACTGCAATAACAGAAATATTATAAATTAAGTTATCTTAAATTTTATGTTTTTTTCGAACTTATAACATTTTAAATTTTTCGAACTATTGACATATGACATAAGTTTGACAAATCAAAATTTGAAAGTAACATTCAAGTTCGAAAGTTGAAATAAATCTAAATTATGTCATTTCGTTTTTAACTTTAAGATTTTATTTCGAAATTATGAGGTCATTGTGGGTATCGAATTTATGTCGTTCGAACGGGGGATAGATTTTTAGTTTCTGCTTGGTTTTATTTAAGTTTTGTTTTTATTTTCTCTTTTCATTGTTAAAAATCTTTTAAATTTACTGCTACTACCTTTAATGGCTATTATCGAATACCTCAAATATTTATGTATTTGACTGTGCGCAAGAAAAAAAAAATAAATAAAAAACAAACGATCTTCCAGTTTATTCGGTAAAAAAAAAAACACTAAGAAAATAGTTCACCTTGTGGGCATATCAATTGAAAAAACTAGCTAAATTTTTTTTTTTTTTTGGGTCTTTATCTGTTGGTACCCAAATTAACGAGGAAAGGACTAAAATAAATGGCAATGCATTTTACTAAAATTTTTACCTTATTTTGAATATTAAATTGAAAATTACTTTCAAAAGTACAGAAGAATACCGAAAAATGAATCGGTTCTACTTTTTCTCTTATAACTTTATTAAGGAAGCGTTCTATAATCTAGGTTTAGAAAATAATTTTTTTTTTTAAACCTCGTTTTTAGGAGAAATTCGTTTTTTATTTAAAATTTTTGCTTTTAAGAATTTTTGGGATGAATATAAAATCAGAATTTGGGTCATTTCAAGGGTATAAATAACAAGAGATTTTAAAAAATAAAATTTTTAAAAACCAAATTTTCTAAAATGTGACATTGTGAAACGAAATTTTCTGAAAACGGGATATACTAACCCGAGATTTCAGACCCAACCCCCATTATAAAATATTGTCATGTGTAGGAATACAAACTTAAGCAAATTTTATTTTGCTCTAGAAATCGATTGAAGACAATTCTAGCAATTGCATGAATTTCTATAACATTTCACGGGAATCTAAATTGATTGTGGCAGAAGATTATAACTATAGAAATATAATTTTTAGCTTCTATCCAAAGTTTGGGCGCTTTGTATACTTCTCTTCCTTGATCAGCTAATGACATCTTATTCGAGAGTATCGAATTACAGGAATTCAACTCTTTTTCAAATTTGCCTCATTCGAACAGCTTTCCCAACAAAATTTATTTTGATTTAATAACAGTATTTGTGTATTTTCCCACCTATTCCATAATTGTAATTTTTCGGAATCTTGAACAATCCTACCTCGTACATAAATACAAACATAATATTATAAATAGTATAAGATATACATATTACGGATTTAAAATGGTATCAATATGAAAAGACATTTTCTACAAAAACAAAAATAAAGTTGGATAATAAAAAATAAAAAAACATTAAACTTATTTAAAAGAATTAAAATTAATTGTAGATTTGAAATGATATTGTTAAGAGGAACACAGTGGAACGAACAAAATGAATAAAAATCAATAAAAAAAAAATTACAATATAAAAAATATTTTCAGAATCTAGCCTCTGGACATTTAGCTGCTGTTCTTACAACAATTTTATTTCATATCTTTAATTTTTTTTCAAATTTTTATTTTTACCAAGGTTTTTATTTTCTTAGTTTATCTTTCGAACTCATAAAACAAAATTTTTTTTTTAGCACCATCGCAAAAATTTCCATTTAATGTTTAGTTTCTGTTTCAAATTTAATTATATGTTATGTTCTTTTAAATACGTTTTTGACACCCTTGTATACTTTTAAAAATTTGTACTAGACGACATTCCAATGGTCATACGATCAACCGCTTGTTTAGATCTTAATATTAAAAAATAATAATTTAATTTAACTGAAACAGATGTTGTCATAGGTGCAATGTTAGAGAATCAGTTGGAGATATTGAAACGACTGCAGCCTAAAAGAATGCAATTTAGTGTTATTATGTACGGTGGCACTTTGGTTAAGATCCTTCATTTTATTGTTTTATCTGAAGCAAAATTACTGAAAAATGTGATTTTCGTTGCAATTTCCCCATATTTTTTTTTTTTTTTATTCCTTTTCCACTCCTTTAAGGGGTATAGGGCATTCACTAAGTTTATTTAAACTAGGCTTCAATTTCTTTTTAATCATAATATTCACTAAGTTGTTAATTACTCGGCTGAAGCTATTGTATAAGGTTATGAAATGCGCAAACGTTAACTTTTTGCGCCATCTATAATCTTACACAAGAATTATTTATATATTTTTATTAAATCTTATTTTATATTACGATATATAAACTATTACGATATATAAACTATTACGATATAATTATACAATTTTTACGATATTGTTTTATTAGATATGATCTGACCGGGGTTTGAACCCGAGACCTTCTACATGAAAGGCGGCGTCTTCACCACTACGCCATTGGTCAGATATTCTCCCATATAATCAAATATAATAATAGTATAATGTAATTAAATAAGTATAATAAATAGTATTGGTTTAACTTAACAATAGCATCTTAACCTATAATGCTCTCAGTTATCGATTATTTGAAATAAAAAAATAAATATAAATATAATGTGTACATTGGTGCAGGGTAACAACACCCAAATCCATATTTGGTTTAAGAATTTATGACTCATTCAGAGGGACATAAGCCCCTTCGTGAAACTTAAGTCCATAACCAAAAAAATATCAGGCTGATCCCATTACAAATCAAGCAACCAACAACAAAATCCAATTACAAATAAAAAAGGGTTTGATAAAATGAGCCTGCTTTAATATCTCTCTTTATATAAATGATACATAAGACCTACTAACATTTTGCCTTATACCAAATTTATGAAATAATAATTCAATACCTACTACGTACTAGGTTTTAAAATTCATCACTTTAGATTATCTAATTATCAGAAATAAGCATGTATTTAACACACAAGTCATTAATTTACCTAATATACTAAAACAATCCCAAAATGTTTCTATTAAATTCAAATATTCAAAATTACTTCTATAAAATGTATATTCTTACAGTTTACATAAATAACGTTGTTTTGTAATGCCTTTTATAAAAAAAAATCATAAAAAAAATAATTTGTTTTCGATTTAAAATCAGCGCGCATCATTTAAATGGGCTTTAATTAAAGAGATGTGGTAACCCTGATGGGTTTTTATAAATGTACACGAATATAAAACTTTCTATTTAATGTTACTAGAATTTAATTTTTATTTCACTTTATTTAATTTATCAATTTTATTTTAAAAAGAAAAAAAATGAAATTTTTGTTTTTTTTTTTCTAATCTTTACTTAAAAATCTTTTTTAAAATATTCAAGAAATTTCTTTAACTACTTTATTCCCTTAAACCCCAAGATATAATATCAAATACAAAAATAAGTGATTTAGTATAAATGTATGTTTTAAAAATAGTTTGTCGATCATTTAAGAAAATTAAAAATAATTTTAAGAAAATAATAGTGTTTTGGTTGAATAAAATCTGACTCTGCTTTGTTTTTGGGTTCGTTCTTCAAATTCTAAGGTCAGAAAAATTCTTTATAACTTTGACTTAGACATCTCGACTTAAAATAACAAAGCAGCATTGTTCAATATTAAAGCATTAAAGAAGATTTCAATATTTAATTGAAATCTAAAGATTATTTTGAAAGCGTAAACCGTGTTACCGTACCATGAATGGAAATAGAGCATATAATTTTCAAATACTATTGTCTAAAGAAACCTATAAAAAAATTTGGTGAATATTAATTGATGATATTTTAATTGTTTCGGGCAATATATCTGCAGAAGCTTTCGATTCTCTAAAGTCGGTAACTATTAATAACTTTTTAACTTTTCCAGTTTTTTTTTCTTTTTAAACACCCTGTAACGAAATCCTTAAAATTTTTATATTATAATACACATTTTTGAGAAAATAACTTTTAAAGCTTACGTTTTAATTTTTTTCAGAAGCCGATAGTTTCATTAAGTTTCTCCTATAAAAAGTCAGTTTCAAAGACTTTTTGAAGACTTTAAAAACTCCACCGTTAATTTGAAGCTACACATTTAAGAATCTAACGGCTGGGTGGCGCAGGGGTGAAACAGGCGATCTTTTATTCGAATGACTCCGGTTCAATTCCCAGTAAAAGTGAAAAATTATTTTTATTTGGTGTTCGTAATTAACTTAGCCATTAACTTAGGGTTCAAATTAATAGCATAACCAATAATTATTATATCTGACCGATAGCACAGTGGTTAAAGTAGCTTTTCAATTGAAAAGTCTCGGGTTCAAACCCTGGTCGGATCATATCATAAAAAAATATAGTGCACATTATAATAGTTTATTAAGAAATCCAAATACCTAATAGGCAAAGGACCTTTATCAGGCAAATATTTACTTTTGCCTGGTACTACAAATAAATTAATAAATAAATACATAAATAATTAATAATTTTATATCTTGAACAAAAAGGACATTGATATAACTATATAAGGGCCTTGACTTAATAGACTTGGAGCGCGGGTTTGATTCTTGTACATGTCATGAAATTTTTTAATTGTAAAATAATTTTTTTTTACAAATCCCTTGGTGACCAAATATAATTTAAAAATAAACAAATATAAAATATAAATAAAATAAATAATATTACTAATAAATTGATATAAACAAATTAAAAGTGGGTGCAAAACATTCGCATGCTATCCCCCATAACAAACAACAACAATATTCCAACCTTGTTCCAACCTATGGTATAGAGAGCATTCCAGCTCCTGATCTAAGTTATTTCTCAGTAAAGTTATTTGAAGTTAATTCGGAGCCACATAACATTTCATAACGTAATCTAAATTATCTCTCAATAGAGTTTGAAAATGAATCTGAAGTAAAGTATACCCATTTCTTAACTTAATTCAACTTTCTTAAGTTTATTCTAATTTTTCGTGATCGGATTTATGCCCACACGAAAAATGCCCACACGAAAATTGCCCCCAGAAAAATTATTTATAAAACAGAATTGCCGCTTTTTCCAGAATATTTAATATATTATTTTAAATCACTAATAGATTATCTCCTAGATAGAATATAATTTTTGATTTTTATACCCGTATGACTATATAGTCCAAGGGTATAATAAATTTGCCATTACGTTTGTGACGCAGAGAAGGAGGGGGGGGGGGGGGGGGGGGTAGATATAGACTCAAGTGTATGGATCGGATCAGAATCGAAAAATAAATCGATTTAGCTATGTATGTCCGTCCGTCCGTCATCACGATAACTCAAAAAGTAAAGGAGCTAGGATTATGAAATTTTCACAAATTCGTTTTCATGCAAAAAACGGAATCGAGTTTTAAATTCAGTTATTTTGGTCCACGGGTTCGAGTACCTGCCATACAACTTCTAATTTTATATGAGCATTACTCTATACCTATGGAAGCTGCGTGTCTGAAATTTTGCCAAAAGTAGTTTAGTATAATGGCCAAAGTTACTGCAAAATTTAGTTGGTCTACTGCTGAGGGTTCAAGTAGCTGCCATACAACTCCTTCTTTTATATGAGGATTACACTACACCAATTGCAGCTAGTTGTCTGAAATTTTGCCAAAAATAGTTTAGTGTAATGGCCAAGGTTACTGCAAAATTTGGTTGGTCTACTGCAGAGGGTTCGAGTAGCTGCCATACAACTCCTTCTTTTATTTGAGCTTTACACTACACCTGATGAAGCTGGGTGTCTGAAATTTTGCAAAAAATAGTTTAGTGTAATGGCCAAAGTTACTGCAAAATTTAGTTGGTCTACTGCTGAGGGTTCAAGTAGCTGCCATACAACTCCTTCTTTTATATGAGGATTACACTACACCAATTGCAGCTAGTTGTCTGAAATTTTGCCAAAAATAGTTTAGTGTAATGGCCAAGGTTACTGCAAAATTTAGTTGGTCTACTGCAAAGGGTTCGAGTAGCTGCCATACAACTTCTTCTTTTATATGAGCATTACTCTACACCTAATAAAGCTGAATGTTTGAAATTTTGCCAAAAGTAATTAACCGGATGATATAATGTATATGTTACGGTCATACGGGTATCCCAGAGTTGACACAGTCTACTCTACTACGCTCTTCCTCGTTAACATTATTTTTCCAAAAAATTTTAAATTATTATTACTTTAATGTATTATATAAATATAAGTAAGTACATCTTTATTATAGAGCCGATAGAATTTTATGCATGTTGGCCAGGAAATTTATAATATTTCTAAAAATATTTTAACTGTGATTTCCTTAAACTACATATTATTCCACAATTGATATATCTAAAATTGATACATTCATGATATTCCAGAGTTGATATTGTCTACTCTATTCTCTTCCTGGTTTTTAGCTTTTATTGATTTATGAAATTCTCGTCTAAAAGTTTCAGATTTTTTTTTAAAATTGCTTTAATTTGACATTGAAAAATTTTATAATCATTAAAAATTAAATTCACTCAAATTTTATATTTGAATTCCTATATAGTAATAATTTATATTATTGCATAATGTAAAAGTATTATTTTAGCATTTAAATTTTGATTAACTTTCTTGAAATAACTCATTTCAAATTTAATGAGCTTCATTTTAAATTCTATAAAGTTTTTTTTTTATATCCGATCATAAAATTTCATTATGATTATAATTTAACTCGATTCTCATTTCATCTTATTTTTATCATTCACAAGAGAAAAAAAACACAACAACAACAACAAAACATCATTGTCATAAAAACGGGAGATCGTTAAATTCATGACTTATAAAAAAAAATACCAAAGTAAACAATGTAACTCTCAGTATAGTTTACATAAATAAATTGACAGTACGTAAATATAAAAATAAAATAAAATTGTCATTTTCTACTTAATCAATATTATCAAAACGAAAATAACGTACATATTTAACATGCCTTTAACCCATTAACTGCTTACGCAAATTTTTTATTTTCATGTTACTCCCTTCGATTTGACAACTAAAATTTTGTTTTCGTGAGCGACTATAAAAATTTGTCAATTTGATCGCGTAAATCTTATTTCATTTATTAAAGCGCAAAATTAGAATAAATAAAAAAGTACCGTTACTTTTTATTTTTTCAAAAAAATGTACTTATATGTAGAAATTTATATACGTATATATATATATACATGGATATTTTAAAAAAGAAAATTTACGACCCAAAACAAAAATATATAATATGATAAACACGTTTTTGTTATCATTTATTTACTGTTATGAAAAGGACCTGTTTTCATGATATTTGTTGTTGTATTAAAATTTATGTATTTTATTTTTTTGTTGTGTTTGTTTTTGTTTTCTTTAAAGATCAGATAAGAAAAATTTTCCTCCTTTTAAAGTTTTTTTTTTATTCCGTTATTCTCTGTTTTGTTTTTCGAAATCAAGTAAAAGTTCTGATGCCCTACAAAATCAACTAAGTTCTATTATAAGTCCTTTTGTAGGTTATGAACTGTTATATTCGTATTTATGTTATTTTCTTTCCGGATTCGTTTATTTTTTTTTTTTTTTTGAGTTCCTTTTCAAGGAAAAATTTCTTTTTTTCAAAATAATACACACTTATATATATATACATTATACATATTTCATATATATATACATATATACAAATTATATGTTCATATATTGAATAGATAAACTATTCAGTGTCATAATAATTTTATTCTTTTGTGTCATTTTCATTTGTTTCGCATGATATATAATCTTTTTATATGTATAGAAGTATTATTATATGTAGGTATGTGTTCATATCTACGATATAACTGTAATATATGAAAATAATAAATAATTTTTTTTTCTAAAGTAAACAATTTTAACATTTAGTTTAGAGTGTGGTAGTTAAGAATAAATGTGCTACTGTCAAATGCAGAACTTTTACTACAATATAAAATCATTTATTAGGTTAACTGGAGATAATATGACATAAGTACCGAAGTTAAAAATGTCACGGAGACTTATGACTCAAAAAATATACTGAAAGCTCCCGGGAGATTATAACTTACATATATTAGGTATTTTACTTAAATATTTTAAAATTATCATAATTTAGTTATTAAGTTCAGAACATACACATGGTTCTCTATTGGTATGAGAATTCGTTTTAAAGAATCCATTTCTTCACCTTACATTTAATTGTACTTTTTATTGTAGCTTCTGTAGCTATTTTCTGAAATATTTGACTACAGCAATTGCGATCCTCTTATTAAAGATAATTTGGAATGTTGTTTAGTCAGACCGCTGCTGAAGAATTTTCAATTTAAAAGTTTAAGATCTTAATTTTTAATCTAAGCTTATACAAAATTAATTTCAAAATTTAAAAAATGGTCAAAATATTTCTATATATAATAAACATATACTATAATAATTAAATCACGTATATTTATAATTTACAATGAGCACATGTAGCACACATTTTAACGAGTAAAATAGAAAAGATCTACAAATTTTATTTTTTTTTAAATTCAAGAAACAAAAATTTTTTTTTATTTCGAATTATTGTTGGACTTTTTTTTTTTAATATTTTTTTATAATATAAAATCCGGTCATATTTCATATTCATATGAATAAAATAATATAACATAACCCTATAAACAGGATTCAAGCCACAATTTTCTTTTTATATTAAATTTATTTTTTCTATTTGTTTTATAATACTTACATACATACATTGTATTTTGTGAAAGAATAACTTTATCAGATCGGACGTTTTCCACCATTTACATAACCCAAAAAGCAAAATATAGAAAATTTTATAAAAAAAGAATTGGACAGAAATTATTAAAAAAATAAAAATTGAAAAAACTTCATTCTCTTAACTAAATCATTCTGGTAACAATTATAGTACACCTTTCTGGCAACAGTATATTGATTTGGTCATCTGTCAATGGCTATAATGTCTTTGGTTACGTCAAAATGACTGTATCAGGTCTATACAGATTTGAGAGCGTAAACGAGGATGTCTTATTTAATAGAACTGCCTTTGAAAACCAATTCTAATGAATTTTAATGGTCTGAATGCTAAAGCTGTATTGACAAAGTATGCTGTATTCATTAATGTTATTAAAAATACTATAAAATCTAAAACTAAACGAATTGGAATTGTTTAAATATTATAAAGTTTTTAAGCTAGTTCACATACAAAACACGTAGAGTATAAGGTTATATTTAATGGACAAACATGGTTTAAAAAAAAAATTTTCACTTGAAGCTACGATAAGTGATGAGAGCGTCGATAAGAACATAGCATGGATAATTTATATTGTTTGTCGATGATCAAAGCGATGCTCGAATATAGATACCTCTATTATCATGTATCAACTATATCATGTATATAGTTTTCAAAAGCTTTGCTCTTATCGACACTCTAATCACTTATCGCAGCTCCAACATAAACGCAACTTTTACATAATTTCATTTTTCTGAATTCTACTAATTGGATTTAATAGTTATTCTCTTTCAAGGAGTTTAGTTGTTCGAATTAATGCAGAACTATAACTTCCTGAAATATGTTTCAATGCTTTCCAGCTTTATTGTCACTTAAGTAAAGTATACATTATTAGTTGTCAGTTTTGCGACTAAACTGATAAATTAATAGTAATAAATGATAAACAGGCATCATAAAATCATTTCAACTGAAGATTACAAAAAATTTTGGTCATAACTGACAGAAGCACAACTACTGACGACTGAACTGATAAGTGCAGATCCTTCTTTAATTTATGTTCGTATAACAACCGAGTAATTTACGAATCAATAAAGTTTAATTGGATGCATTGGTCGGTTTTACTTTAGTTATTTTTTTTTATAAATGTTTAACTATTTCGATGGTAGTTTCAAATTTGATTTGTAAACGCGAAAATTTTCCGCATGACAATTGAAATTGATAAAACAAAAATCCCTTAGAACTTCAATTATTCTTTGTCATAGTGCAAGGATGTCTTTTATAAAACTTTGCTTTAAGCGCATGATCACATTCTTCAAACATTTTAGAGTTTAGAGTTGGAGATTTTAGAGTTGGAGATTTTTAGAGTTGGATTCAAAATCAGGGTTTCCCCCTTTTACATAATATTTATATATGAGTATATTTGGGATTCTGCATTGGCAGAGATTTTAGATTCAATAAAAGTGCAATAAAACCCGAATAATAGTGCACAAATATCCGAGGAACTTTATTACACTCTAAAAGTTTAATTTCGTTATTTCCCCACACCTTTTGAACATACTTTCTTCCTTCTTTTCCTGGGATATATTTCAAGTTCATTAAGCTAACACTGGTTCAATCATATTCTTGTGGTGGAGTCTATTCTCCTGCTATTCTCTAAAATTAAAATTTATAAAAAGAACGAACCATAAACAAAAATTCCGGTCCAACAGATCGCCCAAATTTAAATAAGCAACTATTACATTGCAATATTATGTCATCTTATTTCATTAAAAAAACGAGGAAGAGTGTGGTAGAGTAAACTGTGTCAACTCTGGGATAACTGTATGACCGTTATATAAACATTATATCATTATTATTATAAACATTAATTAATTTTGGAAAAATTTCAAACATACCAGCTTTTTTAGGTGTAAAGTAATGCTCATATAAAAGAAGGAGTTGTATGGCAGCTACTCGAACAATTTCAAGATCCTAGCTCCTTTAGTTTCTGAGTTATCGTGGTGACGGACGGACGGACGGTCATACATAGCTAAATCGATTTATTTTTCGATTCTAATCCGATCCATACACTTGTCTATATATACCCCCCCCCCCCCTCCTTCTCTGCGTCTCAAACGTAATGGCAAATTTATTATACCCTTTGACTATATAGTCATACGGGTATAAAAATATACAGAAAAGACAGCTAGCCAATCTGGACGATTGGAAAATTAAAAGAAAATAGGAATAAATTACAGAAGAAGAAAACGTTTTTTCGCGCGTTTTTTGTATTTTAAAATTTTTTAAGATTAAAAAATTCGCGTAAATTTTTTAAATTGCGTGTTGAATTTTTATTTTCTGGGAAATTGTTCTTTTTTATTTTTTCAATCATAGTCACATACATTTTGTGTCATACACACATTCAAATATGTGTAATATAAGGATGAATAATATTATGTTGATTATATATGTATTGTATATAAGTAATTTTATAATATAGACTGCATGACAAGATATCTTTTATTCTCTCAGTCTATTTTTTTTTTTATTGTTCCTCTTTTTTTTTTAAAATTGAAATTCTCTTAAAATATTCAAATTGCTTCAAAATAATAAAAATAAAAAAAAGTTCAAGGAAAGAAAAGGACAGCAAGATAAAAACAAAAAAAAAATAGAACTTATATCTGTTTAACAGGATTTGTATATTAAACTGTTTTTTTTCTATACTTTTTTTTTCCTTACAATTCAAAACCTAAAGACCTATATCATTTTTGAAACTACTATTTAGTCCTTGTAATCTCCATACCAAAATACTAATACATATACACAAATTTACATGTATATAATACATTTGCAAAAAAAAAAAAATTATAATAAAATAACTCATCCACATCAAGCACAGGAATATAATATTTTAATCTATTCTCTAAGATCTGGGTGATCTGGGCATATTAATAAAAAAATACACATTGAAATAAAAAAAAAAACAATAAAAACAAAAAAAAAATTCATTTGTCGGTTCTTATCTAAAATTAAATCGCCAAAAGAAAAGAAGCTTAAAATAATTTATTTTTTTTTCACGCAGAGGAACTTTTGAGGCTTTCCTTGGAAAAAAATAATAAAAAAAAACTCAGTGTAATTTTTATTTTTATTAATTTTTTAAAAAAAAAAAATAAAGTTGAAAAACTAAGTCAAGTAGTAGTTTTTTTCTCTCTTGTTTTTAAGCGCATTTCAAAAAAAAATTTGAAAATAAAGTGCATATATAGTTTTACTCTGCGCGTCCTTGCGTTCGCCTAACCATCACTCAGGTTTGTGTACAAAAAATAACTACGTTATTGCAAAAAGAATATTAATGTAATAGAAGAACTTTTTTCTGTAGTCCCACCCATTATTAGGTTGTCCAAAATAAAGAAAAGCTTTTTATATTAGCAATAAAAAGTCTCTCACATAAACATTTAAATTAGCAATTAAAAGGCTCTATAAGGTTATACAAGATTTTCAATATATGGGAAACCCAATTTTCATAAATTTTACAAAAATATGTACAAATACGATATTTACCGTTATATGAAATTTAATTTTTGCAAAATTCTTGACTGCTTACACCAGTTCCCTCGTTGAACGGTTTAAGTTAGGAATTCGAAATTGTGCGGGAATTTAGATCTAACTAAGTAAGTATGAGTCTTTTTAAAAAACTTGGCTCTTTGCTTAGGAGCTGTAAGAGATGAAAAACTGTAAATTTGGCAGTTTCAAACACCTGTAACATGAATAACTATTTTTTTGAAGAAATATACAAAAGCTAAAGCTCCAACATTATAAAATAAAGTGTGCAAAGAGCTTTTCTTAGTTGTAAAGCGTTATATTAAAATTGAAAAAACTTTCTTTTAATTGGCGTTGATTAGACGTTCAGTGAATCAGTCAGTTTCAACTGAAAGTCCATATATTTTGCTGTTGCAAAAAAAAAATCAGATAAGTTAAAATAGCTTTAATTTTTGTTTAGTTTTTTCGATTTCATTCGATTTGAATTTCTTTGCCATTATTTTAAACACCAAATGTTAAAACAAAGTTCGATATTTTTTATCTGTTAAAACGGGTAAAAGTCATATTTTATTTCAAGGCGCTGATCACACGTTCAGTGAATGAGTCATTTTTAACTTATAGCCATAGCATAAAAAGTTTTCTTTGTAATGGATTGTTTGATATTTATTTGAAAAATTTAATGTTTCATTTTCACTTGTAGCTAATGAATGACATTTCTTAGTTTCTGTCAAATTTAAAAAACGTCAGTTAAAACTAATAGTGTAATCATTTCACAATTTATCAATACTGAAGCATTGACTGAAGAATTGAACGTCTAATCAGCGACATTGTTTATAATTTTTCTTAGTGCGTAGAGCATTATTATAAACTTTTTTTTCAATATACTCTTTACCTAAAATTGAACATACTTTAATTTTGAAAATGTGCTTTTTTAAAAACCTTTAGTATTTTATTACTTGTTTTTTTTTTTATAAAATAAAGACAATTTTTTCCTTTAAGAAAAGCTGCGGTAGTATACTATTAAGTCAATATATTATAAAGTCTAGTGTCAAATTCATCCTTTTTTTATTAAATGTTTATTTTTTTTTCACAGAATGGAAGTACCAACACTTTCAGTGATAAATGATGTTTTGTACTAAATAAAAGAATAAGGAACTATTCTGTATAGCTGTTATTTATTTTTCAATTTTATTTTTTGTTATTTTAATAGTTTAATCAAAAACGCTGTTTTAATGGAAGAAACATGTAATAGGGGTGAACATTTTTAAATTTAACAAAAACATACTAAACTAAATGTATAAAAGAATAATCGATTAAAAAATCACATTCACAAACAATTTTTTTAAATTTGAAGTCATAAATAAAGAAAGTTTAATTAAATAATTTTGTTACAACTTTAAAATTTTGTAAGTGAGCCAACTCTTTCCTGAATGAGTTTTTAATTTATTGTATAAGAAAATTGAAAAAAGGACTTTTGCAACAGCCACACTCTCACTGCTTTTCGCGACACGGGCTTAAATAGCAAGGGTATTGAGAAGAATCAGTCCTTCAAGAGGCTTCATTTTGCAACCCAGTTGGAAAATAATTCCTATTAAAATGCCATTATTTTTATAGGCTTTATTTAAAAATTATGCTTTCATTAAAAAGTTGTACAAATCTATTGAAAACTTCGGCCCAGCTCGATATATTTATATATATATTTCAGTTTTTTCTTAATTTTTTGCCGGGAACTATAATTTTAAGCTATAGGCTGCAAAAATGCTAATCATGAGTTGAAAATCCTGTGTAGGGATGAGCATCTGTTGCCCTCCTTGTTTCTCGTTAAAACACTTTAAGTAGAGGTATCAATTGTTTCATTTCTTTAGAACAGATATACCAAACCTGCTATCTAGTTATGAGTCCTACAAAGTTTTTATATAACGATGTTACTGAACCAACTGTATGGCGATGGCAGAGTGAGTTAAATTAAGAGTTTAGTTCAAATTGGGATCGTTTATAAGACAAATAGTTCTGTTTTTATGCCGAGATATCCCAGCGCTGCTATAGATGTTTTAGTCCTAATATTAGGAATTTTTTCTATTTTAGAAGATCAGATGGGAAGAAGTCAATTTTGCAGCGATAAAAAAATATAATTTGACCAAGAAAATTTTTAATTTAGCTCGATTTCAAAAATGTTTAATTCTGTAAAAGTCACAAACTTTTAAGTTCGAAAAGTTACAAAGCAACCAGAGCGTTTGATTTGATGTTACATTGTTAAGATGGGCTTACTTTACAGTTGAACATAGTTTGATGTCCTACAATAGAATTAAATAAATTCAGTAATTTAATTTGAAAAGTTTAGAATTACATGATCAGCTATTCAGTTGAATTTTTTTTTATTGGATTTTGTCTATATTAAATTTTGAAATACTGAATTACGTAGTGCTCCCAATTTTTGTTCACATTCAAACAAGCAAAATCGTATTTTGTCGAAGATTTATATAATTTTAAAATAATAATCCTCATTTTGGGAATAAACAGTTGCAATTAAAACTAAAGAATTATTTTCAAAATAAACTTTGAAAATAATACTCTTAAATACCATCAATATATAATATATACATATATATATATATATATTAATATATATTTTTATATATACATGAATAAAATTTTGTTAATAAAATTAATTTTAAATAGAATAAAATACATATTATACATAGATATTAAATCCTTGATGTTGGAAATAATCCTTTCGAAATTTGAAAATAAACATTTTTAGAAAAACCATAACCATTATAGGATTTGAATTAATTTTATTAGAAAATTTAACAATAATCTTGTAAATTTTATGAATAGAAGTTTAGGGAGCCGTGAATTAATGCCCTGGTAAAATAAGGCCGAATTTATTTTACAACTCCTGGAATCTTATTCCGTCTTCACCAATAAAAAATAACAGCCCGGAGGCTGCTTTTTTGCACATGGTATTATTTCATGGCTTTAACTTGAAAACTCTGTGAAAAAATTCCTAAAAACTTTTCTAGCCCTGGGGCTTTATTTCTCATAGAAGTTGTAGTTCAACTAAAAAAGGGTATAAGAAAGCATGAATGAATGATGATATCTTAAATACAATTAAAATTAGGGACTCTTTCCATAAATATAAAAAGAAGTACCCGAATGATGAATATGTATCTACGCTATTTAAAAAGTACCAGAAAAAAGTTAAAACTCTAATTTATCAAGCCAAACAACGATATTATGTGCATGAACTATCTCAGAATCCTACTGATAGTAAAACTTTATGGAATACATGTAAAAAAATTATGTTTAATAAGATACCATCTCATTCTGAAAATTTTATCAAGGTTCTAAATATTAAAAATAATGAATGTATTTCTAATGAGAAGGAGATTGTCGAGCATATGAATGAATATTTTGTTAATGTCACTAGCGAATTGGCGATAACAAATGATCCTATTGACTACGAGTACTTAAATCAATTTTCTAAAAACATTTCCAATAGATTTGAATTACATCCAACCTCTGCTGAAGAGGTTACTTTAGCAATAAGTAAATTAAAGTCTTCTGCTGCAACTGGATATGATTTTATTTCAACAAAATTTATAAAAAAGTATGCCGGAAAATTAGTTCCAACACTTGTGAGATTTATTAACTTTTCATTTCAAACATCAAACTTCCCTGCAGCATTAAAAGTTGCTATAGTGACTCCAATACATAACAAGTGATGAAAAAAACCAAGGGTTTTTAAAAAAGCACATTTTCATAATAATATAGTGTTTCATACTGAGTATTTTATCGGAATATAATGTTGAAGCTTCAATGTTAACGTTTAATTTATTAAATATATACGTTGGTGACTAAGTTACTACTTACTTATAAAAACCGTAATTTTTTTAATTTTTAAGTTCTAATAGCCCCTCTATGGGGAAGGTTGCCCAATTTTTCAAGGATATAAACCTCACTACTCCCCTTCTCCCAACTTTTTTAGGTTCAAGGAATGAAATTGTGAATTCTAGCAAAATTTGGAATTTTATTTAGAATTTCACTATATAAGCCAAAACGGTTAAAACTGACAGACACTTTCTTCAATTTAAAGAACCGCTTTTAAATTTAAGAAAATCTTTTAACATATGTTAAAGTATAATGTTGGACCTTAAAATTTTGTATATTAACAAAAAAAAATTTGAACAGGTATTCAAGTTACAGGTGTTTAAAAATAGTAAAATTTCAATTTTCGAGCTCCTATAGCTGCTGAACAGAGGGCTTGACAAAAAAATTTTGTTAACCGACTCTTACTAATTTCTGAAGTTCTAACTTCTCCCAAAATTTCAAGACCCCAGCTGGAACCGTTTAACAGATATGTGGAGCCAAACATTTTGCAAAAATTGAGTTTTGCATAATGGTAAATTTTAGTACCGTATGGCAACCCTGTTCATTTTAGTGATATATTTTTGTAAAGCCTAAGAAAGAAGCTCTCTTTTACCGTTTTTAGATTGAAAATATAGCTAACAGAACTCTTATTATATCAATTTAAATATAGGGCTTTTTTGGAATTTGCGGGGGCTGTAGCTTCGTCACCCTTCAAAGTTAAGAAAAACCTTTGACACATGTTGAAACATATTTAAAGAGCTTTCAATTTTGTACAACACAAAAAAAAAATTTGAACAGGTATTCAAGTTACAGGTGTTTAAAAATAGCAAAATTACAATTTTTGGGCCCTTGTAGCTGCAAAACAGGGGACGTGACAAAAAAAATTTGTTTACCGACTTCTACTTATTTCAGAGGATCTAACTACTCCCAAAATTTCAAGACCCTAGATTGACCCGTATAGAAGATATGTGTAGCCAAAAATTTTGCAAAAATTGAGTTTTGCATAATGGTAAATTTTAGTGCCGTATGGCAACCCTTAACATTTTTCTTTTAAAAATTTATAAAGTTTATAACACCAGCTATCTTTTGCCGTTTTCAGATTGAAAATACACCTAATAGAACTCTTGTTTTAACAATTTGAATATAGGGTTTTCCCAACTTTGGGGGGCTACAGCTCCGTAACGGGTCGGGCTACAGAAAAAAATTCTTCTACGAAATTAATTTTTTTTGTAATACCTACTCGTGGTTAAAATTTCTTTTCTCTATTTCAAACGATGTAAAAGTTTTTGTAAACATACGGACGGACAGACGGACAGACGGACAGACAGACAGACGGACGGACAGAGTGAAACTATATAGGCACATTTTTACAAAATTTTTTGAAAATGTGCTAAAAATGGACCTAAAACTGATAAATCGAATTATAGACCCATTTCGGTACTAAGTGCCTTTTCGAAAATCTTCGAAATAGTTATTAAAAATAGATTAACTTTTTTTTATTTCTAATAATAATGTGCTGCATGAGGATCAATACGGCTTTGAGAAGAATTCTAACACCACAGCGGCATGTTTAAACTTAACACATTTTATTTCGAATAATATAGACCAAAGAAATTATGTTGCCTGTGTCTTTCTAGATCTTCAAAAAGCCTTTGATTGCGTTGATCGCAATATATTGCTACATAAATTAATTAAATTAAATTTCAATGTTAAAGACTTACTCTATTTCAAAACATATCTAACAAACAGAAAACAAAGAGTTAAATTCTTGGCGCAGATTTATTCAAGATTTTTGTTAATGACTTAACACACTTAAAATTAAAGGGCATTACTCAGTTGTATGCAGATGATGCTGTAATTAAATACGCAGAAAAGAATGAAGTTGCACTTAAAGAGTCAATTGAATCAGATTTATTAACAATCAATGAGTGGCTGACAAAGCATCGTCTAAAACTTAACATTAAAAAGACAAAAATTATGTTATTTAATAATAAAATTTTCCATAGCCCAACATACCACTTAAATGGTATTTCGATTGAAACTGTTAAAGTATTTAATTACTTAGGTCTTATTTTGGATAATGGTATTAGGTGGAGTAATCACATTGAGCACGTTTGTAATAAGATTAGTCCATACATTTTTATATTGCGAAGACTGAAAAAATTCCTGAATAGTGATATGCTGTACATAATTTACTGTGCACATATTCATTCAAACTCGACATATCTCAACCCAATCTGGAGTGGAACTACGCAAGCCAATTTAAACATAATAAATATACTACATAAAAACGCAATCAAAGTAATACTTAATTATGAGACAAGATTTCCAACTAGTTTGTTATATTCTGATAAATTCTTAAGTTTCAGCAATATTTGCTTATATGAGTTGTATATTTTAGCGTTCAAAATTATTAACAACGAAATAAAACATTAATTTTTATTAAATAGGATGCTAGGACGATAGGACATACACAGCCATAACACAAGAAACAAGGCAAACTTCTATCTAACTTTATTTAAAAAAAAAATCCAAAATAAAAACTGTCTATATAAGTGCCTAAAAAATTTTAATTAATTACCAGTTGATTTAAAAAATATCAGTTATACGCATATTTTTAAGAAGAAAATTAAAGACTTTATTATAAGAAATAACACATAAGTATTATAATGAAATTGGATTAAATATTTCAAATTTTAAAATTATTAAATTTTTAAATTTTTAAATATTTTGTTTTAAATTTTTAAATTTTTAAACTTATTATTAAAACCATATAAAACTTTATAAAAATTTTATGAAAAAATGAAATATTTAGTTGTTAAAGAAAAAAATTTTTTTTTTTTTTTTGTAAATATATAATCTATGTAAATTTTATTATAATACAATATTGTAATAATTAAATAAATTTTTGTTAATATACTTAAAACACTAATTAACTAACTAGTTACTAACAAAACTAAAATAATAATTTAAAAATTGTTAATAAAGGAAAAAATAAACATTAAGTCGGATGGCTGAGGCTACGACTAAAAAAATAATGAAATAAATATATAAATAAAGAAAAAAAAAAAAAAAAAAAAAAAAAGGAAATAAAACTCTGAGCTTTATTTCCCATATATTGGGGGCTTTATTTCTAAATTACTATGAGAAATAAAACCCCAGGGCGTTATTTCTCATTAAATGGAAAATAACACCCTGAGGGCTTTATTTCGCCGGGCCTTGATTCAGGACAACGTTATATACTAAATAATAACTGTGTAGAATGTAAAATATTGGTTGACAATCTTAACACTCAAATTCAAATCAGAATCGCCACCACATCACTAGTAAAGTTAATTTATAAAAAAGATCATATGAAGAACAGTAAAATACTTTATAATTACTCGTGTCGTTTAGTTTATTTAGGGATGGTATCATATTATCGAAGCTGTAGAAATCTTATCAGTACGAAAACTAAACGTACAACGAAAACAAAGCTTAGTGTTGAGAGGATGGCTAAACTATCACAGACATAAGTTCCATTGAGGTTATGTCTCCCTAAATTGATTTACGAACCATGGAAGTATCCAGATCAGATCCATTTTATTTCATGGCTTCAACTTAAATGATCTCTTGGACTTAGCCATGGCCATATACATATTTTTTTACAAATTTGAATTGATGAATTTTTTTGTTTCTGAGTTTTTGGAAGATTTTTCTTATGAACATTTTTTCACAGAACCAAAAGTTATATGTTATATACAACTATATAAGTATGTACATAAGTATTATAAACATTTGTTCACGTGTATTCAAACATTATTACACACCTTTCTATCTTATTTTCCATCTTATAAGAAAGGATTTAATAATATTAAGGAGACTACATATTAAAGTAAATAATTCTAATTAATTTTAATATTTTGTAATATAATTTTTTTGTAAAATAAATAGTTTTAAAATATTCTAATCATATTTATTATATATTTGTATAATATGGTATTGCCTTCAACAGATATTTAAGTAAATTATTTTCGAATTCATAAATAAAATATTATTACAAAATATATTTTATGGATAAATTCAAATGTTATATATTAACAAAATAGTACTAATAAGTACTATATATAAGTTCTTATAATATGTTTAATATCACTTAACCTATGTTTTGAGTTTCTCAGACGTTATAGGAATAAATTTATTTTGTTTTAGTTTATAAATTTGAAAGTGAGGGGCTGAAGAACTGATACAAAAGTGTACATCTAAAAAGTAAAATTCCATCGATTTTCAAATTTCAATTTATATGTTTAAACAAATAAGTAAGCCGCGACTGGCAATTTTTGGCCGAATAAGCCGACTAATATATATGATTTAGAAAACTCGCTCATTGAAACCAAAAATGACCACTTTTTGACCAACCAACAATCACTGTATCACGTAACTAATTAGGATTGACGTTTAAAAAGTAGTTTTGATCATTTAAAATGTTACTTATGACAGGAATTCAAAGAAAGGGTAAAATTTTTATGGAGCCGTTTTTATATGAGTCATCTGACCAATGGCGTTGTGGTTGAGACATCAACCTTTCATGTGTGGCTTCAACCCGTCGCCAAATAATATCTAATAAAAAAAGTATCGTATAAATTGTATAATAATATTGTAACAATTATAATTAATATATACATAATATAATAAAAACGGCTCTTGTGTAAGACAATAGATGCCGCACAAATATAACATTTGTGTATTTATAATCTTGTACAGTAGCTACAGCCGCTTCATCAATAACTTAATGAATATAACAATTAAAAAAAAAACTGAAGCTTAGTTTAAATAAACTTTGTGAATGCCCTAAATTCCTTAAAAGAGTGGGAAAGGAAAGAAAAATTTATATAAGTTATGAGAACTCTGCCGACATCATAACGTTGACGACAACATTAAGTGCAATATAGAAGTTATATTAAATATTTGGAATAGCTCTGACAAAGCTTCAAGTAATTCGATTATAATTGATTTCAAAGATCTGTTTTCAAAATAGTTTTTCTACCGTCCATTGGTAAATTGACTTCCAATCATTGATAAGGCGAACCTAACCTTAAAATTCCTTTCCTTTTTCCTTGTCTCGACATCAATTATCGTTTAAATAAAGCCGATATTTCTTAAAAGCTTACTTTCTAGATCTGTATTTAGAAAATAATTAGGTATGAAATATAGTATAAATACAAAAAGAAATAATTGCTAATAGTTGATACAAAATATTGTTGTAATTTTTAAGTTGAATTTTAACTAATAATATATAGAATTTCATAGGACATTTATTCTGGGCCCTTTAATTACTCAAGCACTAAGTAGAAAAACTATTTTGAAAACAGTTCTTTGAAATCAATAATTATCGAATTACTTGAAGCTTTGTCAGAGCTATTTCAAATATTTAATATAACTTCTAGATTACGCTATATGTACTTGTCACTTGATATCTCCAGAGTCCTCATGACTCTCATAGAAATTTTTTAATTGTGCACCTTTAGTATAATTAAAATAACTATGAACAGTTATTCAATTTAGTATTAATTTTTTATAGTTATATAGCAATTTAACGAATATTTTTTTTTTTATATAACAAACATTATTCTAAATTAAGTCTTAAATAATATATTTTAAATATTTAACTTTGCCTACTTGATGTCCAAGACTTCAATAAAAATATAGTTTAATTCAAGAGAAATATCATATCATTTTAAAAAGATTTTATATATTAAAGTACTCTTCAAACTTGTTCAATTTTGTGTATCTTATTAAAGTTTCAAAATTTTATTAACTTCTTTAATTTTTAATTTTTAAGAACTATCCACCTGTACACCATCTACATTTTAAAAATAAAATTATACCTTTTTTAAGGACCACTTTTTTTTTCTAGTATTTTTGAAAATGGTATCTCTTACGGTAAATAAATTTTTTTTCAGTCCTTAAGAAAATCCTTTTCTAATGAGTTTTCTCTTTCTCTTTCAAACTTTATTATTTTTCTTATTAGAAAAAGATAAAATAGGAGGAAATTTTCTTTTAATGGAATTTTAAGAGTCCGAAGAAAAAAAAACATGTAAAAAATTTATGTGTCTGGAATTCAAAAAATTTTGAAAATGAGAATAGGCAAAATATTGTCCCTCTATTATTGAATCAAGTCAGGTACAATATTCCTGACCACCAATATGTTTAAAAAGTTTTATATTTTTTATTTGAAAACCTTTTCCTGTCCATCCCAAGTCATTTTCTAATCAAATATTTTTTTTTAAATTGATTTTTTGTTAAATTACTGATTGCTTTAAATTTTTTATTTTAAAAAAAGAATTTTTAATACCGGTCAATAATATCTAGAAACTTTGAAATAAACTGATGATTTTTTTCTTTAGAAAGTAACGGTAAAGCCTATAATTTTTTTACACCTCAATGTTTGTGTTATACGTTTATTTCATATTTCATTTTGTTGTTTCCTTTATTATTAACTTTCGGGGACTTCTGGAATGACTTCCACAAGATCACTGTATCTTTTTTGGTTTTGAGGTAAACTTTTAATTTATGACTAGGCTATTTTCCTATTGGAAAAATTTCTTTCATTACTACCATCGCCATGTAATTTTTTGGTTTATCCACGTCATTTTTTGTTCTAATCACTTGCCTATTGAAATATTGCAAAATCTATTCTTTACTTAATGTATCACCTATAATTTCCGCATTCTTCGGGTCGTGATAATGGGGTGCTCCATAACTGTAATGCTCCATAACTCTGCGTTGGTGATTGTTCTTCGTCAGAAGTTTCTGCAGATTACAATAATGTGTGGACTAGTAAGCAGGTGATATCCTTAGTATATTCCAAAACTTTCTGTAATGCCTCTTGAAGTATTATTAACTTTCCTCAGAAGTTTTCCACTACTATTGCTTAATTATTTAATATTTCAAAGCACTTAATCTTAAATAAACAGCTTAGCCTTACTAATAGTATAATTAGTTAATGCTATATGCCAAATAGTATCAAGGAGGGGTACTATAGAAGCAATTCTTATTAGCCGACATAATTTATACCTTAGGAAGTGCAATAATTATCAATGTTATATAGTAAAGCGCTGTTAATAGATTCAATAAACTCATTAAGTTGAGTTCCATAAATAATATATAATTGTATTTCCTATAGCCATCCTAGCCTAGACCACTTAGGTTCATATAATAATTTGTTTGGTGTTTTTGTTTTTTTTATTGTAAAATTTAAAAGCAGAAACAATAAAATGTAATCAAAGTAAGGTAAAATGAGAGATCCTTATGATCCTAATAGTATTAAAAACCTTCAATATTACCGTTAACTAAAAATTTAATTTTTAAGTAAGAACATGATGTTTCCATGAATTCTCTATTCTCTATTTAATTTTTAAAAGGATTTTCTCCGTTAATAAGTTTTTTTTTTTTTTTGTTTTTTTCGAGGAAATTGATGAAAAACTTTTTGTTTTCCTATTTTTCCTTTAACTTTTTTTTTATAAAATATAAAATAAAAAGTGATGAGAAACTTCCTTCTCTTATATACTTTTCGTACTTTGTTAAGATTTTCATCTTACTTTTTTTCCCCCCTATAAAAGCTAATTTACTTAATTAAGTGGACAAAAAATAAATTACACCTGAACAGAGAAAAAGAGAAACAATTTACCAATAGTATTGTGGCAAAATAGGACAAAACATTTTTTTTATTCTGGATTTCTGTTTAAAGTTTAACGAATTTTCTTGGAAACATAAAAGTTTTAAAAAATTAATCAAGTGAAAATAATTTCGATATTGTTTTATATTATTTAGGTATTGATTTTACTTTGAATTGATTTTAAATAAAAGTTTAACTACTGATAAATACTTATTATGTTTGTTTTCTCTTTTAATTAATAGGTTTTGATAATGAAAACATGATTCATTCCATTAAAACAAAAAACAAAAACAAGCGAATATTTTGTTACACTGGAGAGTTCAAAAATGTTAATGCTTTAACTTTAAATTTATAGTTGTCAAAAGTAATGTCAAATAAGCTGTCAAATAAAATTGGTAGTAACCAGAGTTGCCACTTTGGTAATTTTCTACCAAAATTGGTAATTTTTTAAAAATTATTTTGGTTTTGGTAAGTTGGTAATATTTTTGGTGATTTGGTAATTTTTTAATAACTTCAAAATATAATTAAGATCATAGTTAAACCTACCTACCTAATTCTAAATTATATTATACATATGTACCTACAAAACAATGAATTTGGTTGTGTAACTGCAAATCGCTCAAATCGCGTCTATCTATACGCGATATTGATTTTGTTATGAGCGTAATAAAACATAAGTAGTTAATAAATAGTATTTATTGTTTGAACATTAAAATTTAAGCGAAATATTATTTAGATTCGAGTTATTTTGTTGAATTTCATGTTTTATTTTAAATTATATTTTATTTAAAGGTTAACATTGTAAATTTCTGAAACCCTTTTTTTTTAAAACTTAATTTTTATAAATTCATTTCAATCAAACTTTGTATAAATAAGTATGTTAAAAACTTTTTTACGATTCTTTAGAATGGAAAGTTAATTAATAAATTTGTTAAAATAATTTAATAAACAAATAACGAACTATTTTCTGCAGATATCTTGTGAAAAATATCCGGGTTGTTGAAGTAGAAGAAGATAATGAATCTACTAGGGCCCGTGTAAGTGGATTGGGTGTAGGGGATTGTGAACAATCAGATCCATCAACTTAAACTTCGTTTTTATGTATACGTATATGAATTGTTTTGTTTGTGTTTTTATGTTGCATATATGAATAATTGTTTTGTTTATTTAAATATATTTTAATATCAGGCAAAAGCATTGTATCAAAGGTATTTTGGTAACTTTTTTATCAATTTGGTAACTTTTTAAAACCAATTTGGTAACAAAATTTTTTTCTGAATGGCAACCCTGGTAGTAACCTCCTGAACAAAATACCGCAGCCAAAATCGTTGAAATTCTACTTTAAAAATTAAACATATGGAATACAATACAAATGAACACAAGGAAAGTAACATAAAAGTTTCAACGCTGCCTTGGCGCAACAATAAATCAACTTTTAACTTCTCCGCTACTTTGACAGTTAATTGTTTATATTTTGTTAGCCTTTTATATTTATTATTACTTTTTAGTTTGAAATTGAAGAATAATGAATTATAAAAATTAAATTTGTTTATTATACAAATAATAAACAAGTGATGAAAAAAAACCAAGGGTTTTTAAAAAAGCACATTTTCAAAATTATATTGCATTACATACTTAATTTAACTTTGGAAATATTTACTTGGAAATAGTTACTGCTTACTTATAAAATTTACTGCTAACAGTAAAGTTTTTAATTTAAAGTTGTTATAGCCTTTCAATGGGGAAGGTTGCCAAGTTTCTCAAGGATTTAACTTCATCTAACTCCCCCTCCCCCCTCCGCCCCCCTCAATTTTTTTAGGTTCTAGGAATTAAATTGTGAATTCCACAAAAATTTGGAATTTTAATTAGAATTATACAATCTAAGAAAAAATGGGTAAAACTGAGAGACACTTTCTTCAATTTAAGGAATCGCTTTTAAATTTAAGAAAACCTTTAACATATGTTAAAATATAATGTTGGGCCTTTAAATTTTGTATATTAATAAAACAAAAATTGGACAGGTATTCAAGTTACAGGTGCTTAAAAATAGCAAAATTTAAATTTTCGAGCCCTTATAGCTCCTAAACAGGGGGCTTAGCAAAAAAATTTTATTAACCGGCTCCTACTAATATTTGAGGATCTAATGTCTCCCAAAATTTCAGGATCCTATCTTAAACCGTTTAGGAGATATATGGAACCAAAAATTATCTCAAAAATGCAAAAATTAAGTTTTATATAATGGTAAATTTTAGTACCGCATGGCAACCCTATACATTTAAGCGACATATTTTTGTAAAGCCTATAAAAGCAGCTCTCTTCTACCGTTTTTTGATTGAAAATAAACCTAACAGAACTCTTGCTATATCAATTTAAATATAGGGCTTTTTTGGAATTTGCAGGGGCTGTAGCTTTGTTACCCTTCAAAATTAAGAAAAACTTTTGACACATGTTGAAATATAATTATAGAGCTTTGAATTTTGTATATCACTAAAAAAAAATTTGGACAGGTATTCAAGTTACAGGTGTTAAAAAATAGCAAAATTTCAATTTTCGAGCTCCTGAACATGGGGCTTGACAAAAAAATTTTTTTAACCGACTCCTACTAGTTTCTTAGTATCTAACTTCTCCCAAAATTTCAAGACCCTAGCTTGAACCGTTCAGAAGATATGTGTGGCCAAAAATTTTGCAAAAATTGAGTTTTGTGTAATGTTAAATTTTAGTACCGTATGGCAACCCTAAATATTTACCTTTTAAATAAAGTTTATGAAACCAGCTATCGTTTTCCGTTTTCAGGTTGAAAATATATCTAACAGAAATCTTGTTATAACAATTTAAATATAGGGCTTTTTCCAACTTTGGGGGGCTGTAGCCTCGTAACAGGTTGGGCTACAGAAAAAAATTCTTCTACGAAATTATTTTTTTTGCGAAAACTACCCATGGTTAAAATTTCTTTACTCTATTTCAAACGGTGTAAAAGTTTTTGTAAAAATACGGGCGGACGGACAGAGTGAAGCTATACAGGCACATTTTTACAAAATTTTTTGAAAATGTGCTAAAAACGAAGTTCATATAAAAAATGAAGTTGTATGGCAGCTATTCGAACCCGTGGAGCAAAATTGCTGGATTTCAATTGCGTTGACAGCTACTGCATAAAAACTAATTTGTGAAAAATTCTAAAATTTACATTCAATTGTTTTTATAATTTTAGCGAAATGTTCTGAAAAAAAAATTTGAATCTACCGGCCTGAAAAATATACAACGCAATGCAGTAAAAATTATTTATTGTTAATCAAATATAAAAGTTATCAACAAATGATCGTCAAATTGTTGATGTTTTTGAAAAAGACCTATCTTCTAGCTTGACAACGCACTTGCCCTAAAATTATATAAGTCCATTTTAAATTAAAATCTCGTTACCCGATTAATTTCAAAGCAATCTAAATGAGAAATTTGTATGGCAGCTTTCCAAAAAGGTATCCCGAATATATTAAAACTTCGCATAATTACTTACCCTATTATCAAGTTTAGATTTTGATTATAAAAAATGTTCTCTATCTATCTGGTTTTGAAGATATGTTCTCCGTTTCCAGCTGAATCTCTGGCAGCTAAAATTAACTTTAACTAGGGTAAGGAGAGCCTTTGCAAGTGTGCTTTCATTATTTTATGACTATTATTTCAATCAACTTTGTAGTATTGCTGGGTCACAAATATACGCAAGCATGACTCAAAAATTTTGAAATTACAGAGAAATGTTTGTTATACAACGTCTTCCATTATAATTTCAAAGATATTCTAATAAGCGAAAACGTTGACGTAATAGACGTTGAATTTTGAGTATATATCTGCAAAAATCTCCAGTTCAAATATTTGATATGAAAATAATTGTTATGCCTTAGCCAGAAACGTCGATAATTTGACGATAATCATAGTTTTCGAAAAGTGAAAATAGGATTTTTCTAAGGCGGCTACATGCAATAGTACCAAATGAAATAAAGTCAAAATGTACTTTTATTGGCTTTATTTCAATATCACATTTGAAATAAAACCAAAATCATAATTTCTTAATTTACGGTTTTATTTCATTTTTAAACATTTTTCAGAAATAATGCCAAAATTACTAAGAAATAAAGCCAAAAATATTTTAAACATGAGATTTAAAAAAATTTTAATTATAATTAATAACCGCTTTTTCCAAAATATTTATATCCAGATGATGTGATATATGTATCACACACCCAACTCTAAAACCTCTCTTAATTCAGAATGCCACATATACACATATATAAATTTTCTGCAAAAAGTGGCAATACTGATTTTAAGTCCAAGTCTAAAATCTCTCATAATTCAAAACCTCACATATACACACATATACACTCTGTAAAAGGGGAATACCCTGCTTTTGAATCCAACTCAAAAATCCATCCTAATTCAGAATCTCAAGTACACATATATATAAGTATTCTGGAGAAAGTGTACAACCCTGCTTTTGAATACAACCAATAACAAATGTAATTTTCACAAAATTTCTGAAAAATAACAATTCAATTGTTTGCACATTAAAAAAAAATTAGCAATTTGAAGTAAAATCAATTTGGCTTTATTTAAATTTGTCTTTATTTCAAATAAGATAATTAAATAAAGTCAATTGGCTTTATTTGATTTGGCCTTATTCCTTAGAGTCTTAATAAAATATTTGCATAATTGCGTTGATGTTCGCAGCTTATTGACTCAACAAATAGTTTACGAATTTATGACTGAAGAGTCAAGAAATAATAGAATTTTTGTTCTGTGATTTTGAACATAATGTTTTTAACGTTCCAGAAAAATGCCAAAGATGTTTTCATTTTATAGAAAATTGCTAATTTATGAAATTAAAAAATTAAATAAAATGCAAAATAATATTTTTATTTACACTTTATATTGGTTCCTTCATCGTCAACTGGTACTGATAACAATGTTTTATACATTTCAATTTTTTTAGCAATACTTAAATCAATAAAATAATCCCCAATAGATACTACCATACCACCAATAATCGATGGATCAACCGCGGTTTCGAATTGTATAGTTTGATCTGGTTTTGCAAATTTGCCTAAGACTTCTTCTACTTTCTTACATTCTTCTGTATCTAATTCTTTAGCAGTTGTTACTTTGCAATGTATTTTACGACGATGTGCTTCCATAATTTCATCAAATGAATCCAAAATTTGTGGAAGAATTTTTAATTTTCCATTCATCGCGACCAGTTCCATAAAATTTTCCGTAGCTGGAGCCCATTGTAATTCTTTTCCAGCCGATTTCAAAACTTCAGCCATTTTATTTCGATTCATAAATGGACTAATCATGAGGTCATATAATTTCGGGCTTGCTTTTAATGCATCTCTTAAATAACATACATTTTCATCTACGCAATCTAATTGGTCCATTTTAACAGCAGCTGTATATAATGCTGTTGCATATTTACCTTTTGTTCCATAAACATCAAGTGGAATTTTAATTGTTTGCTTGGGAGTAGGAGCAGTTACAAATGTTTTCAAAATGGCTCTGCCAACATTTAATGGCAGCAATTTATTTAATGGCAACATTTTTTGAAACATTTTTAAAAATTATTTTAAAAATTCAAAATTTTATGAATTTTTAAATTCTTAAAGATTATATTTGACACTTTGAATATTTTATAAAACAATGGTTATATGATTGAAATAAATTTATTTTTAAGCATTTATTCCGAATTAACAAGAAATTGGACGGTGTGAAATAAACTCTGGTATAACGCATGAAATAAAAATCAAAATAGTTTTAGCTATAAAAAACGAGGAAAAGTGTATTTATGTTGACTATGTCAATGTTAGAAGATACCTGTATGAAAATAGAATGTACATAATACACAGCTTATTAAACTTTGAGTTATTTATACTTAGGGCCTTACCTAATCAAAAGCGTACGACGTATGACGTACAATACGCCATACGTCGACACGTCGACGGATCCTGAAATCGATACGCGCGTACCATTTTTAATTTGTCAAAAAATCTATTTTGAATATTGATTTCATATAAAAAATAGCGTTTTTAATTTTGGTATTATTTTTATTTTTTTTTTCTTTAAATTTTGTAAAATGGATTTCGATGATATTGAAGTTTTAGAAGATTTTAATTTAAAAACGTTTCATATACTAAATATCAACAAAACGTCACCATAACAACATAACAAAAAACAATAACAAAATTGTATACGCTTTGTCAATTTTTAAATTTTAAAAACCCGACGTATGGTACGTCGCGTATTTCGGGAGCTCCCATATAATTATATGTATTTAAAATTATTTTGACAGAAAATATACGCCGTACGTCGTCATTTAGGTAAGGCCCTTATACTTTATTTATTATAAAAAAATAAAAGTTGTATGTCATGTCTTCGACCCTGTTCCACTGTACCAACTTTTTTTTTTAGACGTTAGCCAGTAAAGTAAAACACTATTGGAAAAATTTCAGAAACTCAGCTTCATCATATACCGTGTTATTCTCATACACGAACCTGTTGAGCAAACTGGCTAGATTTTAATACCGATGAGGATTATTGCATAAAAACGAATTTCTAAAATTTCAGAATCCTAGCGAGTTATCGTGCAGACAGATGGATGGAATGGCATACATCGATTTACTTTTTGAAGTACAGAATACTTGTACACAATAACTTTCTTTGAACAATCAATATTAAAATAAACTAAAGGAATGTTTGGAATTGGTTTTACATTCTCTATAATGCATTTCTTAATAATGATTCCGAGTTTTGCAGAAATTTTTTACAATCCATAATATAACAACAACCTGACATATTAATATATTAATACTTTAAGAACAATACTTCCAAAATTTAAACGACTCAATTTATTAGTCACATTTAAAAGCTAACGCTTATTGAAAAATAATTTTTTTCAACAAAATCACCTTGGTGACCAAATATAATTAAAATATAGAAATATATCACATAAACCAAATAAAAATAATATTACTTATATTTAAATTAAAAGAAATTATTCGATTGAGGACGCACAATGGACCGCAAGGCCTACGTTTTAGGGTGGTACATGGTATTCTTTATAACTAACAACAAAAATTAGCTTTCGATTATCTATAAACTTTAATGTATATTTAATGTGATTCAGCATTTTAACTCCATTTCTTATATTTTTAAGATATTTAAATAATTTGCCAAAGTGAAATTTAAAACATTTAGAACACATTTAAAACACATATAAAAAACATTTATAATTATATTATAAATATACATTCTCAAGGCTTTGCAAATAAAATGTTGTGCCAAAAAAAAAGTATTAAATATTTTTCACAACAATTTAGATGAATCTCTAATTCCATAAAACAATTTTTTTATTAAAAATAAAAGAATAAGAGTGTTTAGTTAACTGTGTCAACTCTAAGATTCCTGCAACAACCCGTGATAATCTTACAATCTATAATTTTCATTTTTGTTTTGACGGAAGCTTTAAATCGAATCAAGGGCAATCTAGCATATTTCTGAGGCAAATAATCAAATTTATTACAACTGCTTTCTTATATTTCCCTTGTGTACCTTAAGTCCCTAAAGTAAGAACTCAAAATTTGATATGAAAGAGTTCGTAGCTATGGTACTTGAAGTCTTGTAATATTTTAACTAAATATAAATTGAAAACTTTCACAAATAGCCTTAAATATACTATTTTGTATAAATTTAATCACTTCAGCTTTATTAGTTTTTAAGTTATCATTGGAATGGACAGACCGATACACACCCATACCATAATTGACTCACAATCAAATCCCGAGCAAGAATATGTATACTTTTCCATATCAATCATGACTAATTGAATGCGTTATAAACGTAATGGTAATGTTAGTATACCGGTCAATTATATTATGTTGTACGGGTATTAACATTCAAGATCACATAAAAATGAACTTGAATCATATAAAGTTATTTAAATTTTAAATTATTTTCTATTATTTTATAACTATTTCAATTTAAAAATACATTTCTAGAATATATCCTAGTTTTATACTCAAGGTAAGGAAGAGGTTATTTAAAAAAAATTTTTTTTAATTATTTTTTCAAGTTTAAATAAATAAAAAATTGGAAAAACTAAAGCAAATATAATATAATATTAAAGTATAACAAATATATTTTTAAATTCAATTTTGAATAATTCTTTAAAATTGAAAAAATTAAGGAAATATTTTTATTTAATGTGTTTTTTTTAAAAAATTATTTTTAAAAATTTGATTTAAAAAGACAATAAATGTAATACAAAATGTTACCGTTACTTCAATTACAAATTAACTGAACTTTTCAACTAAAAATTTCAAATTTTTAATGTAAACCAATCTCTGTGTTTAGTTCTAAATGAGGGATTTTAAATAATATTCCTGCATACCTGCATAATATTCGTTTTTATTGACTTTTAAATTAATTTTTTACTGGTGCTAGCAGGGCTGCAGATTAGAAAACAAAAACCTCCGACTTCAATTCCAATTTCAACTCCTCCATTCCAACCCAACAATAAAACAGCAAACTCTGATTCCGACTTGACAACCCTTTATTTTAGTCAAGAGTATTAATGATTGAATTTGGTTTTTAATATAATTTTTATTATAAGATGAACTCATACCCCACAGTAGTTAGAGTGCCGACATATCATTTTCCCAGAGGCTCAAGTTTGAATCTCTGTATAATAATAAAAAAACTTGAAATTAGATTTCGCAGCGATTCAACTCATTGCTAGACAAATTCTTGCAACTTATTGGTAATTGATTATATTGTGAAACGGCTAAATTGAGGACCACCCAATCTTTGTGAGATATATGTTCTGATATGGTTGGACGTTCTAGTATTATAATTATGTACATCTGACATTGTCACTAGTTTGACATTGTTTTTTATTTCATTACTTTGAATCTTATGAACATGCATAATTTGAATTAGTGTTTTGTAATCTTGAAATTTTTATAAAAATTTGAAATTTTTTGTGTAATTGGTTATTTGATGTTCTATGGTTCATATTGTATAAATTTTTTGATAGATTTGTTTTGGATTTTTTGAAGAGTAATTGGATTTTTACTAGATATATTTCCCCAGATTCCTATGCCTAACTAATTTAACTTTGTAGTAAATTGTAATAAATGGAGCACTTTTATACAAATTTAGTATTTAACTTTTTATAATGTTTTCAATTTATGTCCCTTAATTAATAATAATTTAACTTAGCTTGAAATAAACAACTTCTAATGCAAATACTAAACTATCGCATTATTATACAATTATATCAATTTGTAATCTAAGACGTTTTACGTGTTTATCCTGCCTAATATTATCTCATGTAACAATTACAATGTTGTTTACACAACATACGTTTACAACTAATTACAAGAATATAAGATGTCAAGTATCTTTCCTTTTATTACAACATGTACCTATGGTATAGACTTATTAGCGTAACAGCTAAACTAGTTTAACAGTTAGCACTTTAAAAAAAAAAATCTAAATTGTCACTAGAATTCTTAATATAAAATTTTAAATTAATTTTAACTAAATCTAATTAATTAAGACACTTTGTGAATAATATGCAGCACCGCCAGACTGCAAGTACTATATCGTTCAAACCTACGTGTTCCGTTATAAGCCAATCAAAAGGACGTACTGAAGATAAATTATCTGTAACTTTATTTGCAGCAAAAAAAAACGGTACAAAACATACCAGAGTAAAGTGAATGAAAAAAAAAAATTCTAATTTTAGTATTTAACTTTTGAAAATAAAGTTTTCAATTTATGTCAATCACTTATTGAAAGGTATTTTGTATAAAAGAAAAACTTTCTTTTTCAATTTGTTTTTTTTTTCTTTTCTCTTTCTCTTTTTAGAAATTTCAATTTATTTCTTTTTAAAATTGAAAATTTTTTTATTTTAAATCAAATTTTTGCTTAAATCACAATTCAAAATCACGTATCTACACAGTAAAAAAAAAAACAACACCCCAAAACTTACTTATCCCATCAATTTATCTACAATACACTTCAGTTTCTACACTCAGTTTCACTATACGTATACTCAACTCACTACCCTCTAAAAAATAAACTTTGTTATTTTCTTGTATTTAAAAAAAATAAAACTACAAGAACTAGAAGAAAGAATTTCCTTTTATAATATTTACTAAATGAAAAACTTTTCCATCATCATCTGAACTCTGTACTAACATCGATCAACAATAACTGCAATATACAGAAAAAAAAATTAAACTTTTCGAAAGATACTTTTATTTAAAATTATTCAACCTTTTAATTATAGGAAACTTATATACAAAATAAATTAGTGTTTCTTCGAAACTAGTTTTAGTTTCCAAAGAAAGTAAAAAGGAGTTATAGATATTTAAAATTTTAATTTTGAATTAAATTTAAAACAAATAATAAAACAACGGTAAGTCGAAGCAACAAACTTAGTAATACCCTGCATCTGGAAAATTAATTGACAATTACACGAACCCCCAATTACACGAGTTTAAATTCATCTAAGATTTCAGGAACTAAGCAAAAAGGGCACAACTTTAGCTTTATTAATTTCGAAGATATGCTGATTAGGTCTAAGGAGGCATATCGCAGCTACCACTTCTTTCATTAATCTCAAATTTCAGAAACATAATAAAAACGACTCTATCTTTATTAATTTCGAAGATATGTTTGTTATATTTTGGGAGATGTGTGGAAGATACCTGAACCACTCCAATTCATATTAAATCTTTATAATATATACCCATTTATCAAATATCAAGGGACTATATTTATTAATTTTGATGACATGCATTTATGGGAGGTATAGGGGAGGTACCCGAAATATGGTACCAATTCGTTCCAAACCTTAGAGACACAAGGGAAATATAAAGAAACACTTATAATAAATTTGATTTGTATGTTTATTAGTCCCGGAGATATCCTAGTTTGTCGTTGATTCGATCGGAAGCTTCAAGAATCTGAACCCATGGTCTATTTCCACCCAATCCCAACAGTACTTTTGTCATTAGCAACCTACAATATAAAATTCATCAAGATAACATCATTATTTTTTGTGTTATAGTGTTTACTGAAGAGATAACGTTGATCAAATATATATATACTTTTTTATATCAAGCTTGCTTCCTTTTGGTGGTTACAAACACCGTACCTAAGTAATATACCCCTATACCTATTTTAGATGTAAGTTATTGAAAGCTATGAAATTTATATAGAAAACATTAATATAATCTTTAATAACTATCAAAATAACATATAAAAAGATTAACGGTCCGGAGCGAAACTTTATAAGGACAGAATTCGATCTTTCTTAAACAGTTTGTTCTTTAAATATTTCGTTCCGCAAAAAAAAAGAAAAAAATTTTGTTCCGAAGAAAAATTCAAAAAAATTAAATTTTTTTTTGAATAATTCCGATTCATAATTAAAATAAAGTTCTAACCCCTGTAGCTTCAAAGCGGATGTTAAATTGAAGTCATTAATAAAACTTAGTCGACAGTTCTGTAGCAAACCCTAAAAAGGGTGGAAAAATAGGAAATGTATCAAAAAATAGTAAAATAATTTTTGAGACTTTTTTGTTGGCGCAAACTTAAGACTTAAACTTTTTTAACTTTTCTTGCAGTATTTATATAGCTTTTACTAAAAATTCTGTAGTTCTTTTTTCTGGCTTTTCAAAAAATGATGACTTTTGCCGGGTTCTGATTTCGGACTACTCAAATACATGGACATTGTATTCATTTAGCCGACAACTGGAGGATATACCTTTATAATTACACATACCTTACTAATAATATAAGATACAACAGTTGTTGTTTATTATTTTTTTATAAACGGAATGTCAACTTTATAATACCCAACTCAAAATCAATACAATACATATAATGATTTCAAAAAATCAATACGTATCCTCTTTTTTTTTTTAATATCTAGTTTCTTAAAGATTTAAGCAAATATATACTTTTATATACATATACACGCAAAATAAATATTATATAAAGTATATGTATATAAATCAATTTTATTTGCTCGTTGTTTTTGTTAATCCTTGAGTCAATCTAAACTTTTAGTGAAAATCTTATGTCAACATAAAATTAAATGGATTTCTTTTATTTTATAATTTTTTTTTTCTGCTTGTTTCAAAATACAGTTAGAAGTGGATAAAAATATTAAAAAAATACAGTTATATTTTTTTTTATTGTTATTATTATTATTGCTGTTGTTTTTATTTTTTATTGGAAAATCCATTGGGCGTTAGCTATAAAGAAAATCTAATTTTCCTCCTATCCCTTGATAATAACTAGTTCTCTTCTAAGAATAATATTAACATATGTATGTGTATATTTATACATATATATACATATATATACGATACATTATTTTTTAATATTATAAAATAAAAAAAAAAGAATTTTTAATTTTTTGACCTTGACTTATTTTTTTTAAGCATTTTATTTTCTTCTACAGCTTTTTTTTGAAATTTCGGATATTGAATTTTTTACAAAAACAAAATATTGTATTCATATTTTTGACACTTAAAATGTCATTAGTTTGAAATATTTTTGCAAAGAGTTTTAACTGTCAATGTGCTTTAATCTTAGTCTGTTTAAATTTATTTATTGAGCGTCAATCACTGTTTAGTTTTAAATGATGGATTTTCAATAAGGTCTACTGTATAATATTAGTTCTATGTAAGTAGGCGGATTAATAAATTAAATTAGACAATCTTTGGTGCTAGTAGAAATGCTCAGTTTGAAATTAAATTCACCGCTTGCAATTCCAACTCCTTTATTTAAACCCGAACCCAACAATTATAAAGCAGATTATGATTCCCACTGCCTTTATATTAGGATATTATGATGATTGAGTTTGTTTTTTAGTCCAATTTTTATTTAAAATGAACTCATACTACTCTTAAACTCATTTTTTTTTATAACAGGAGGGCACAACGGTTAGAGTGTCGACCCTTAATTCGACACTGACTTTCGACATAGACGGTAGGTAATTGTTACGGTAGATTTAAGTTTATTTAAAATCCGTTGCAATCATAAATGTTACTCTTCACTCCATAAACCCTAATCCCGAACTTATTCAACGAAAATAATTTAAATGAGTGGACCGTCCATATTTTAGTCCCCAATTATATTCTACATTTTTATGGTATTAATCATACATAAAATACAAAAATTTTATAGAGTGACTAGATTTTAATTTGGTGCGCTACTAAAAATAAGCCTGAATTCAGAAACATGTATAGAATAGAATATGATTTTTAAATTAAATATAATACAGTATTCCTAATCCCCTTCAACTTTTCAGAAAGTGTTTTTAAATTTCCATCTTCTCTATTCTTAATTCAAATATTTCTTTATTGGATATAATATTAGCGTGTATATATGAAACTTAAAGAGGCCGCTTTAGAATATCTGACTTATTATGACTAGTCAGATATTCTAAAGCGGCCTCTTTAAGTTGCATGTAAACACGCTAAAATTCTTGATCTAATAAAATTTATATATTTTCGATAAATGAACTCAAACGTTTTTTCCCTACACTTCTGAAATTTTAATCCAATTCCAGAAAATATATAATATATATATATATATATATTCTTGATTATCTTCTTAATAACTTTTCTATATGCTCGTAAAATGATTTTCCAGTTAAACGCGTTATATTCTCATATCTTTAGTCTCCTATATATGTTTTAAGTGTAGATTAGGTAGGTATACATGATACATACATGGAATCATGGAATAAATCGTAATAATATTGAAGAAAAGTTGGAAGAAAGATATTAAAAAAATAAAAGTAAAAAAAAATGATTTATAACAAAAAAAAAAACAAAAATAAAAAAAGAAAATAGATAAAAAAAAAATAGAAAAAAAAATGTTTTATATAGATGAGATAGAAAATAAAAAAAATAAAAAAAAATATTAAGAAAGAGACAAGATGAGATTGCAATATTTCTTGTACATTTTCCGGTTGATTTGAGTTGTTATGACCTACTTGGATGATTTTAATATATTTTCATATATATGTGTTTGTATATAGATGCATTAATGTACTTTAAAAATTAAGTACATATGTAGGATACAATCTTGATAGGTTCTATTTGCTGATAATTGAAAAGTTGATTTAATAAAAAGCGAAAGAATAAAAAATTACATATAGAAAAAGAAAAATTAAAAACTAATTGAAAGTAGGACAGGTGCATTCAAGAACAAATTAGAAATTATATAAATTCAAAGGTATTAAGTAAATGTACACTTCCCTTTTCGTAAAATAAATTTAAACTATTTGTATATTTGAGACAGTTGTTATATTAATTATTTAATTTTGATGCCCTTGGTATTTAATAATTGAACTGATACAAAGATCTATGGAAGATATTTGTTTCCAATTTCTTACACTCTTATGAAATGTATAAGAACTAGCTTTCATTCTAAACGAAATTCACAAATTTGTTACCTTAAATCATATAAAAACTACGGAAGCCTTCTAGTGCTCAAAAAAGTTCCATCTCACAGTATATTAGATTTAAACAAGTAATGAAACGACAGTAAGTCGTGGGTGGGCACAACACAGTAATACACCCCTACATCTGACAAATTCAATACGAAACCCCACTTCAACTCATTTCAGATTTCAGGAGCATTTCGCAAACAAGATTAAACTACATTGTACCAAATTTAAATTTTCTAACTTTATTAATTTGGAAGATATGCTGGTTAGTTCTAAGGAGGTGTGTGGCAGCTATCCGAACCACTACTTTCATTCCTCTCAAATTTCAGAAACATAAAGAAAGCAGGACAGAACACTCTTGTACCAAATTTCAAGTTTTTATTTTTATCATGTTCAAAGATTTACTTTTTAGGTAATGGGACGCGTGTGATAGGTACTCAAACCATCAGTTTCCTTTTTAGAATTTTAAATTTTTTCAAAAAAATGCAGTACCTAGTTAATAAAGTTTTATAATATATTTATGAAATCTATTCAATTTTATGTTATTATAAACCACTGTAGAGATTTTTTATAGGTTTGAATAAAAATTTTTACTCTAGCTTAGCAAATACTATAGAGCAAATATTATAGATCAATGGCCTGGCAAAATTTTACCATAAGAACATTTTTGGAATATCCAAAACTTAGAAATATTCTTTAAAAATTATCATTTGTAATTGAATAACAAAGAGAATGTACATAAATTGTATATTTAATGAATAAATTTATTACCTATTTCTATAATCTTTATTTAATATGAATAAATGGTCAATATCATGACAAAAAAAAAAAGGGTTTGCATTGTTTTCCATTTTTTGTCAGTTTATATTAACAAACAAAATCTAAAAATGGATACGCTTGTCTTTAATAGACCGTAAAAACAAAAATATCTTGAAATGCTCTAAGAATTTTTAATAATAAATTTTTTTTAAACCAATGGTTAACACAATATTTGTTAATAAAACTTTTGGAAAAAAAAAGCTAAAATGCATTTAAAATGTTTTTAGGTCAATTTGAAAAAAATCAAATTTTGTAAATAAATTTTAATATAACTTCATTAGGTATAAAGTAATGCTTATATAAAATAAGAAGTTGTATGGTAGCTACTCGAACCGACTGCAGCGGACCAACCATTTTGCACAATACCATTTTGAACAAGTCATAAAACTAAACTACTTTTGGCAAGATTTCAAATATCCAGCTTTGCAAAGTACACTATTATTTCCATATAAAAAAAGAAGTATGGCAGCTGCTTGATTCCGTGGAGTTAACTAGCTAAATTTCAATAGCAATAACGGTTATTGCATAAAAACGAATTTGTGAACATTTCACAATCCTAGCTCCTATATTTTTTGAGTTATCGTACGAAAGAACAGTCATACATAGCTGGCCAGATCAATTTACTATTCGATTCTGATTCGATCCATACTTTTGAGTCTATATCTATCCCCCTCAGAGTAAACGTAATGGAAAATTTATGGGTATACCCTTTGATCTATAGTGATTCGGGTATAAAAATAATAATATTAAAAAATTTGTTCAAAAAACTTGAAGCTGTACCAGTTACATGCTTGCTCTGGTACTAAACTTACTCAATTGCAACCAATTAACCTAATTAGTTTCAAAGATACAAGGTTAAAACTACGGCACCTAGCAAACAAATTTTTCAATTATTTCAACCAATTTCAATTTGCAAAAATGTAGTTTTGGGAGAATGAAGAATACTCACTCTGGTTCCAGAATTTTTTACACTTTTCAATACACTTCTCTCACAATAATTTCAAATTGTGAAAATGCGCTGACGTTTAGCTTTACTTACTTGCTTTCAATGTTAACTTTGTAGTGTAATTTGGTTTGAAGATATTAAAAGCCCTAACATTTTAATAAAAATACTTTACCAATATCCTGCTATATACCTTGCTGAGGATAGCTTACAGATAGCTGAGGTCGTGATCTGATTTTAACTGATGAAGAAAAATGTTAAAACAGACCAACAGACTATATACTTGAGTTTATATATTTAACATGTCCAAAGCAATGCATTACAAACAGAGAAGCAATTTTAGTATAGTTATGATGACTATATAGTCTGCGCCGCAATAAATATCATAAGTCTTTCTCCAACTTTAAATTATTTCACCTTGATCTTGTAGGATTAGTTAAAAGCATCATATCCAGATAAAAAAGCTAAAATTTTATTATCACATTTCTATTACTCAAGTTTTAGCCAATTTTCAAGCTCTCAAACACCGAAAAAGGTTCCATTAAAATGAATTCATGTTAATTGCAGAGATATAAGAAGTCAAATATAGCTTAAAATACCTTAGAACTACACCCTATAATATTATATTTACATCATATAAATTTTTAAAACTAAAGATATAGGTACTAAAGAAACTATCGTTTGTCGTTTTTATATTGAAGATACATCTGATACAACTTAGGTTATAAGCATTTAAATTTAAAGCTTTTTTGAATTTTAGTGGCAATACCTATCCGTTATAGTTAAAATTCTATTATTTTATTGCAAATGTTGTAGAAGTTGTGAGCACCCTACATTCAGAGTGTACCAGACGGGCGTTTTTTAAATTAGAAGTTATCTATAGATAAGGAGGAAACACTCCTATTGGCTTTTCTAGACTCACCAACTCTACCAAAATATTCATTCATTAATCATTAAACTCACAAAACTCTAAGAATTTCCAAAAATGTTCAAACATAATATAAAAAATTTAATATTCATATTCTTTAAAATTAAAGCAATAAAAAAAAAGGACGAAATATTTTTAACTACATTAAGTATCTTTTTTTAATTTAAATTTTTATATCCATTTTATACTGAAAAAAAAAAAGAAAATTGGAAAATTTCTCTTTAATTTTTTTTTGTGACCCAAATTTTCAATACACGCTTCTCAATTTTATTTAATTTATTTATTACAACAAATCCAAATTCACAACACACAATAAAACAAAAATTCATCCATCTACACATACATACATAAAATAAATATATACGTTTTAGTTCAAACCTGTATTACAAAAAGATGTGTTATATTTTTATCCTTGAAATTTTATTCACTTTTTTTTGTTTTTTTTTTAATTTCACTTCGTTTTTCTAAACACTGGAAAAAAAAAAACCAAAAATGTGACTTAACTTTTAAATGTGGTGTGTTTTCAAAAGTGGTTTTTTTTTTTTTTATTTTTTCTATTTTAATCCTTAAAATTAAAAATACACATCATGTCTTTGTATCATTTTTATTTTGATTCATTCCAGATTTTTGAAATTTAAAGTATCTATATATATATATATATAATTGTGTATATAAATCTAAAACATCAGTAGAACCCAATCTTTATTGCATAAGTCTAATATAAGCTACGCATTCCTGACTTTTTAATAATATTAAAGAGCTCAGAAAAAAGAAAGGTCAGATCTCATTTGAAACTCATAGTGAGGCTAAAGAAATTAATCAATAAATATGCCAAACTAAGATTGATTAGAGCTAAGTATCTGAAATTTGAGCAAATTTCAATTATATCCTTATAATTCATATCCTAAAAGTATGCAATATTATTATTTAATGCTATTTTTATTATATTTTTTAAAAGTATTAGGTGTTTTGGTTGCATAGTGTCTTAGCGCATAGCTTACTAACCGAAGGAGGAAGTAAACTTAAAATCTGCACAAGTCTTCGGAATTTTCTTAACAAATTAATTAAGTCCGCTTATAAAATAAATTTGGGATATTACAACCCTGGCAATTACACTAATACAACTAAATCAGCATACTAAAAATATGGGCATACTATCTAAAATTGATCTATCTAAAAGAACTCCTACTCCAATTCTATGATATTAAAAAATTGTTGGCCCTCCATTTTTGATAGTTTCCAGGATGCTTGAAACATTAAATAAAATTGATACAACTTCAAAAGTCTAAACAATCTTGCAAATATGAGTAGATGTGTAAATGTGTTCTAAAAATTTTATTAGAAAGCGTAGTTTAAATTAGAACGGAATCAAGAGATGAAATTTGTGATAGGTTTCCTTCTATTTTTTAACTCTCAACAAAAACAAGTAAAAAAATAAAAACATAAGGAAGATCACAAAAATAAAAGCATCTGCCTCATTTTCAAATATATGTACGCGTGTGTGTGTGCTTGTCTAAATACATATACATAGCTTTTCAGCCTAAAAAGAAAATCAAAAATACAATAAACAGAATTGCAAAAAAAAAACAAGTAATGAAAAAAACCAAGGGTTTATAAAAAAGTACAATTCCAAAACTACACAATATTTTAACTGATGCCCAATGCAATTATCAAAACCTTTTAGTATGTGTCGAAATATAAGAGCTTTAATCTTAACGTTTAATCTTGAGAATATATATACAGTGGTACCTAAGTTACCAAGTTATTCAATCCTCACAAGTCACAGCCCTAAATATAAAAGAGTAAAAGACTCTGACAATTTTTCTAGAAAATCTAATGCCGATTCTCAGGGATCTAACACCCTCTCTCCTGCTAAGCTTTTATGGGTAGGAATTATATTGTGTCCATCAAAAATTGGATCTTCCCTTACAATTTTATTTAGTATACATATAAGCAAAAATTCTACAAAATTAGGGGAAATTTTCTTCAATTTTAAGAACCCCTTTTGAATTTAAGATAAACCTTTAACATATGTTGAAATGGAATGTTAGAGCTTCAATTTATGTATAATATTTCAAAGAACTTTGGACTGGTGTTCAAGTTACAGGTGTTTAAAAATAGCAAAATTTGAATTTTAAAACGTCACAAAAAATTTTCTTTCACTACTCGTTCAAATTTCTATACAAATTTTCAAGTTTCGAACTTAAGACATTTAGAAATAGTGAAGAGTGGAACACTTTGCATAGATTGAGTTTTGCATAACGGTAAATTAAAGTATCGTATGGCAAACCTATAAATTTATTTTATATAATTATTTGTAAAGCAAGCAGTGGTTTTTAACCGTTTTGAGATTGAAAAAAATATTGTATAGAATTCTTATTATAATAATTTAAATATAGGGCTTTTCCCGAATTTGGGGTTGTAACTCTGTAACAGGTGTGACAAAATTGTTTTTTAATTTTTTTGTGCGAAATCCCTAGTTAAAATTTCATTTCTGTATTTTAAACGGCGTTGAAGTTTTATCAACCCACGATATCGACGAGCAAACAATGCGATACTAGATTTGCACATTTTTTCAAAATATTTTTTAAAAAAAAAATCTAGAAATGGAAGATTAAAACTTATACATTTTGAAGTTAAATAAAATAGAAAGTAAATACAAGTGAGAATGAAACAAAGAATAAAATCGAGAATATTATAGAAATGATAATAATAAAAAATAACACAACAATAGGATTTTACTCACGTAAAGAATTTTACAAAACAACAACTACAAAAAAAAAACAAAAAATGACAACTTCAGCATAATAAAAATGTCACGAAAATTATGAAAATAAAAATCGTATAAAATAATTTTTTTTTTTTATTTTATTTTATATTTTTTTTTTTCTTCATTTTTATAGCAATCATGTTAAGGGGTGCAAAACCTAGTTAATAAACTTCATTTTGTTTTTGTTATTTTACCTTTACTAAATAAAATGACAAAATTAAAAAACAAAAATATTTTAAAATGAATCCATATTTTAAAAGCTTTAAGATTTTATTAAAGTCGGTTTTAAAATTTGAATTTGACAATTTTGGCCTCTGACAGGTAGACAGCGAATGAGCTAGGGAATTTTTCCGAAAAATTTCAAACATATTGTTATTGTATTACTAGTTGTCATCTAGAAGAGTCACAAGCGAGTGCAAATGCAAATATGTATGTCTTTCTGAAAAAAATCCTTCCCTCGCTGCTTTTGCTAAAGCTTTTGTGAAGGGTTTTTTACAACACCATAGTTTCAAACTTAGTACAATTAACCTTTGCTCGTTTAAACCGTAGTTCTTGAATAATTATACTATAACGAAACAGACTAAATGAATGCTATATGGCAGCTAAGGTCTTGTTACAGTGGTATGAAACCTTTTTCTTTATAATTTGATTTTTATATGTAGAATTTTTTATTCTTGGAAATTACGGATTCCGCTTACGGTGTTAAGCGAAAAACTAATACAGTTGATAAAAACGGAAGTATAATATTAAACCATTGTTACCTGCACCCCTGAACATTCAGTGAACTCAGTAAATATAATCAACAATATCATGTTAATATGCTCTAAATTAAAATGTAATAAGCCTGGCTGTACCATAGGTACATGTTGGAACCGGGGGTTTTGTTTATAATCTAATAATTTTGTATTTGATTTATATGATATTCTATATCTGTAAGTTATATTATTCAATTAAAATATTAGTATATATTTTTATTCTAATGTATTTTTTATTGAAGATATAAATATTTATTATTCATTCAAGTCATTAATTTGAACCCTATAGCGAATGGTGGTTCCATCGATTTCGAAAATCAGGCAGAAGCATTTTCACTTTCACTGGTATTGAAAACCGGGCCTTCCGCATGAAAGGTCGGAACTTTAACCATTGTTCCACCCAGCCGTGTATCTTATTTTGCAAGTTGCTTTTGGTACAGTATACACAAAAAATTTCTTACAAAAATATTGTACTGTACTTTTAAGAGCAACTACACCTTTTAGTTGGCTTAATACATTTATTTATATGGTTTGGCAATCTTAATACGAATACCATTAAATAAGAAAAATTTAATTCATGTCACAGATCACTCATTCACTTATATAGCCGAAAATTTTTACAACTTTACTTGTTAATATATGTATGTATAGATACATATACTATATTATTTTTTTGGTAATAAAATCATACACATTTATTCACATACATATATTATATACATATACATTTGATTCATGAACAGAATGTTACCTAATGTTAATTCTTTTTCATTTGACTCAGCACAATGCAATAATATAATTCGTATAAAACAATCACTTTCTCGCAAAAAAACAAAAACAAAATACCAAAAAAAAAACAATAATATTCTTAGATATAAAAAAAAAAAATAAAAAAAAACAACAACAACAACAAAATAAAAACGAAATCAGCAACAAACAAAAATATTTTCCAAGTATTTTGCCAACAAAACCATTTCATAACCCACGAATTGTTTTCCAAAAACAAAAGCATAAAAAAATCAGGAGTAGAAAAGTAATATATATATATAGTAATATACACATATACATGTAACATATAAACATTGTATTAGTATTATTATAACGATTTTGTTTTGTTTCAGGTAAATTTTATAGGTAAAAAAACACAAAAAAAAAATTTAATGAACATATATATATACATATTCCACCCCCAAGCCCTTTTGTTATTGTCCTAAAAATAAACTCATAAAGTCGGGTATCATATGTAATAAAAATAATAATATCAAAAAAAAGTAAAGAAAGAAAATTATCTTTATTCCATACTCTGTTAGCATCCTTAATTTTTTTTTTAACTGTAAATTTAGGGAAAAAAATGGTGGGGAAAAATTTAGTTACCGAAGCGAGTATTTAAGTAATTTGCAATTTAAATATTTTAAAAAAGAACAGAATTCAAATTTTATAATTGTGATTTTTTATGCACGGGGATGGTGTATGAAATGAAAACCCAATTTTAATTTAGCTCAATATTCGATTGGAAATGTAGTATAATGAAAACATTCGGACTGCAGCCTCTACTATCGTACTAGGACTTTTTAATGAAGTGGTAAAGGGAGCGATACGAATTATTAATGATCCCAATGTCAAATCAACGCTCACTTAACTTAGCCCTCGACGTACAATTGGGTGCTGACCCTGTTTTTTACAATTCATAGAGGGAGTAACACCTGTTCTAAAGAAATGAAACAATTAATGCCTTCACTTAAATTTTTGAAAAAGGGAAAGAGGCAGAGCAATATATAGTCATTACCACACAATCTAACTATCAAAGTGACGCAACACATCTTATAGCCGTTTGTCATGCGCTCATCTCAGATTTAGAACCACATTCCATCGAATGTGCTACATCAAGTTGGTACTGTGCAAATGTACGATTTAAATAAATTTAAGAAGAACATATGCATCTTTCTTCTAAATATTCTATTCCATTTTCCCCCAACTCCAATAATCCTAAAATATTTTTTCATTCCTATCATGGAACCACAATAACAATCGCACGTATATAAAATATTGGATTAATCCACAAAAAGGTTTTAACCTGATTTTGAGATAATCTCAAATCCATCATTAAAAGCCTTCATTATACATACATACGAAGTTTATTCAAAACAATGAGAACTCCTGCCATAAAAGCTCCACTGAAGCAATTCTTGAAACTTTGATTTTGTTAGCCATCAGAAAATCATACTACTGATTCCTTTAAAATACATATTATTTAAGTAACAAATTATTTAAAAAGGGGTAAACGGTGTTTAAACCCCTCTTGAGCTAAATGATTTTCAATTCAGTTCGTATATAAAATCTTAAAAGCACATATGTGTAAATTTCAGAACGTTCGTGCTCCTAATTTAATAACCAACTGTAAAATCCTTCTTTGCCAGGAACCTGCCTCACAATTATTTGTGTAAATATTCTTAAAATTTTTTTAAAAATCTTGTTTTTAAGAGTTGGGTAAAAAACCAGGGTGTTTCCCTTTTTCAGAATATTTATACAAGGTTTGCAATGAGAAGGGATATAAAAGGTGAATTGGAAATCAGTTGCCCCTTTTCTGTTTCAAGGAAAAGGCTTTGTTTATTTTTTTTACATTCGACTCTAATATTGAACGGTTTTTATTGGAAATTAAATTGAATCCCTAATTCGACTCTATTTCAACTAATTTTAGTAATAAAGTCGAATAGACTTTATTTCGTTCAACTTTATTTCACCTCTTCTACGTCATTGACTCTGATTATGAAATCCTGGTCCTTTATGTCTAACTATTTAATGCAGTTTAAACTAATATTTGTCAATATCCGAAGCGAATAAGGAATTGAACGATTAAACCAGAAGTCCACGAAAGGAAACCATGCAGACACCACCAATATATGAAATAGGAATTAAAATCATTTGTTGCTTTATTCACAAATTTTCAAACTGAAACAATACTTGGGATTTTATTTTGAAATTGTATTAAAATTTAAATTTTCATTTACTATATTTTGTTTATTATTAAAAAAAAAAAACATTCTTTTTTACTACATTCAGCTTTTCTTAAAAAAACATTTTTTTGGTTTTTTTATTACATTATTTTCGTTATTTGTTTTTTTTTCTTTGACATTTAATAAATAATGGATGAAATGAAGACAGGGGGTTGCAAAGTTATAAAGTTTAAAAAAAAAAAAAACAAAAAAATAAAAATTTGATTTTTGAAAAAGACAGAAGAGAGAGGCCACAAGAGTCATATAAAAGTTTACCACAAATTTTGCACACAACATTAAAAAAAAAGTAACGTTATTTTTCATTAAAAAAAAAAAAACAAAATAATAACTTTCTTTTTTATGTGCTATTGTAATTGTTGTTGTTGTTGTTGTTTACAGTTATTTTCCCATTTTTTTTCTAGAATATTTAACATTAACGTCTAGGCATTGTATGAAAAACAAAAAAAAACAAAGTTTTACCTTATCTGTTTTATATTTTGATTTCCTTTTGTTTTCGCAGCAAGTGCTGAGGGTAATGTTTTAATCTTAAAAATACGAAAAGACCCGAAAAGAAAGTCATATTCACCAATTTTTATTTAGGATGTATTACGGTTGTTGTTGTTGTTGTTATTGTAGCTTTGAACCTACTACATATAAATTAACAAGAGTGTAGCAATATGAAATACAAAAACAAAACCTCTACGCCATGATTATTTGTTGTTGTTGTTCTTTGTTTATTTTGTGATTTTTTTCACATAAAACGTTGATAATTTTTTTTTTTTTATTTTCATTTTTGTTTTTGTTTTTGTTTTTAAAAAACAGAACACGATTTTTAACTAAATAATAATAAAAATGTCAACGAGGACTAAAGAAGTTTTAATATTCATATATATTTTTTAAGGGCATATTATTTATGAGAATTTTTTTTTTTATTAAAGATAAAAAAAAATAACAGTACTTTAACCAAATTATGAAATTAAAATTGCTGCAAAAATTTAATATTACTTTATTCTGATATAAAAGTTAATATTTATTTTTTTATATACTAGCTGTTGGTCCGTCACAGAATGACGGAAGGTCAATTGAAAGAAAAACTTTTTCTAATTAAAAACTATTTCTAATTTCATTATATACATACACATATATTGTATATCAATACCATATTCTTAAAATAAATCGCAACCGTAACATTTTATATTACGCAAATTATGCTTCGATTCTAGTAACAAACAAATGACTTATATAATTTCTTGTTGTATCTTAAATATTTGAAGATGAAAAAGTTATTTTTATTTGATAAAATGATGTGGTCGTTAGTTCAATTCCCTTCTTGGTAAAATTTTTTTTTTTTCAACTAATATTTTTTTTTATTTAATTACGTAGGAACCTATTTTAATTTTTAAAATTAAATTCGATAAATTTGTTACTGAGCTAGGTATGTACATTATTTTACAACCTTTGCTTGGAATCAATTCGAAATACTTGTTTATTGCCAACATTCTACTAAGTATGTACCAACTCAACATGCTTAATCATGTATCTATTTATATGGACATAAAATTGTAAAATGTTCAGTTTTGAACCGAGTTTTGCATTTGATAAATTTGCAAATTATAAATTTTACGTATGTTTGGATTTTTTTTATTATACCTAATTAAGTTAAAAAAAATATATTTTGTTTAATTTCTATGGTAAACTTCATTTAGCTTCACTTCATGGATAAGGGAAACTTTGAAATTGCTTTGATTACATTGCTTGGTTTAATTGCTTTTCGAAGATAAACGTACATTGGGCTTTCGCTGTTATTTCAAATTTTCACTGAAAATAATGAAGACTTACTACAGATATGTTCCTGTAATGCATAGTATTTATTTTTAACATCAAAATGTTTTACTATTTATATAAAATTTGCAGAAAATGTACTGTGAGTTTTAAAAACTGAAATGAACTAATTCATAAAAATTGAATATAATTTTAATTTTTAAACAAATTTTTTTTTTATTTTATTTTTTTTTGTGTTTTTTTGTTTTTTATTAAAAATAAATAAAATACTATATTTAATAATAAATTAAAACAATTTTAAATTTTATTTAATTGAATGCGTTTGTTACAGCTCATTTCCTAAATAAATACATAAATAATAATATTTACATATCCTAAATGATAATGCAATATTTAAGGATTCTACTTTACTATACAATACATATTTTTTGTGATTGTGAGGGAGAATTGTAATGAGAATTAATTTTTTCAGTAATTTTTCTAGAAAAAACTAACGATCTGAGCGGGAATCGAACCAGTACTCCCTCAGTTAAAAAAGTCATATTCTTAACCACTAAGCCACAGAGGCCTTAATATTTATTTATTTATTTTTAATCTAATATTATTACAATAAATTTATAGCATCAATAAGTCCCTCGGCTACCCTTATATTAAAGTTAATTTTATCGTAGTAAATATGTCAAAAAATATACTTGCATACTTTTAGGGGCAACATATTTTATTTAATTTGTTTTTAAATGATTTATTAAATAAAGTTCAGCAAGCTTATTTTATTAATACACTTTCGATTATCAATCACTTCCGAAGAAAATAATTAAATTAAATGATGATTAAAAGGAGAAAAAATTAAAATTAGGTATTGCAAAAAAATAACGGAGCTGCAGAAACGTCTTTAACGTCGTCGAAAATTTGAAAATTTTTGTCGTCTTTATTTCCTTCTAACTGTTTAGGTTAGTTATTTTCTGAATTTTAAGTGGGGTTAGATTCTCGGAAAAAGTATAAGCAATTAAAAAATATTTTTGTGTTGCTCCCGAGTGAGGGGCGCCAAACCACTTAAATAAAGCCCTTATTCAAAAACTGGAAAGTAGCTATTTTAAGGACCCTAAGGTGAATACCTGTTAGAATTGCAAAAAATGCCTCTTAATGTTTAACAATTTTAACTTATTCAATGAAATTTTTACAAATTCGTGCCAGACACATATATAAGGCCTTGAATCTTATTACTTTGAGTGTAAATGGGTCTTTACGAATATGTTTCTCTAGAAAAATATTAAACCAACCCCTATTCGCGTCTAATAGAACTTAGAAAATAAGTCCTAATAGTTTTGAATACAGGGAGGCTTGACAAAAAATATACACGTTTAGTGTTTTATCTGAATCAACATTGTACTATCCAAACTATCAAATGTTATTTATTTATTCCTATAATAGTAGTGAACTGCAACAACTAAAATATGATAAATCAGTAAATCTGGCTTTCCTTTTTTAAATCTGGCAGTTAAATTTACTTTATATTATGATATAAACTATTACGATATCAACTATAAATTACTTTTTATACCCGTGCATACATATATGACATGGGGTATATTAAAATTGCTCCTCCGTTTGTAACGCATCGATCTAGACGAGCTAGATATAGTGTCAAGGGTACGTATCGGCTCAGAATCGAAAAATTAGTCGATCTAGCTATTTGTGTCTGTCCGTCCGTCCGTCCGTCCGTGTGTCAGCACGATAACTCAAATACTAAAAGGGTTAGAGTCTTGAAATTCACACAAAGTCATTTTTAGACAATTTCTAGGTTCCCTATTATTTTTGGTTAAAATCGGACCAAGGCTTCGGAGAGCTGCCATACAACTTTTTTGCACCAATATGAATTTCTTCAAAACTAATTTTACTACTGGGATGAAAATTACACACGGTTAGTTTTATAATGACTCCGGCACTTATATGAAATTTCAAAATTTTAGGACCCCATTTTCGGGGGGCTGCTATACAACTTCTTTGCACCAATATGAATTTCTTCAAAACTAATTATACTTGAAGATTTATTATTTTATTGAAGATTACTCTTTATTTATCATCTACTAGTTGTAAACAAACCAATTATAATATATCCATTTCATTCCCTCTCCCTCGGATGATAATATTCTAAATTCGCTCAGTAATTAATACAATCAATAATATGTCACCGTATTGCTTTTAATTTTAAATTGTATTGTTTTAATTTTTGATGGTATGTCAATTTTACTCATTTTTACTCTATTTTTTTTTTCTTTTTTATTTTATCATAAAAGAAAGGGAAGTACTGAAATTTCAGTTCATTTCTTTTCAACTAACTTAAATTACTTAATTTAAATTTAATTATTTACATATACGTGAGTATTTTTACTTGCACGTAGATTTAGCTGTGTGTGAGTTTTTGGTTGTAACTAAGTTCAATAAGGTCTAGTTAAAAACTGTTGAATGGTGTTATAAACCGATTGCTCACTCATAGCAGAATAAAATAGGGGTATTGTTGATGGTATTTTGTAAATATTGTTAGCAATACTTTTGTTTTTATAAACGGTGATAACTTGTTCGGGTTGTATGAATCGTACACATACAATATTTAACCTAAATTATAATATAATTAAATTTTAAATTTTATAAGTTTTATTATTATTTGTTTTTTTTATTTTTTTTTTTTCAATTTACTAATTGTTATTAAAAATTGCCAATTTTCGAGTTAATTTTTGTAATATTCGGGGCCTACAAGCTAATTTTCATGCCGTAGAATGTCATCTTAACTCCACAAAACCAGCAATTTTAGCCCTTGGTGAAACACAAGTCAGTGGACAGAATGATAATTTTAATATTATTGGCTACTCACTTGTTTCACACTTCGTACCCAAAAGAGGAATCGCGATTTACATTAAAAATGACATTGCTTTCAACACCCTAGATAAATATACACCTTCCAGCCCAACCTTCCATTATATTTGGGTTAAAATTATCGTTGAAAAGCATGTAATACATTTCTGTTTTTTATACAGATCACCCAACTCAAATGAACAAGAAACTGCTGTGGAAATTGACAATCTTTCAAACCAGATCAATGAAATTTTGGAATCATGTCCACAAACCGAAATTGTTCTGGCAGGGGATTTCAACGTACACAACAAAGACTGGCTTCATTTTTCAAGTAACTCTTCTTTGAGTCAAAACTCAATTGGGAAACAAGTTGAATTATTTTCCACACTGTTCCATCTTTCTCAACTTGTCCAAAATCCCACTAGGGTCCCCGACCGAGCTGATCAAGAGGGTCACCTCTTGGATCTGTTTTTAACCACTCACCCTGAAAAATATGTAGTTTCAGTTGGTTGTCCCCTGGGGGGCTCTGACCACTGCCTGGTAACCACAAGCTTCCCGGTAAGCACATTAGCCAGCCGAAGGATTCCTCCCAAAAAATTAGTATGGCAATATAGTCGTGCTAACTGGGAGGGATTAAACAATTTTTTCAAAGCATTCGACTGGTCATTGTGCTTCCGCGGTAAAAATGTCAACTTCGCTGCAAATGCGATTAGTGAAACAATTTTACTTGGAATGAGGTTGTATATTCCTCACTCCATGAAAAGTATTAAACGAGAGCCCAAATCATGGTTTAATCGCATTTGCAAAGAAGCCATTCGTAAAAAAGTGGAGGCTTTTAAGCAATACCGGAACAGCGGGTTGGAGTCCGACAGGGCCAACTATATCGTGGTTCGAAACAGATGCAAGAGAGTTATCAATAAGCAAAAATTCTTATTCAACCGAGGGTTGAAACGAAAATTCCTACATATGCCTAAGAATAGCAAATCGTTTTGGACGTTTGCAAAAAATCTAAAGGAGGACACTAGTGGGTCCTCCTTCCCTCCGCTTATTGATAAAAACAACTCAATTGTGTCAGATTCAAAAGAAAAGGCAAACTTGTTTGGCAAGCAATTTTCCTTTAACTCAACACTGCCACAGTCAACTCAAAGACCACCAAATATTCCAGAAGTTGGCTGCTCCTTTGGTAGAATTTACTTTAGGACGCGAGCAGTGATGAAAATCTTGAAGAATCTAGATACGAACAAATCAGCCGGTCCCGATGGAATCACAACGATGGTTCTTAAAAAAACCTACTCTACCATTTCAAAACCTCTACGCAACCTCTTCTATTTATCCTTTACTTCGGGTATTCATCCTGCCCAATGGAAGATTGCGCACGTTTTTCCAATTCCAAAAAAAGGTAACAAAAGCGATCCCTCTAACTACCGCCCTATAGCTATAACTTCGGTCCTTTCCAAAGTAATGGAAAAAATTATAAACCAAAAGCTTTTGAAATATCTGGATCATAAAGGTTTGCTTCATGATCGACAATACGGGTTCAGAGCCCGTCGTTCAACAGGTGATCTCATGACTTATCTTTGTGAAAAGCTCAATATCAGTCTTCACCACTCTGGTGAATCTGATGTGGTAGCGCTGGATATTTCTAAAGCTTTCGACCGTGTATGGCATGCTGCTTTGTTAGCAAAATGCAGAGCTATAGGGTTAGGTAGAGTCTTTCTCAAATGGATTGGAGATTTCCTTTCGAATCGTACGATTCGAGTTCTGGTCGATGGTTTATCATCTGACAAATTTGAACTGAACGCTGGTGTCCCTCAAGGTTCTGTTCTTTCTCCCACCCTCTTCTTAATATTCATTAATGATCTTCTATCTTTAACTTCCAATCCAATTCACAGTTTCGCAGATGACAGCACCCTTGTAGCTTCCTATGAATTCCATAGCCGCTGTAACATTAATCATCAGGTTAATACAACAGCAAAAAATTTCACTGTCAGTGAGCTAAATAACGATTTAGCAAAAATTCACAAATGGGGTGAAAATAATCGTGTTCAATTCAACACGAAGAAAACCCAATGCTGTCTCATCTCGCGAAAAATAGCAACTTCCATTCCCAACTTGATTTTTCAGGGAGAAGTTTTGCAGCACTCAACAGATTTAAATATTTTGGGCATCGAGTTAAACCAGAAATTGACTTGGTCGAATCACATTTTTGGTATAGCTAAAGATGTAGCTAAGTGTTTGGGTTTTTTGTATCGCTGTAAAACTTTCTTCTCTCCATTAGATCTCCTCAATATCTATAAAACATATATTAGACCAAAAATGGAGTATAATGCACATATCTGGGCTGGTGCACCCCAATCAGCGCTGGGATATCTTGATAAAGTGCAAAACAGAGCTATTCGTCTTATAAATGATCCCAGTGTTACCTCAACGCTCACTCCACTTAGCCATCGGCGCACAATCTGGTCACTTACCCTGTTTTATAGATACCTAGTGGGGACGAACACCTGTTCTAAAGAAATAAAACAATTAATGCCTCCACTCAAAGTTTTCCAACGTGAAACAAGGAGTGCAACAGATGCTCATCCCTACTGCGTCGAATTGTTAAGATGGCGAAACACGGCTTATGGAAATTCGTTTGTTATGCGCATGTCGAGATTATGGAACCACATTCCGTCCAATGTGTTCCCTAAACTTGGTAATTCGTATGTGTACGACTTAAATAAATTTAAGAAGAATATTAACATCTTTCTCCTAAATATCCCTCCAAATTTTCCCCATCCACCATAATCCAAAATTCCCAAATATCCTCCGACAATCCTAAAATCCTTTCATATCCCATCCCTGTAACCAAACTGTACATTTGTATCACAGGTTCCTTCCTAAAGTTTGGTTCAAAAAGGGTGTGGTTTTGGTGCGTTAAAATCGCACACTACCCAACGAAATACCGCAAAGTTTCAATGGGTGGCTTTCGAGCGTTCCATTCCCTCGTAAAAAAAAAAAAAAAAAAAAAAAAAATACTACGCGGATGAAAATTACACACGGTTAGTTATATAATGAATCGAGCACTTATATGAAGTTTCAAAATGTTAGGGCCCCATTTTCGGGGGGCTACCATACAACTTCTTTGCACCAATATGAATTTCTTCAAAACTAATTATACTACGCGAATGAAAATTACACACGGTTAGTTATATAATGAATCGAGCATTTATATGAAGTTTCAAAATGTTAGGGCCCCAATTTCGGGGGGCTGCCATACAACTTATTTGCACCAATATGAATTTCTTCAAAACTAATTATACTACGACGATAAAAATTACACACAGTTATTTATATAATGAATCGAGTACTTATATGAAGTTTCAAAATGTTACGGCCCCATTTTGGGGGGCTGCCATACAAAGTTTTCGATTCAATAACTGTGAATCTAATGAAGCTACAAGGTTAAAATTAAAATTGGGCAGGTAAAGTAATAGAGCAAGTTATTTGGCAAAGTTGGACATCACTCGGACCATCGGACTTTTAGGGTGGGTCAATTTCTTTTTTTTTTTTTTTTTTAAGCTAAAGTTATGGGACAATGAATGAAAATTTTGTTTGTGATTTTGTTTTTTTTTTTTTACGTCAAAATTATGGGGTAATGAGTTAAATGTATAAGGGAAGTAAATTACGGTTTATTTTATACACCATAGTGGGTATGCACGGGTATCTAAAAGTTGACAAGGGCAACTATAATCTTCCTCGTTTTTATTAGATATAATTTGACCACGATTGATCCCGAAACTTTTCGATTAAAAAGCGGCCACTTTAACCACTGAGCTATTGGTCAGACATCAAATATGTTTACATAAACATTAATTGATTAAAAACGAAAAGCAAATCTAATCAAAAATAATGACAACACAAAAACATTTAATAATTAATAATGGTATTAAATATTTAGAATTAAAAGTAAATTTGCAGTTTTCTAGTGAAATATTATTAAAAAAATTTAAATTATCTGGAAATAAAATATGTAAATTTTTGTTTTTAAAATACATTATTTAATTTTAAGAAATTTATAATATGAACTTATATAATTTAAAATTAATTAAACACTCAAATTGAAACAAATATAAAATTTTTGATAAAATTATAATTCATATTGATTACTTATATTTATACTTTATAGCTTAAATAAAAAGTACAGGTTGTCTTCTGTAAAAATTAAACGTAAGTCTTAAACTCTATGTGTACTTTCAAATATCAGTCAAACTTAATTTGAAAATTATTAGCTCCTGCTCATTTTTATTGATTGCAAGGGAAATAAACACTTCAAAAGGTAACTGGAATTCTGAAAGCCATTGGTAGCATTAGATATCCACTCATAAAAACCATTCATATCATATTCAGAATAGTGCGATCGAAATAGTGAGAAAATTGGAAGTTGCCCAATGATCATATGTAGGTTAATACGCAACGGCGATCATAATTAAAAAAGAGACTCAAAAGGTACTAAATGCAACATTGCAGCTGCGATAATGATTAAAAGGGAATTTTAATGTAAATTTTAGCTTATCAATAATTTTAACAAATACAGACAAATTTTAAAAATTAATTTGTAATTTTGTATAGGACTTAAATATTTTACAAAGTAGCTGAATCTACATAAGTTTAAGGAATTAATGAAAGAACATAGTCAAATTTGAAGGTTCTAACTTTATTGGTTTCGGAAATTTGCTTGTTCTCCTTGATTCAACCGTAATCTTAAAGAATCTTAACCTATAATCCGATTTCACTTAATTCCCGGCTATTTTCGCCATTAGAACCTAAGTATTAATTTTATTAAAATAGTACCATTATTTTTTTAGTTATTAACCGAAAAGACGAACATCGCTAAATCGACACAGAAGGTGGCACTGATCAAAAATACATATACTTTTCCATATCTATCGGTTTCCATAGTATAACAAACACCGAACCAAAGTTAATTTACTCACTACATATATTTAAGGTGTATGGTATAAAAATACATTATTTATAATTAATAAAGTAAAATATATTTAATCTGTTTGTAACTTTTCTATAATAAATATATTAAAAATTTATTAAAATTATTAAATAAAGATTAATAATAAATCTTTTTTAATTACATAATATTTGACTTGTATACTATTGTTATAATAGAATTAAATTGTTTTAATCTTCAGAGAATTTTTTAAATAAATCTTCAAGATTTAAAGTTTAACATTACAGACAAATAATTGAATTACTCTTTCTGAATTAAATATTAGAAACAAAATTAAATTTATATAATAAAAAGTTCTTTCAAATGAATAATATTCAAATATCTAAATTGAATTAAAGGCTTACCACAAATTATTTCAAGAAAATAATTAACCTTCACTTTGAAATTTAAACATTAGTCTTAAAGAAAGTTTAAGGCCCATATAAACGTATGCTCGAAGGATACACTAAAATCGCCATACAGTTTGTGACGCTGTAAAGGAAGAGAGGTAGATGTGAAGCTGTAGAAGAGGAGAGGAGGAGAGTAGACCTAAAGGTTTGGATCGAAGCAGAATCGAAAAAGACGTCAATCTAGTTATGTGTATCGGTTCGTCACACACGATAACTCAAAAACTAAAGGAGCGAGGATTTTGGAATTTTCACGAATTTGTTTTTATGCAAAAGTCGTCATAGATATTGAAGTGCAGGCATTTTTTTAACGAATTTGAGTAGCTTCCAGTTTTTTTTTTTTATGCAAATAACTTAATTCATGTATAATTAACCTCAGTATCTAAAATTTTATTAAAAGAAGTTAACTTTAATGTAACATCTGCACAAAATATAGTTGGTGTAGTGTAAGAGGTGCGAATGACTGCCATACAACTTTTGTGCATAACTCAGAGTCTATTAAGTTGTGTGTATGAAATTTTGCACAAAATTAATTCCCCGGATTATATAATGTTTATTTTAAGTTCGTGCAGGTATTTTAGAGCTGACGCAGTATACACACTACACCTTTTCTTGTTTTTTTTTTCAAAACAGTATCTCTTTTAATTTTCATATCTTAAGATACTTTTCACATATAAAATTAGATAAAATTCATATATAAAATTTGTTTACACTTCTCTTATTCATTAAACCTTTTAATTAGGCATTGAAACAGATTTAAAAATGGATTTGGTTAAATTATTTATAATAAACTGGTCGGGGAACTTCTGACAATTTTTAAAATGTTGGCTCCCAAAATATAAATCTTATAATGCGAACTTACAAAAATGTCAGCTCCAAAAATGTCGGCTTGAAAAAATTATTAAAAATAAATATTTAATATTTTAAGATGACCTTACAGAAATTGTAAAAAGTGTTGAAAATTAATAAATTATAAGTAACCCAGTTCGGTTAGTATGCTATTAGCCTAACCTTAAACCTTGGTGGTATAGTGAAAGGACAAATAGTTTATTTAAGGAGGTAATGTAAGTTTGACTTCAACATTTGAAGTTTGTAATATTCATTAAAACTCCATTTAATTTTTAATTCTTGAATATAATTTTATTTAAATTCTTTATTTTAATTTTATAATTTTCAAAATTTTTTAATTTTAGTGTGAATTAATATATGAACTCGTATATCATATATATATATTTATATTATATATAATATATATTTTCTATTGCGATTGCTATTATCTATATATACGACCTATTGCGTTTATAAGATATTACTTTGTTGACAATTACATAGAGAGCTTCACTTCGAAGATTTGACCTGGTTGTTCTTCATATTTCCCGCCATTCAAAATTATTTGCTTAGCGAATCGGTTTTAGTGAATCGAAATTTCAAATTCCTAAATTTGTTAATTTCAAAGATATGCTTGTTAGTTTTTGAGGGGAGTAAGAGAGGTACCTAAATCACCACTCCATTTCATCAAAAATTTTGAGATATAATGTAAAGAAGACATAACCCTATTTTGTCACAAATTTGAAATTAAATAGATATTCTTTTAAGTCTTGGAAGATAGGAAGGAGGTACCTGAACCACCACTTCAGTTGGTACCAAATTTCAGTGACACAAGGAAAATATAGAAGGAACACTAAACATATACTTGTACCAAATTTGAAGGTTCTATCTTTATTGGTATCGAAGATATGCTTGATTAAGCTTGGCCCGATTGTAAGCTTCTACATTCCAAAACCATTTTCCGAATTTGCCAATTTGCAATCCGCGCATTTTTTTCGTCATTAGTAATTTACAGTACAAATTTCTTTAAGATAACTTCATTATTGTTTTAGTTATGCGGCTTACAAGCGGATGAAAATCGCTAAAATGACTTCCAATGTAAAAAAAAACAACCCTATACCTACTTTACTTGTAGGATATAAAAAGAAACCATCAAACACCGGCATGTTCCGTTAGAATGTATATATAAATTTTTAATGATTTTTATTAAACTTAATAATATTATTTATATTAAATTATCATGAAATGATCTATATTCACAAAAAAGTCAACTGGAGAACACTTTCGTATTTTTATCCTTCAATCTACGTAAAAAATAAAAAAAAACATTTCTTTTTTTCTTCCCTTTTATTTTAAAATTATATTTAGTCTCTATTTTTAATACAATGCAATTTCAAAAATTATTTTCTTCAGTTTTATACCCAATTTACAACTTAAAAGTTTTTTGTTACAAAAACCACTACTTCTTTTCACTTCAAAATTTCCATGTTCTTAAATCCGGAACAAAATTTAAAAGAAAAAAAAAATGAGGGAAAGAAAAATGATAATACGAGTACACGTCTAAAAAGATGTTGAAGAACAAAAGAAAATATTTACAAAACAAAAATTAATGATAAAAATTTTGCAAGAAAAAAAATGTAAGTCACCTTTATCCAAAAGTACTATAGAACCCCAATAATTCCAAAATCTTACCCCAATCCAAAATAAAATAAAAAAAACTAACATGCAAGGTGTCCCCGCGAAACAAAAATCAAAAATCATTTAAACAAAAATCACACAATAACTTCCTCTCGTTTCCAATTTTTTGAAAACGGGTCAAGTTTTCCTTTTTTTTTCAAAATTTGATTTACTCACATTTATTTATTTATTGAGTATTTACAAGGGCATACAATGCATATACAAATTGACAGGCCATCTTTCTAGCTAGAGGATGTGGGCCAGCACTTTATGTATTAGTTTTATAAATAATATACTTTGTTTATATTAAATATTTTACATTTTACAATATATATTTGGTTACCATGGAGATTTATAAAGAACATTTTTTTCAAGTAAATATTAGATAACCTCTAAGGGAACCCGCATCCTTTCGATTAATAAGCCAAATGCTTGCAACAACACCGCCGAGGCCCTTTTTCAGAATAACAGATAGTCAAGTTTAAACTTTCAAAATTGACATCAATTTACACATAATTAAAATTTATGCTACATTTTAAAATGCATATGATGCCATAGATTCATCAGACTACATTGTTTCTAAAAAGACATAACGTAACCGTTTCAAGTGAAATTTTATTAATATTATTTTATTTAGTATCCCACTAACCATGTAACACATTATTGAAAAGTCATAAATGAAAACCATTAGCCTACTTTTCATTAGAAAAATTATTAACGATTTCCAACAAATGTTACGAATCATTTTTCCTGGACACCTTGTATACAAAAAAAAAATCTGTATTGGCAAAATATAGCTAAACTAACTTGCTATACAAATAAGAAAAGAATCAAATACTCTACATTAAGATAAGTATACAGTAGAGCAGGAGCAAGAGAGAAATTAAAGTTTTGAAGTTGGAGCTGGAGCTGAATTTAAAACAGAATAAAGAATAAAAAATCAAAAATCTATTTGAAAGAAAGGAAGAAAAACAAAATTAAATAAATAAAATCAATGAAATAAAACATAATTTACCCTTGTCTAAAATAACTCGATAAATATACACACACACACTTACGCATAAAAAAAAGTAGAAGATTACAATTGGGTGCTTTTTTAAAACTAAAATAAATATTTCCTCTGCTTTTATACCCGATGAACGTATGTTTAAAAAGTATACTAAAATTGCCATAACGTTTGTGAGACAGTAAATGAGAGGAGATAAACATAGACCTAAAGGTATGGATAGGATCAGAATTTAAAAGTAAATCGATCTAGCCATGTTGTTAGCCCGTCCGGCTCAGTATCTAAAAAAATTAAAGGAGGTTGGATTGTAAAATTATCACAAATTCATTTTAGTGCATGAGCGATCCTCCCTATTGAAATGCAGGCAGTTTGCTCAATGGGTTCAATAGCTCCCATACAACTTCTGTTAGCAACTGTTTATTTTCCCAGCTGGGTATCTAAAATTTTGTCAAAAGTAATTAAGTTGTATGGCCATAGTTTCTGTAAAATTTGGTAGGTGCAATGAAGCCGGTTTGAGTAGCTGCTATGCGATTTCTTTTCTAATATGAGAGTAACTTATTATACAATGGAACTGAGTATTAAATCAAAAGTAGTTAACAACATTTGCACAAAATATAATTGGAGGTTAGAGAAGGAATTATATGGACATTCGAATAGCTGCCTTACAACTTTTATACATATCTCAGAGTCCAATAAATTGTATATTTAAAATTTGGATAAAAGTAATTAACCGAATGCTATAATATTTATGCGGATCATGCGGATATCCTAGAGTTGCCACATTCTTCCTCGTGTTTTACTGATAATAAGATTAACATTTTTTTTTTATTGAGAAAATAATTTATTTATTTTCTTTTCGATTAAATTTTAAAGCACAAAATTTTATTTAAATAATTTGGTAACTTAAAAAAATATACAATCACCCTTTAAACATACATTAAATGATTAAATATTAAAATTTTTTAATAAAATTTAAATTAGGTCATTGAAAATTAATTAAATAATTTATTTATTTGTGATTAAATTGATTTTTGTAAATTTTAAATACTTAAGAGTTTTTAAATATTTCACATCCCACATACATTTCGATTAAAATTTATATATAAACGCATAACACCTCGAGCATAGAACTTTTAAATATGGGATTTCTTAGAGGATCAGTTTTTGTCTACCCTCTTTATCTTTTTAGGTTTGAAACCCTACCCTCAGTGAATAAAATTATCATTTAATTCTTTCACTTTAAGAAACTGTTCCATAGAGATACCATAGATGTTCCATAGTTTCACTTTAAGAAACCGTTCCATAGAGATAAGTAATGTTAACCTAGTCGTCTTGGCGTTCAATATAAAACAAACGTGATATATTATTGAAACACATTTATAAATTTTTACTTACTATTTTTGTAACAAAAACTAAAATTCCTTAGAAAACACGAAGATCATCTCTTTAATGTGTGCTTTTTTGCTGGCACAATGTATTTCCTACCGCAACTTAAAAAATAGGATACAGTTCCTAAATACTTAATCACGTTAATCAAAAAACAAGTAATGAAACAACACTAAGTCGTTGCAGCCGATTTAGTAATACCCTACACCCTGATGATTAAATTGACAATTACAGGAACTCCCACTTTAACTCATCTCAGGAATATTAAGCAAACAGAACAGAACTACTTTGTACCAAATTTAAAAGTTCAAACTTTATTGAGTTTGAACTTGTTTTAGCAAAAGCTTTCAGGATTCAAACCCATGGTTCAATTTTGCCCATTTGCATAGGAAAAGCTGTATTAGTAACCTACATTATATATCTTGCAAAGCATACAAAGGAGTTGTATGCCAGCTACTCGAACCCTCTGTAGTAGACCAACCAAATTTTGTAGTAACTTAGCCTTTACACTAAACTATTTTTGACAAAATTTCAGGCACCCAGTTTTAATAAGTACAGAGTAATGCTCATATAAAAAAAGAAGTTATCAGGCAGGTACTCGAACACGTGGACCAACATAGCTGGATTTAAATAGAGATGACTGCTATTGCTTAAATACGAAGTTTTGAAATTTCAAAATCCTTAGTTTTTTATTTTTTTCAGTTATCGTGCGGACGGGCGGACGGGCATACATAGCTAAATCGATTTATTTTTCGATTCTGATCCGATCTATACACTTGAGTCTATATCTAGCTCCCCTCCTTCTTTGCGTCACAAACGTAATAGTAAATTTAGTATACCCTTTTGACTAATAGTCATACGGGTATAAGTACAAACTGTATAGATTAGAAAGACGTTGTTATTTATTTTCCTTAATTTTTAAAAATTTACTTTTTTTTAACATTCATGGAATAAATTATTGAGTACTGAGTAGGCCATTTTTTAAAATTAATATTTTATGCAAATTTTCCAAAAGTAGAAAAAATTTGTTATTATAGTTTTTTTTTTAAATATTCGAAATCATTCAAATAAATTTGAAGCAAAATTGTTTATTCAAATGTGTAATTCTAAATTTAGTTTAACAAAATCCATATTCTCACGTACCTACATTTTTAACGCATGATTGATACATTTTAAAGACTTCCTTAACATATAACCGATTATAACTAAGAAAAGTTCTGTATTTTTTTTTAAATATTTACAGTTATTTTCACTTTATGCAAAAAAAAAACAAATATTGATTTATTTTAAGTACTTATATATTTATTCAACACATGACATTTATTCAAAATAGATTCAGGTTTCCTTTGACCTTCATCATTCAACTGAACGGAGTACATGTACCAGATCCTTAAAATAGAAATACGATATTTTACTTATTAATACTAAATTTGTAGGTGTTACTTGAATTTTAAACATACTATCTTGAAACCATTAATTTTTTAAATGGTTTTGAACAATATAAGATCGATTAAATATGTACTGACTACTAATTTTACATAAATTTTTAAAAAAATAAGGAAATTAATATTAAAAGTTAAATTGGTAAAAAAAGAAGTTCGAAATAATAACTATTGAATAAAACAAAAAGTAAACTCTAGCATTCCCACTCATGGATAAGGGAAGTCCCAAAATTTTTTCGAAGAAATATCGAACTAGTTCTTAAGTCTTTTAAAATTTTCATATTCTAGGAATGAAATTCTGACTTCCACCGAAATTGGAATCATTTCTTAAAATTTCATTATATAAGCATAAGTGGTTAAAAGTTAAGAGACACTTTCTTCAATTTTAAGGAAGCCCTTTAAAATTAAGAAAAACCTTTAACACATATTAAAATAAATAAATTTCGAGTTAAATATATTAGTATTCGTTTACCCTCAATCACACAATTTTAGTTATATGATGTTATAACTGCCATTAAAAATTAGTAAAGGGAATTATAAATCATTTAATGGGTTAAAACTTCCAAAAGGAATTTATGAACCACTTGTCAAGGAGCTTATGTCCCACGTAAATATTTTAAAGTGCATCAAAGGTCTCTTAGGGACTTATGTCCTAATAAATGAGTTATAAGTCCCTAAAGTTCTTATGGCCCTGGGAGCTCTGTCCTTGCACCGATCTGAGGGCTAACAAAATTTTTTTAAAATGAATTAAGCATAACGGTTAATTAAAGTAGGTGTAGAAATTTTGTAGATAGACGGGTGAACGGACTGACAGATCAAGTCGAACTGTATAGAAACATTTTTTCTAAATTTTTTACATAATTTTATACAAACGTTGGTTATCATAACGTTTTCCTACTTTTGTTAAAATTCATAATTTGTTCATATAGAAAAATAAATTATATGAAAGCTCCGCAAACCCGCAGAGCACAATGGTTGATTTTCAATATCAAAGACGTATCTTGTATATTAATGAATTTGTAAAAATTTCCAAATCCAAGTTATTTTATATTTTGAGTTATCATAAAAATTCATAACTAATTAGTTATTTAATGTAATTACCTTAAAAATTTCGGATATACCTACACGAGAAGATTTATATATTTTTGAGCTAGAACTAAGTGCCAAGTTTTAAATCTCAAAGTCTTAACGTATACCTAGTAATGCTTAGAATTATTGTAATATGTATATAGTTGCATTAATATGATGAGATTTTTTTAAATATTAATTCTTTCTAATTTTAAAAGAAACATTTTAATAAAAATAAGTAAAAGTATATTTCAACCCTCTCCGCCCCTTCCTGATAATTCTTATAATATATCCCAATAAACAATATCATGTTCTTGAAACACATACATTTCCTAAAAATTAAACTATTATTCTCAAATTTTCTAAATCTATCAAAATTTAATATAAAAATGAAATATACTATATATGATAAGAGTTTTTAAAAAAACCTTACAGTAGCGAAGCTATAGGATTTTTAAACTATGCACTTCAATTAACTATATGTTTTGACTTGATCAAATTTGGGGACCTATATAAAAATAAACATAGAACTTGTAAAATACTAAAAAAAATTACTCAGAAATAAATTAAGTTTTAGATATTTCATCAATGCATCTTATAATCATATAACTTTTTCGCATCCCAAGAACCATGCATGAATTGGCCTCTAAAAATCAGCAAAACAAATAATTCTTTGATCTAATTCGACTCAAAAGCAACAGTGTTCCCTCTATTACCAAAAAAAAAAAGGTCTTTTTAAAAGTTTCAACTTCCTAAAACCAACCGTTAAATCGCTAGGATGCATAAAGAGATACATCCAAACATCCACAAATCTCCAAGCTCATAGACAAATTTTTAAGCATTTTTTTTTTGAAAAGCTGTAGGTATTTCAAAATGGTTTAAGCTGCCTTCCTTCAACTACCTTAAAAACTGCCCTAAAATGTTTCTGCTACAGTTTTGCATGGCTATGAATTAATAGTTAACGGTAAAATTGATCATTTATCAAAATAAAAAGTTTGAAAATTTAAAAGATCCATTACTATCTATGTTAGGATAGTAAAAATACGGCTTTATTAAATTTTTGAAACCCAATTAAATATATAGCTATATTTTTTTTGTTTAGTACTAACTGTTCAACTGTTAGGCTGTCTATACCATAGGTACATGTTGGAACAAGTGATTTATTATATTCGTGTTATTAGAATTGATCTTAATGAATTCCACATACAATTTATACATGAGATAGTACTAGGCCTTATAACATGCAGAAACGTCTTAGATTTTCAATAGATACAATTCTATTTATGTTTATATTGTAATATTTTATATTTTGATTAACATGGTATTCTAATCTAAGTGAGTTATATTATTCAATTAAATTATTTGTTTATATTTTGCATTTGTTTATATTTTTATATTAATGTATTTTTTTTAAAAGATATATATATATATTATCTAATTATTGATTAAGCCATTAATTTGAAGCCAATGGTGAATAGAAGCGGTATCGAGTCGAAAACCAGAAAAGTTTTTTTTACTTTCATTGGGATTCGAACCCGGGCCTTTCGCATGAAAGGTCGGCACTCTTACCACTGTGCAACCCAGCCGTATGTACATATTATGAACTATTTTTCATTAAATATCAAAACATCTCCTTGTTAAATTTTATTTAATCATTATATTTATAAATCATATATAAAATATACATACATCTAGCTAGGTACAGGTAGGTATATTATTTATATACGTATGTATATCTTTTCAAATTAAATTTTCTTTTTAAATTTAAACCTCTTCACTCTTCCATATTTACCTAGTCAATTCAAAAATTATCCTAAAAGAATCCTGAATCTAAATATGTAGTAACTCTTCCATCATCTAATAATATAAACCTATAAATAAAAATTATCTTCACTGTTCTTTTATAATCCAATAAAAAAATCCAATTTTTATTCTTTTTAGTAGAAGAGTACAATGTCAAAAAATATCTACGTACAAATAAACTTATATGAGTAGGTATATATATGTATGTTGTTGGTACATTTATAAAATTATATCGATCGATATATATGTATATACAACCAAAAATTTATAATTTTTTTTTTTCCAACTCTACAGTTGAACATTTGTTTTTGTTTTTTTATCGATTTTTATCTTTTAATATTTTTTTTTTACTTTTATTGTTTTTTCTATACTCGTACATACAATCTCTTCTACATAGTACATAACTATATAGTATATACTACCATATATACTCTTTATGAGATGCTGCAACTACTACACTTCTTTTGTGATTGCTATTTTGCTATACTGTCGCTTTTATATTGATAATGATTGTTGTAATGTTGATGTAGTTTACCACAAAATATATTTTGGTTTTGTTCTTTCTTTCTCTTTCTAGGTACTTTATGTATTCTGTTTTATTATTATTATTATTATTTACTTCTGTTCATTTCTATCTTTTGTCTGTATAATAAATTTAAAAGAAAATATGTGTGTTTGCAGTACACCAGAATAAGCACACCAAATATCAAATTTTAAGTTTTAAAACAGATATCATAATAATAACAAAAAAAAAAAAAATAAAAAATACAAAAACAATAAAATATCATTCTGTATAATGAAATTATACAAAAGATACAGGCAACATTAGCAAAAGAATGGCCAACTACCAAGTTCAACGATGATGGTGATGATAACAGATAAAAAAAAAATAGAAACAAAAACAATACAACAACAAATATCAAAAATAAAAACAAAATAACTTCAAAACAATTTCTGAAAATGAAAACAGAAAATACAGAAACAGAATATACATCATAAAGAGTGGTATATAATAGCAAAATTTATCAGCAGTATACTGTAAACTGTTAAATAAATTTTACAAAATCTGTAAAATATATTTTCGTATTTGTTATTTTTCAAGTATAGCTACAGATTTTTTGAAATATAAATTTTATATTATTATTATTTTATCTGCGCTCTCTGTTTTGGTCTGCAAATTTTTCAACAGACATTTAATACAACAGAAATCATACAGAAGATAAAAATGTTATGATTTCTGTTTAAAGTATGGTAGAATTAACAGATTCTGTATTTTTAAACAGATTATAATATTTTCTTTCTGCAAAATGTTTGATTTCCAAAATAAAAAGGGGAAATTACTGTTCAATCTGTAAATTCGAATAAAGTCAGTATAGTGTGAATCAAATATTATTTTGGAAAAAGCATTTATTAAGAGAAATTCACAATTAATTGTGTGAACTCTTACAGAATCTGTATAAAACTTATTTATATTAAAACAGAAAATACTTTTTACTTAGCAAAAAATATTATTAAAAATGTTTGTTAGAAATTGATAAAAATAAAAAGCTTTTTCCTTTATTTGATTTGTATTTAGTGTATTTTATTTTTTATTTTTCTATATTTATGTAAGATTTAAATTTGACAGAATTGTATTATTTGTTTGCTGTTAAATACAACATTATCTGTTAACTATAACATTTTTCTGTATTTTTGTGTTTATAGGCTTTGTATTATTTAATATTGAAATATACTGATACAACAAAAAAGCTTGTTGATTGTTTAAATTTAACAAATCGTATACTTAGTTAAATAAAGTTATTTGAAAAAAAGAATTAGAAATTTATAAAAGCATTGCACAAAGATTTATTGAATATTTTAATACATATTTTAAAAACTAAAAAAAAAATGAAGATAAGATATTAAATTAAACTATATCCTGCATAAACAAAATATAAAAAAAAAACAAGTAATAATGCTAGAGATTAAATGTTTACGATTAACTTTGAAAAATATATGTACACTGATGTACATATTCCGCATTTCCAAGGATCTAACTTTTCAAAAAATTTAAATTTTTTAATTTTAACCGATTGGTTGAAATAAAGTGCTAAAAGTTTCTTTCAATTCTTTATAAATTTAGTTTCACATAACGGTAAATTCACATAAAGAGTATGGTAACACTATATATTTTATTACATTTAAATAAAGACAGTAGTCAACGGAATATTAAACAAGTGATGAAAAAAAACCAAGGGTTTTTAAACAAACACATTTTCAAAATTATATTGTATTACATACTTAATTTAACTTTGGAAATATTTACTTGGAAATAGTTACTGCTTACTTATAAAATTTACTGCTAATAGTAAAGTTATTATTTTAAAGTTGTTATAGCCCTTCAATGGGGAAGGTTTCTACGTATATCAAGTCCCTCTCGATTTTTTTAGGTTCTAAGAATTAAATTGTGAATTCCGCAAAAATTTAAAATTTTACTTAGAATTATGCAACCTAAGCAAAAATTGGTAAAACTGAGAGACACTTTCTTCAATTAAAGGAACCGTTTTTAAATTTAAGAAAAACCTTTAACATATGTTAAAATATAATGTTGGGCCTTTGAATTTTGTATATTAATAAAAAAAAATTGGACAGGTATTCAAGTTACAGGTACTTAAAAATAGATTTTGCTTAAAAATAGCAAAATTTAAATTTTCGAGCCCTTATAGCTCCTAAACAGGGAGATTGACAAAAACATTTTGTTAACCAACTACTACTAATATTTGAGGATCTAACTTTTCCCAAAATTTCAGGACCCTATCTTAAACCGTTCAGAAGATATGTCTGGTCAAAAATTTTGCAAAAATTGAGTTTTGTGTAATGTTTAATTTGATGGCAACCCTAAATATCTTCCTTTTAAATATTTATAAAGTTTATGAAACCAGCTATCGTTTGCCGTTTTCAGATTGAAAATATATCTAACAGAACTCTTGTTATAACAATTTAAATATAGGGCTTTTTCCAACTTTGGGGGGCTGTAGCTCCGTAACAGGTGGGGCTACAGAAAAAAATTCTTCTACGAAATTATTTTTTTTGCAAAAACTACCCATGTGTTGAAAATTTAAAAGTAAATGTGAATTATATTATTTTTCTTTTTATAAAAAACGCACCCCAAACTATTGTCATATGAATTGTCATTTTGTTAAAGTGTCAAATAAATTAATAATTTTTTCTCCTCTTTTATACTGGATGTTAAAGAATAAAGACGTGTTTCTTTTTATTACAAAATTTTATATACTAAATTTCAACAGGTTATGGGCCCAGATATTACTTCTATAAAATTTGGCATTGTTTAAGGTAAAAATAAAATTGAATATTTTTTATTTCTGATGGCTGCTTTAGAGAGAGTAACGATTGATAAATTGCGGGGATCTGAAAATTATCAGACATGGGCTTTTGCGGTTAAATCTCTTTTAGGTGTAGAAGAATTATCGAACTGTATAAAGGCTGAAAATGGTGAAGTAACAGAAAAAGTTCCAGGAAAATTGAGCAAGGCAATGCATAAAATAATTCTTACAATAGAATCATCTTTATATGTTCATGTACAAGATTGTAATAGCGCATATGATATCTGGGTAAAGCTGCAAAATATGTTTGAGGATAAATCCTTAACTAGACGTATAGGGTTATTGAAACAGTTAACAACGTACAGTTTAGAATCATGTGAAGACATGGAAGATTTTATTGCAAAAATCTTGAACGCAGCAAGTAAGCTAAGAGCAATTGGTTTCGAAATAAGTGAAGAAATGATTGGATCACTTCTATTAAAAGGGTTACCTGAAGAATATGACTCTTTTATAATGGGTATAGAAGCTAGTGGAATAAAGATAACAACAGACGCAATTAGATCCCGTTTGTGTGAAATGGCAAAGCCAGTTAATCAAAAACAAAAGGCATTTATAGCAAAACCAAATAAGTCAATTAAATGCTTTGAGTGTGGTAAAAGTGGTCACATCAGGGCTAAATGTTTTAAACTAATAAAAAAATCAGAAAAGTATAACAAAATTAAACCAAATAAATCGAATGCATTTAGTGCAAATGATGAAGCAAAAATTTTATCAGTAAAACAAGAACCATCAGACGAAATCACATTTTACGTTGATAGTGGAGCATCTCAGCATATGGTATATGATAAAAAATTTTTACATAATACAAGACCAACAAAATTAACCAACATATGTACAGCTGAAAATAATAAACTTCCCGTCATTTGTGAAGGCGACATCAGTGTTATAATTAATAATACCGCAATCACAATTTATGATGTTCAATATGTACCAAAATTAGCAGCTAATTTATTATCAGTTCCAAAAATTATAGAGAAAGGCAATAAAGTAAATATTAGTAATAAAGGTTGTTTTGTGTATAACTGTTTTAATAAATTAATAGCAAAGGCAAATTTAGAAAATGGTATGTATAAATTATCAGTTAAAATTAATAAAACAGGCTCTGTTTATATTGCTAATGACATGACTGTGTGGCATCGTAGGTTGGGGCATGTTAATTTTTTTTTTTTTTTTTTTTTTTTTAAGCGCTAACTGTTCAACTGTTAGGCTAATAAGCCTGTCTATACCATAGGTACATGTTGGAACAGGGGGTCATATTATATTCATGTTATTAGAATTGGTCTTATTGAATTCCACATACAATTTAAACATGAGATAGTACTAGGCCTTATAACATGTAGAAACGTCTTAGATTTTCAATATTTACAATTCTATTTTTTGTTTATATTGTAATATTTTATATTTTACTTATATGGTATTCTATATCTGCGAGTTATATTATTTAATTAAATTATTTGTTTATATTTTGCATTTGTTTATATTTTTATATTAAAGTATTTTTATTAAAGATTTATAATTATTAATTATTGATTATGCCATTAATTTGAACCCAATGGCGAATGGTAGCTGAGTCGAGTCGAAAACCAGAAAAGTTTTTTTGCTTTCACTAGAATTCGAACCCGGACCCTTCCGCATGAAAGGTCGGCACTTAACCACTGTGCCACCCAGCTGTTAATTAATTATGATAAATTAAAATCGATGAGTCAGATGTGTACTGGATTAGAATTTAAAAATACAGAAGTTAATAAATTATGTGAAATATGCATTAAAGCTAAGCAGAGCAAAAAACCATTTAAACTTTCAGAGAGTAAAAGCAATAATTTGCTAGAAATTATTCACTCGGACATTTGTGGTCCTATGGAAACCACTTCCATAGGAAATAGCAAATTTTTTCTAACTTTTGTAGATGACTTCTCGAAAAAGGTATATGTTTATTTCTTAAAGCATAAAGGTGAAGCCTTTGAAAAATTTAAAAATTTTAAATCGCTCGTAGAAAACCAATTAAATCGTAAGATAAAAATTTTGAGAACGGATAATGGCACTGAGTACACAAACAAGCAATTTGAAAATTTTTTAACATCATCAGGAATTGTTCATCAATTAACAGTTCCATACACACCACAACAGAATGGACTCGCAGAAAGGATGAACAGAACATTGATTGAAAAAGCGAAATGTTTGTTATATGATGCTAATCTGAATAAAAGATATTGGGCTGAAGCAGTCAACACTGCAGCATACTTAGTTAATCGATCTACATGTCGCTCAACCAATATGATCCCTGAAGAAATATGGAATGGTAAAAGCATTGATTTAAGCAATTTAAAAATCTTTGGTTCCAAGGCATTCATGCATGTACCAAAAGAGTTAAGAAAAAAGTGGGATTCAAAATCTAAAGAGATGATATTTGTCGGGTATTGTGAGGATACCAAAGGTTATCGATTGATGGATAGAAACACAGGTAATATAGTAAAAGCAAGAGATGTTATCTTCATTGAAAATGCAGAAATAGATTTGGAAAATGAATTAAGCACAATTGTGAATGACTCAAATGATATAAAATCAGAAGAACCAAATGAAAGCAGTGAAAGCGATACCAGTTTCAATTCTGCTGATGAAAATAATAATTCAATTATTAAAGGTACAAACAAAAACCAATATGATAATAATGAAATTGAGTCAAGAAAATCTTCCCGAGTTAAAAATCCTATTGACAGGTTTAATTATGTCTACCTAATGCAAGACGATTACTTTAATGAACCAATAACTTTAAAAGATGTATATGAAAGTGAAAATGTTGACGAATGGAAAAAGGCAATGGAACTCGAACTAAATTCCTTTAAAGAAAACAATGCTTGGTCGTTGGTAGAATTACCAAAAGATCGAAACATTATCAAAACAAAATGGGTGTTTAAAATTAAAGAAAATGAGCAAAATGAAACTATTAAATTTAAAGCTAGATTAGTAGCAAAAGGTTTTACACAGATTGCAGATGTCGATTATTATGAAACATATGCCCCAGTCATACGATATAATTCAATCAGAATTCTTATAGCATTAGCAGCCAAACATAAAATGAAAATTGATCAACTTGATGTAGTAACAGCCTTTCTGCAGGGTGATCTAATTGAAGAAATTTATGTACACCAACCTGAAGGGTACGAGGACGGGACGAAAAAGGTTTATCGCTTACATAAAGCTATGTATGGTCTCAAGCAAAGCAGTAGACAGTGGAATTCAAAACTGAATGAAACTTTTATTAAATTTGGCTTAATAAGATCCAGAGTAGATCCGTGCATATATATATTACGCTCAGAAGAAAAAACAGTATTAATTGCAGCTGTTTACGTTGATGATATTTTAATATTTTGGAAAGATTATAACATAAAAGAAAAATTAAAAAAATTATTGTCGATAAAATTCAAGATGAAAGATTTGGGAGAAGTAAAAACCTGTATTGGGCTGCGAATCACCAGGGATGCTGAAGGGAATTATTATATCGATCAAGCAAACTATATCAAAACTATTCTCAAAAGGTTTAACATGGCAGAGTGTAATCACCTAAGTATTCCATCCGATCCTAACAACAGACTCTCAAAAGAAATGTCACCAAAAACTCTAGAAGACAGCAACAGTGTCATAAATGTTCCATATCAACAAGCTGTAGGGGCTTTATTATATTTAGTGCAAGGCTCAAGACCTGACATAGCATTTTCAGTGGGTGATGTGAGTAGATACAATTCATGTTATGGGACAGCTCATTGGCAAGCAGTCAAAAGGATTCTACGCTACCTAAAAGGTACTATTAATCTCAAATTAAAATTTTCTGCTTTTAGTCAAGAAGAAATTATTGGATATACCGATGCTGATTGGGCATCTGATTTGGATAAGAGAAGATCATGTACTGGGTACGTTTTCATTTTTCAAAATGGTGCTGTTTCTTGGTGCAGTAAAAGGCAGTCAACTGTTGCCCTATCCAGTACAGAAGCAGAATACATGTCACTCTCTTCTGCTATTCAAGAGGCACTATGGATTCAACAGTTTACAAACGAAATGGGTGACTTGTTTCAAACATCAGTAATCACAATAAAATGCGACAACAAAGGGGCCTTGTTTTTATCAGAAAATGATGCCTATAAAACTCGAACCAAGCACATTGACATTCGCCACCATTTCATTCGTGATTCGATTGATAAGAATTTAATCAACCTGCAACATATAGCAACTACAGAAATGGTCGCAGACAATTTAACTAAGGCTGTTGCAACATTGAAACATAATTTTTGTACAATCCAAATGGGACTAATTAATTAAATAATAATTTTTAAATTAAAATTTTTTGATGATCAATACTCAAAAATTTTTTCTTAACTTAAATTTGATGAATTAAATAATTAATCTTAAATGAATTTAAAAAAAAATGATTTTTACAAATTTTGTTAATATTATTTTATCTTTGAATATGCTAAGTTTATTAATTAATTTTCAAATTGGTATTAAAATTTTATTATAGATAAACTTTAATAAGTGAGGGTGTTGAAAATTTAAAAGTAAATGTGAATTATATTATTTTTCTTTTTATAAAAAACGCACCCCAAACTATTGTCATATGAATTGTCATTTTGTTAAAGTGTCAAATAAATTAATAATTTTTTCTCCTCTTTTATACTGGATGTTAAAGAATAAAGACGTGTTTCTTTTTATTACAAAATTTTATATACTAAATTTCAACACCATGGTTAAAATTTCTTTACTCTATTTCAAATGGTGTAAAAGTTTTGGTAAACATACGGATGGCCGGACAGAGTGAAGCTATATAGGCACATTTTTACAAAATTTTCTGAAAATGTGCTAAAAAAGAACTTGAAATTTTTACAAGAGTGTTCCATCATCACAATTTTATTTTTCTCAACTTCAAGATGAGAAAAGAAGGGAAATTAGCCAATCCATGACCGCCACACGCCTCCTAAATCCAAAAAAGCATATCTTCAAAATTGATAATAATTATTATGAGTTCTGGTACAGATAATTAACACACGACTCCTAATACAAAACATGTATATCAAATAAAATAAACTTGCTTAGGTTTCATATCAGCCATCTAAGCTAAAAAGGCTTTAATGTTTTTATTTTATACTAGCTAATACCCGGTGCGCGTTGCTGCGCCTCTCAATGGAGGTTTAATTGAATTTGATGTTACTGCAAAAAGTTAACATAAAACTTCACACGTAAACTTTAATTCACATGTAAATTTTAAAATGTGTGAAAGCAATCTTTTTAAAACGATTTTTCTAGGATTATTCTAGTAATTTTTGAAACTTTCTGTAATTCAAAGCAGTACGAACTACTTTCCAAATTTTGACGTAATTTACTTCCAAAAATTTTTTTTTAAAAATCGCAAGGCCGACTGTTAACAGACTCAACTCCATTTTCAAGTTGCTTCACACATATAAAATTTGAGGTAAACCTGTCAAATCGTTTCTACTTTAGAGTTAAGTAACGCAAAAATCTATTAAAAGCCACTGTGCCCCACTGGGTTAACGGAACTACACTTTCTCTTTGGGCAAAGCAGTATTGCGCAAAATTGGACGTATTTTGCTTCCAAATCACTCAACAAAATTTTTTTGGGGCTTTCTTTTTAGCCAAAGCAGTACTTCGCAAATTTTGACAATATTAGCTTCCAAAATTATTTTGACCAACCGTCGGGCCGACATGGGTTAACAAATTCCATATCTGTTAATAGTGTCAACTCAATTCTCACAGGAGAGCACGTATACAAAATTTAAAGAAAATCGGTCAAACAGTTTTTAATTTAGAGTTAAGTATTGAAAAAACCTATAAAAAGCTGTTGGCCCCAATGGGTTAATGCAAGTCAATAAAATCTTTTTCTGGGTTTTCTTTTTAGCCAAAGCAGAATTTCATAAAATCGGACAAAATTCGGACCCAACATTTTTTTTGACACCCCGTCGGCCCAACATGGGTTAATAAATTCCAAAACTGTTGTTAATAGTGTCAACTCAATTCTCAAGGAGCATCACGTATACAAAATTTGAAGTCAATTGGTCGAACCGTTTCGAATTTAGAGTAAAGTATTGAAAAAACCTATAAAAAGCTTTTGGGCCGCAATGGGTTAATGGAACACAACAAAATTTTTTTTGGGGATTTCTTTAACGGTAAAGCAGAATTTCGTAAGATCGGACAAAATTTGGATCCAAAATTTTTTTTGACCACCCGTCGGCCCGACATGGGTTAACAAATTCCAAAACTGTTAATAGTGTCAACTCAATTCTCAAGGAGAATCACGTATACAAAATTTGAAGTCACTCGGTCAAACCGTTTCGAATTTAGAGTATAATATTGAAAAAAGCTATAAAAAGCTGTTGGGCCGCAATGGGTTAATGGAACTCAACAAAATTTTTTTGGGGCTTTCTTTTAAACCAAAGCAGAATTTCGTAAAATCGGACAAAGTTTGGACCCAAAATTTTTTTTGACCACCCGTCGGCCCGACATGGGTTAACAAATTCCAAAACTGTTAATAGTGTCTACTCAATTCTCAAAGAACATCACGTATACAAAATTTGAAGTCAATCGGTCAAACCGTTTTCATTTTAGAACAAAGAAGTTTAAATACTTGCACCACAGCCCCAACTTGGCGGTCCGTTAAAATTTTTGGGCCACGATTTCTTTCCGTACCCAAAAACCCCTATATACAAATTTTCATGAAAATCGGCTGGGCAGTTTAGGAGTCTATTCGCTACATACAAACAAACAAACAAACAAACAAACATACAAACAAACATTCCCTTTTATATATATAGATTAAATACCTATTTAAAATATCATATAAATTTTTAGTTTAATTTGGATTTTTCGGAGATAGGATATTAATGAGATGGTTGCATTCACTTATTGTTCTTTCATTATACTTTTTATGCCTGTATTAACGTATTTTCAAAAGGTATACTAAATATGCCATCACGTTTAGATATAGCTAAGATCTAAACCCAATTGTATGGTTTAGGTTAGAATCAAAAGTAAATCGATCAGCTTTGTGTATCGGTCCGTCCATCCGTCTATCTCATGGTAACTCAAAAACTATAACTGGTGGGATTGTCAAATTTTCGCTATTAAAAATGCAGCCAATTTGATCAACGGGTTCGAGTAGGTGCCATACAACTTCTCTTCTTACATGAGCATTATTTTATACCTAATAGAGCTGGGTGTCTGAAATTAATACTTAGTTAAGTTTTATTACTAACGTAGGAATAAAATAAGTTGGTGTAGTGCAAGAGGTTCAAATAACTGCCATACAATTTATTTTTTCTTATATAAACATTACACAGTCTAATAAGTTGTATATTTGAAATTTTGCCAAAAATATATTACGATCAACCGGATATTCTAGAGTTGATATGGTATACTCTACACCCTTCCTTGTTTTCTAATCCAAGATACTTGGGAATTAATAACAATTGTAACAATTATTATTAAAATGATTACTTATTAATTGCAACGACTTGGTTTATGTCTAGATATTTTAATATAAAACTTTAAATAGCTGTTATTAGTGTGATTTAAAAAAACCTTTTTACCTAGGGCTTTCATATTATTTTCATTTACTTACGAACTATGAACTCGTTAACATTTTTCATTATATTTGTCCTATCATATTTTTCAGATTTGTTAATGATATTTAAAATAACAAATGTTTGATTTCTTAATGATTGTTTCTTTTGTTAATATATTGTTGGACCATTGAAAAGATGAAGATTTAATATTAATTTAATAATGAAATTGCGTGTATATTTAAATCCCTATACAAATATTTTTTGTATTTATTAACAACCCACAATCAAGATATAATATATGGACCTTTTTTTTCTATCTTAAAGCTAAATTATTTAATATTTTTTACAAGTAGATATTCTTTATTTTGTATAACTTTTTACTTTAAACCAACCCCTTCTTTCCATTTTCTATACTCATTTTATTTATTTATTTCTTTAATTCTTTTTAATTTATTACTTACTTTTATTTGTTTTGCCTTTTCAACAATTCCAAATAATGAAATTTGATATATGATGAATGCAAACAAAAAATTAAAAAAAAGAACCGAGGTTATTTGCTTACTAGTACCATCCCTTATCAGATTCAAAGAAAAAAAAAATAATAATAATAATTCAGTCAGTCATCTATATAGTTAACTAAGTAAAATGACCGATTGATCAACCGACCAATCATTCAACAACTTATCCATCCACTTATTTCTTTTTTCTAAATATTTATACATGAATATATATATATATAATATATAGGAGCATTCATCATACACAATTCAGTTGATCTATTCCGCATTGTTCTTAAATTAAAATCCTATATATAATTTATACATTTTTAAATTTACAGTCTTGGACAAAACAATAACTAAGTCTTTGCAAATATCCTTTAAATTATCCTTAAGGTAATTACCAAGTCATTTACACTAGGCTTCAGTTTTTTTAATCTTAATCTTAAAGAGATCGTTGATTACTCAGCTGTAGCTATTGTATAAAATTATGAATATATAAATGATTGTGCGCCATCTATTATCTTAAACAAGAGTTATTTACAATTTTATATTAAATCTTATCTTATATTACGATATAATTATACAATTTTACGATATTCTTTTTTTATTTGATATGATCCGATTAAGGTCTGAACCCGAGAACTTCCACTTGAAAGGTCGGCCCTACGCCATTGGTCAGTTGCTAAATAATTTAGAATATAATTATTAAATTTCATATAATAAAAAATATTAGAATTGGCAGGCAGGTGGCTTAAGTCAATAAAAGTACCACAATATCTAGAAGATTAGGTTTTCGTGGTACATACAACCGGTGTGTAGTTACAATTTTTGTTGATTATTAATTGTATCATCGTCACACTTACAAAATATTTAAATTTAAGCACTCAATTTTGAGCCAAATATTTTGTCCTATACTTCTTTTCCTTGAATGTAATAAAATCAAAAAATAAAAAAAAAAATCAAAACCACATTCAGGTCAATTCACAATCAAATAACCGTCATTATAATCATTTCTCATTATTCCCATTGTGTTTGTCCTCATCATCTATTTCAACAATTCAACCATCTAGAGTCATCAAGAACAAATTATTTCACAAAATTTGTTTTGTTTCGGTTTTTTGTTTTTTGTTTGGGCTTTATACAAATTTTTCCAGTGGTCATCAATGAAAATACTAGAATTACAACAAAAGAGAACTTAAAAAGTTGCAAAAACAAAGCAAATACAACATAAAAACTTCTTCTTTATGATCCCTACAACCAAAACAAATCATAAAATATTCAAAAAAAAAAAAAAAACATTTATATTTTTATTTATTTATATATAAATATTCATCTTTTGTTTCCCCCTTTTTTTGATTTCTTTTTATTTTTTTTTTTTTGTCTTTTACGGTTCAAGACCATATTGTGCAAAAAAAGAAATCTTTTTTATTTACACACCGTCCCATCCCTATTCCCATCATTTTTTTTACAATTGCAAAAAAAACCAAATATAATATTTGGTCATTCGGTGAGTCCTTCAAAGTACTCCAAACAATAGAAATTATCCCAAAATAAAATCCACATCCGATCTTTATTTTTTTTTTTCCAGAATTTATCATTTTTGTTGTTGTTTTTGTTAAACCTTCCGTAAATTTCGAAGAATCAAAAACAAAAAATCTTTTCAGTAATTAAAAACGAACACGCTAACGCAGAGAATACATGAAAGAGATGTCTAATTATTTATTTTCCACATATTGTATACGGTTACTTCATTGTTTTACTCATTATTTTCTTATATATAAATAAACCATCTGAGTGTCTTCTATATAATCCAATATATGTATATATATATACATATTAAAATTTAACCACATCTTCGTTATATTATTTACAAATTTCTTTTTGTTTTTTGACAAAGTTCGAAATTACAAAATTTTTTAAAAACTTAAAAATTTTATTAATGTAAAATTACAATATGTCCAAATTCTGTGGATTAAGTGAAAGGTTTCCGGTCTATTTCTTCAATTGTAAACCGTAAAGAAACATTGTAGAGTGTAATAAAAGTTTTTTTGTAATACTTCAATTCAAAAATATGTCACCGAATATTGTCGCCCCAATATATTTCGCTTCACATAGTTTAGGTAACACTTTTTATTTTTTTATCTTATTTTTTTAAAATCATATTTTTCAAAATCATATTTTCAATAATTTCATTTCCCAAAGATAAGAGAAAAATGTAATAAATATGTACAATATGGAAAATATAAAATCTCGAAAAAAAATCTAACTGTAAAATCCCACCTAATTTTTAATTTCCCATATACAAGTACATATTCTGTAAAAAGTTCATAATTCTGATTTTATATTCAACTATAAAATCCTTTTTAGGAAAATTCTTGTGCATTTGCACAAAGAGTCATTATAAAATCGCTAAAATTAATTTTTTTTAAAATACATTAATTTAGCATTTTGTTGCCCTTTCTCTCACCACTTCGGTAGGACAAGAGGCGCTGTTTCTTTTAAAGAAGTTTCTTCAGTAAGTCTTCTACTCTATGTTACTTTAAAAGCCTAAATTATGAATATAAAAGTGTTACAAAAGAACTTCCTTATAAACTAAATTTTCAGTCCCTCTTCCTTCCGAGGTTTATTTCTGTTAGGTTCTTGATAAAATCTAAATTATTAAATCCGCAAAATTAGTTGCTCGAAAAATTGCAGGATACAGTTGGCCATGTTTAAAAAAATCGAATTTTGATAATATCAATCGAATAATGAAATACCCAATCAATAAATGTATATGAGAGTAAAATTGCCCTAAAAAGTTTAGAAATATCCATTCTTGTGTAATTTTTAGGTATATAGAGATATATAAAGAAAAATATAAATCCGGTTTTCAAAAAAATTTTTCAGGATTTGTAACATTCGGGGTTTTCTTTCAATAAAGTGTCAAGCACCATAAATTTTTCTTGCGAAAATCTTTCAAAACAATTTTTTTTTTCAAAATCTCTAATCTTTTTCTCTTATTTTTTTACATATACCTAATATATAATATTTTGGAAAAAGGGATAATCCTGATTTTGAATCTAATTCGAAAATCTTACTCCTAATTCACAAATTGCATATACATATAAAAGTATTCTTTTTTTACGTATAGTTTCTGACAAAAGCTTAAGAACTTCTTCTAGTAAATCATTACTGTATTACAGATTGATATTGTTTTCTATTCAAACTGACAGCATTTAAATGAATTGTACCTTATGGTGATTGGAATTTTTCAGGATCTTAGCATTTCTAGCGTCACTCAGATAATTGATATTGATATGATATCCCTAACCTATATATTATATATATATATTTATTTTTTGTTAGAGATGCTGAAACCAAAAATAGAAATGAAAAATATACTCTACTGAACCAATGCTGGATTTGTTTTTTGACAAAACTATACTCAGCAGTCGATTTCACATAAAGAATTGTAGCGTTTATAAAGATTTGTATTGAAATTAAAACATTTTTTTGTCAAGAATTCTGGGTTTTATTCTATATTTTATATTCACCTATAACTTCTTTTTGTGATCCATCGAAAACCTGATTTAGTTAACCATTGTAACTCTAAGCAAATATTTTATGGATCGTTTTCAAATTAATAATTTTAACTTAAACCCTACCCTTTAATCCTAAATATTGTGCGGACAGACGGAGGTACGGGCGGACGGACATACAAAGCTAGATCGATTTATTTTTTGATTCGGATCCGATCCATAGCTTTGATCTACAGTCATACGGGTATATAAACAAATCTAATACATTTTATATTCTAAACATTGTCATAAACCTTTTCTACTTCCAAACCAAACCCACTCCCCTCCACAATGGAAAATATTTTCAGTTTACATTAATGTTGTAGTTGGTTTGATTTAAATGTATGACATTGATAAACCTTCTTTTAACCTTAATGTCGGTTGAATATAAAAAAAAAACTTCGTTTTGTATTTTGTTTTTTTTAGGTAAAAACCAAATCAGTGTTTCTATTAAAAGTGGACAACCTGGCTATCATCAACAATTAAATTAAAATGTTGATCCTTTACATTTCTTTTAATCTTTTCAATATGTGTAAATGATTGTTTTTATTATTTTATACCTTTGTATTATAATAAGAATTGTTTTTATTTTCCAGCTGAGTAATTAGCATTGTTGATGACCATCAGAATGGATAATGAAAAAATATGTCAACGGTTAGACTTAAAAAAATAACAAGACTGCCAAAAAAAAGTTGAAAAGGATGTTCTTTTTTTCTTTGCATTGAAAAAATCCTTTTTTTTTTCAAAATTTTTTTAATTTAGTCCTGATTTAATTTTATTTTTTTTTGATTCGGGAACTAAAAGACTTAAAAACAAAAGACGACAATTTAAAGTTAAAGGTTGAGGTTGAATGGAAGTGGTTTGGTTTTTTCTTGTTTATGAAATCTGTCAAAATGTTCTCAACATTTTTGACATGTAAAAAAATTTTTTTTTTTAATTGTTAAATAAATTAATATTAAGAAAATTTTTTAAGGTTTGTAAATGTAATTTTACTTTGTATTGAATTAAATTTCATAAATTTAAATTTAAAAAAAAACTTTATTATGTTTTCTTCACTCATATAACGAAAAACCTTCTTTTTGTTAAAATTCTAATTAAAAAAAAATATTATGAAATCATTTCGATTAAAATTATATCTGTAGAAGAAGAAGAAATTAATCAATCAGAACCATTACTTAATTCATCTCAAATTTCAGAAACATAAAGGAAACAGAAACGAACATCCTTGTACCGGATTTAAAATTTTTATATCTTCAATAATTTCGAACATATGCTTGTTAGATCTTAGAAGGTGCGTGGGATGTCTCCAAACCACTTACTCAATATTATTTTTTCGAAATTTTGTATTTACAGACAGACATCACTTAATCGACCACTCAGGCGATGAATCGACTCAGGAGATAAATCGACTCAGGAGATAAATCGACTCAGGAGATAAATAAACTCAGGAGATAAATCGACTCAGGAGATAAATCGACTCAGGAGATATATTAACTCAGGAGATAAATCGACTCAGTAGATAAATCGACTCAGTAGATAAATCAACTCAGTAGATAAATCGACTCCGGAGATATATTAACTCAGGAGATAAATCAACTCAGGAGATAAATCGACTCAGGAGATAAATCGACTCAGGAGATAAATTAACTCAGGAGATAAATCGACTCATTAGATAAATCGACTCAGGAGATAAATCGACTCAGTAGATAAATCGACTCAGTAGATAAATCGACACAAGAGATGAATCGACCCAGAATATGAATTGTTGCAGGAGATGAATTAACTCAAGAGTTAAATCGACTCAAAAGATGAATACGATACAAAGTTAGTAAATCTAAAAATGGAATCATTAAAGAAAGCTTGAGTAAAAAAAAATTTTTTTAACTCTAAACAATGCATTAGCTTTATTATAATAAATTCAAGACGTCAGGAATGATGAAAAATACAATCTAATCCTGAAAAATATGCATGTACTATAAACGAAAACCATTATATAAAGGTTAGCGTACACAGTGGGCTTGTTCGGATTGTTTTAAAAAGTACCACAATTTGTACCTGCAGAAATTTTTTTATTTAACATAAATCATGTTCATGTCTATATGGTAATCTTCAGTAAAAGTAAACAAACTAACAAATCATATTACATAAATCAAAATACACCAATCAATTTTGGGCTCCTTTAAGTTAAAAAGAAATCAGCATTTACCGTTATTATGTATATATACTAAAATTCAGAACTACGTTCGTTTATTTAGAAATCTTATTATTAATTAGTTTTGCAACAATATATTTTCTTAAATATTTCAATTTACCTTTTACAAATTTTTTTAAAAAAAATTTTCAAATATAATTTTGAGTTCTTATATTTAATACATACACACATAAAATAATTTTAAATTATATCTTAAGAGGAAAAATATTTCTAAAATGTTATATATGGTAGGATATATGATAAGTTTGAGGGCACTTCGCTAAAATCTAAAACAAAAAATAAATTAAACAGTAAATTTGCATATATGTAAAAAAAATATATATACATATATATAGCTACATAAATATATATACATATTAACATAAATTAAAAGAAGAAAAAAAAAAACACCAAAATGAAATAAAGTTGTAAAAAAATTTTCTTCGGCTCATAAAAGAGAGTTGTAAATTCATCAAGTCAGCGAAAAACTAAGAAAATATAAATTTTCTTTATAATTCATTTTTTTTTTTTTTTGTTTTTTTCATATTGTTTTTATTTATACATCTCTTTTTTCTCTTTCTTAATTCATTTTTGTTTTTATTTTGTGATTTCCATTAAAACTTTTTAATTGCTTTATAATGATAATTTAATTTATTATCATCCGAATTGCATACTATGTATATATACATATATGAAAACATATGTACAATTACATTTTAAAATATATAATTGTTATATATATATATATATATATATATATATATATATATACATATCTATAGAATAAAAACATAAATGATATTATAGACAGAAAATGTAGAAATGATCATTTTATAAAAATGATATTATGATACAAGAATAGAATATTATCAGTGATGTTTCATTCATATATTTTATGGTAATCATTGCCAATCGAATTAATTATATTTGCATAGTTGAACACTTTTATATTATTATAGATTATATCTACGACTACTAACAGTACGTTGTAATTTATATTGTAACCGCGCTTCCTTCTCTTATATTTTGTTTCATTAATGTCAATAATTTCAATCATGTTGTGCAAATAATATTCTAATAAAACTTGCAAAAATTTTGAACTGCTACTATTCTTATTCTAAACCCAAAATTTATCTTATAAAGTAATTCTTCATAGCGAATCAAAAAAATTAAATGGCACGCTAACTAACATACTGCCTAACTAGGTTAAATTATAAATATTCAATTATATATCGATATACATAATTTATCACAATGAGCTATCAGAAATAATTAAAGTTTCCAAATAAAAAAAACTTCGTCTTAAGTTTTAGCTATTACAGTAAATACAACTTTTTAGAAAAATTCCAAAGATACGGGTTTTCATATAAATGACCAAGTAACAAAATATATCTCATAAGACTCTGAGAGTATTGCTCTCATAGTTTACTCTTGAAGAATTCTTCTAGAGTCTTATGAGATCATAATTAAAAAGTCTTATGAGATCAAAATTATAAGAGTTAAAGGGCGCAGTTATGAGAGTTAATTAACACTCATAACAAGAGTTTAGCTTTCATTGTAAGAGATCTATAACTATAAAAAGCTCATAAGAACACTACTATGAGAGTATTAAAAAACACACAGGTTTATTTTTGATGACGATTAAATAAAGTAAATTTTTAATTATATTTATGTGTGTAATATCATAAAGAAGTATATTAGATTTAACTTTATGAGAATAGAAATTTTCTTACTTTTAATGGAGATATATGAAAATAGTTTTACTATGAGAGTAAAAGAATTTTTAACACTAGAAGTGTTAATATCTCATAACAAGAATACTTTAAGAGTTAATTTAACTCTTGTAATAAGAAATATGTTATGAGAGCCTTCAAGTGTGTTATGAGAGCCTTATGAGATCTTTTCCAAATTTTCTAGAGTATTACTCTTGGCAAATGTTACTTGGGAGGCCATAGTGACAAGTAAGGTAAAAATTATCTTGCAAAAAACTCGTATGTCGTTAAATCTCTCACTTGCTTTTCACCTGTTCGAAAACTGTTAGTTTTTTTCGGAGCTATCTGGAAATAAACTTTAATAAAATGAGGGCGACATATTAAAAATGAGTCAACCCTGAAATTTAAAATACAAAGTATGTACAATCTAAAATAAAATTTAATTTGAATTGTATTTGGAGTCGGAGTCGAAGTTAAATAAAAAAATAAAAAAAAGAAAAAACAATTATTCACAAATAAAAAAATTTACAACAAAAACTAAAAAAAAAAAAAAAAAAAAAAAAAACAAAAATACAAAAATCCAATTGAGTTGTAATAAACTTATTAAAATAATCTTCATATCTTCAGTTTTAATCTTCCAAGGGAACTAAAATTACATTTTATTTTATTCTCATCTCATATTCTGTTGTTATATTTCCTTCTCTTTTTTTTCCTTTTTTTTTTTCTTTTTTTTTTTTACGTTTTATTAAAAAAATTTCGTATCTTAAATTCATGTTTAGATGAATACAAAAAAGGAATAAATTGAAAAATAAAAACAATAAAAAACAAAATTAAACAGTATATTATCAGAAAAATATACAAGATACAAAAATGTTTTTTAATCGAAAAACGAGTGCAAATTGTACGATATTATTATTCAACTATGGTATATTTTATATTGTACTTAAATAAATACAAAAAAAAACTTCATTAAATTAAACAGAGAGCTAAGTTTATTTTTAAATTCAAATTATTTTTTCTTCTGTCTTTTAAGAAAATACTAAAAATTTATTTTAGAATAGAAATATTCAGATGTATTATAGTTTTTAGTTCTTTAAACTTGATAATCACAAAATTTAATTTTTAATAACATATTTATATGATTAAGATACGATTAAATTTTCATTAAATTTTAATCTAAAATAAGAATTTTAAATTCATATTAATTTAAAGTCTCGAATCTTGAATTTTAGATATTTTAACTGATGTATCTTAAAATTTATTATATTTAATTCAGGGACCTAGTTCGTGGGTCGTAGTGTTTAAGTGCGCGGCGAATCAAGTGAGAGATTGCGCATGCGATGCAAGCTTGGATTCGTTTTTCAGAATTTTAAAGTTTAATATAAAATCAGAATTATCAGCCTTTTCCAGGATATAAAACCAAACAGGCTTTCTAAAACGAAATTTTTTGATATTGAAGGTTACTTAATCAAGATTTCGACCTAAATCCTTTCTTAAGAGCTAAATTAACGGATTCTTTGCGTTTACTATACAATGGTTAACAATTTTACACTTGGAATATATTGTCTAGGCTAGCATATGTTAAATTCAAAATGATTAAACAAATTAAAATATGTTAAAATAGGGCTGAGTTGTATTTCTGTACCTATTTACAGTTCTTACAAGGTAGTTTTACAATTGGTAAATAATCCCCATTTGATACCATATTAAATTAAAATTATTATTCGGCAAATTCTAATCTATTATCTCAAAGCCTATACATTTTGAATAACATATAAAGGAACACCTAAAAAAATTACCTAAACATCCCATCATTTACAGACTGTATCATAATATAAAACAAAATAAAACACACCGCAAATGCAATTTTCAGAAGATCCTATATCAAAAAATTAAAAAAAAAAAAAAAAACAAAAAAAAAAAAATTGAATTCAAGTGTGGTCCTCTGAATAAATGAAAATAAAAAAATAATAATTCAAAAACAAAAGCGATATAAACGTACATACGGGATATTTTTTTCAGCCCTTTTTGAAAAAGTTTACCTATATAGTTTGACTTTGTCTGTCCGTGTCCGTGTCCGTGTCAGACAAAATTTCTACACCGCTTAAGATAAAGAAATGGAATTTTAAATATTTGAATGGAACAATGTTTTTCCCAAACCACACTTGTTACAGAGCTGCAGGCTTTAAAGTTCGAAAAACCTTATATTAAATTTTTATAACAAGAATTTTATGTTCTATTTAGCATATTTTAAATCTCTAAACTTTAAAAGACAACTGTTTATATGGAATGTTAATTTACAGTTTTGCGAAAATCAATTTACGCGAAATTTTTGACCTCTTATATTTTCTAAACAGCGTAAGTTAAACACTTGAGACGAAATTATATACTTAGAAATTAGTAAGAGCAACTTCAGAAGGTTTACTTTTGACGCGCACTAAGGGTTCTAAAATTTAATTATTGTTATTTTTAAACACGTGTAACTTGAAAATCCTTCCAAGTAATATCCAAAAATTAAAGCTTAAATAATATATTTTTAGAGTGGGTTAATGGCACTATTTAATTCCTTAATCCTGAAAAGTTGAACGGAGGAAGAGAATTAGCTCCTTGAGAATCAACATGAATGTCAAAAAAAATTTTCGAAGCTAATATTGTCAAAATTTGCTAAAACGAAAGCCTCAAAAAAAATTTTGTTGAGTTCCATTAACAGGCCCAACTGCTTTTTGTAAATTTTTTGGTTCCTTCACTCTAAATTAGAAACGTTTTAACCGATTTTCATCAAATTTAGTATATGCGTTCCGTTTTGAGAATGAATTTAACTCTTTTAACAGACTTGCAATTGGTTAACCCATGCTGGCAAGACGATTGGCAAAAAAAAGATTTGGAAGCAAATTACGTCCAATTTTGCGCAATATTGCTTTGCCCAAAGAGAAAGTGTAGTTCCGTTAACCCATTGGGACACAGTGGCTTTTTATAGATTTTTGCGTTACTTAACTCTAATTAGAAACGATTTGACCGGTTGACCTTAAATATTATATGTGTGAAGCAACTTGAAAATGGAGTTGAGTCTGTTAACAGTCGGTCTTACGATTGGTCAAAAAAAAATTTTTGGAAGTAAATTACGTCAAATTTTGGAAAGTAGTTTGTACTGCTTTGAATTGCAGAAAGTTTCAAAAATTACTAGAATAATCCTAGAAAAATCGTTTTAAAAAGATTGCTTTCATACATTTTAAAATTTACATGTGTAAACCGTGTGTAATTTTTGTGTTAACTTTTTGCAGTAACATTAACTTCAATTAAACCTCCATTGAGAGGCGCAGCAACGCGCACCGGGTATTAGCTAGTAATTAATAAAAAATTGATAAAATAAGTACTAAAAACCAAATGTTAAGTAATTTTGGAAATGTGCTTTTTTAAAAAGCCTAGGTCTTTTCCATCACTTGTTTTTTAACATACAGTCAGAGTCAAAATATCCAAATGCAAAACCACATCCAATGCTTCTTTAATATAATTTTTATTTATTTCTTTTTTCTTTTTAGATATGAATGTTGAATCTCAAAGAACTTCTCAATATTAATCGACTAACTTCCCAAGTTTCTGTTATAAAACTTCTCATATGTTATGGTTCTTTTGTTAATTTTCGGTGCAAAATCATACAATGAAATAAACCACCAAATCAAACAAAACCCAATGAACAAAACGTTTTTTACGTAGGTTGGAATGGAATCTTCAAAAGACACAATGAGCCCCGTAGCTTGACATTGCGTGTGGGATTCTTACCCACTAAACCACACCTTTCCTCTATTGCGATCTAGTCCGATAGGGCTAATGAGCAATTTTTCTTCTGGCTTTATTTTAGTTTTAAATGTAGATTCCATCCAGCGATGTCTATCTAACTGTTTCTTTCTCTTATTATAGCTACACTAACTCAAAAGGCTTTACTCTTTTGAGTCGTCTGGCTATATTTGTATTATCCAGAAGCTGGACTACCTCGACATTTACATGGTTTTGGAGTCTTTTTTCGTGACTTCTTGCAAAATTTTGGATTTCTTTATCTACAAATTCTATTTGCATATCTCTATGTAGGTCATAGTTTCTGATGAACCAGGGCGCGTTCACAATATTTCTTAGAACTTTATTCTGGAACCTCTGAATAACATCTCTATTACTCTTTTTGCTGCATCCCCATAGCTGGATGCCATATGACCATACTGGTTTTAATATTTGTTTATAGAGCAGAAGTTTGTTTTGTATTGTCAAGGTAGAATGCTTACCTATGAGCCAGTACATTTTTCTATAACGGATTTGTAACTCTTCCTTCTTGTTTTTGATGTGGGCTTTCCAGCGAAGCTTCGCATCTAATGTCATACCAAGATATTTGGCAGTATTTGAATAAGGTATTTCTTGACCATTTATATATACTGGTTTATGGTCAATTTTTTTATTTGTGAAATCCACATGAATTGACTTACCTTCATTTAATTTTAGCCTCCACCTTTTAGTATAATTTTGGATTCTTGTCATAGCTCTCTGCAGTTTTTCTGTAGATTCTTCATTATTTTCTCCGACAGCCAAAACCGCTGTCAAATGAACAAAACGTAAACAAATAAAAGTGGTTACGAAAATGGCACACTGCATCATCCAAATATATAAACCAATAAAAAAGCATAATCTGTATATTGAATAAAAGTATTAAACGAAGTGTGGGCAGATAAAATTCTTTTGTTAGCTAAAAGATCAGATAAACTATATGTCTTCTCTATTATTATTCATTTCATTTAGATTTTTTTTTAACTTTAAAGTATATAGGAAGAAGCCTTAAATAGTTTTAACTAACTTTTTTTTTACCATATTAATTTTTACCATAAACTTTCAACTTGTTACTTTTGTTCAAAAATGAATGGAAATTGAAAAAATTATAATGAAGACATTAGTAATTAAAGCAGCTACTAAATTGCATATTTTTAAAACTAAGAAATCTAAATTAAAGCTAAAACAATAGTCTCTGAGCTAACCGGAATGGATAAATATTTTAAGTGTGCGCATAATAAAATTGCTGGAAAGTAGAAAAGATGAGCCAATGAAAAGTAACATGTTTGTTAATTAAAAAGTAAACAATTAATACTTAAGATTTTAATTTATTTTGTTGTCTTTTCTTCTTTTTATAATTTTTCTATTTAATAGTTCAAATAGAGGAAGTTACTCAGAGAGTTTGAGTTCAGATACCCCTTGAAGAGAAAAATGAATTGTAAGTGCCTCTAAAAAACAAGGTATCTTGTCAAACAATTTACGTATTATGACTTTGATTGTACAATGCTAACTATGACTATTAAAGCCATATGGAAAAAAAACTATTGGTTTAGATTAATAGAGCTATAGAGCTTTGTGCCCCACGGATGGGGTTGCAGGACAATGATAATAGAGCTTTAAACTATACATTTTCATTTTGCCAAAGATATGATTTTCCATCATCAAAAGATCTTAATAATCAAACTACCAAAAAAAGGGCGACTTAACATATTATAACAATTAGAGAGGACAATTCAAAGCCGAATTTGAGAAAAAGAAACAAAGGTACGAGAAGATTAAGCTGCCTTTTGTCCTCAAAGAAGTTTTGTTTAGCGGCTAATGCAAGTAATGGAACGGTCTATTATAAAATGGAGATGATCACTATATTCAGTACTTACAGTATATCATAAAATCTTTATATTTTAATACCCAAGTGGCAGTTAATCACAAAGGTCAATCAAGCAATACATCTACAAAACCTTGCAAGCAATGTTTCTAGAATTTAATAAGCGATGAGAATGCTTGCCGCCGAATTAAAACACCTACAAATAAACGGTCAAACAATTGAGTATATCAGTAACTTCTGCTATACCTTGCCAGTATTATGTGAACCAGTGGTGGAGCGCAAGAAACCATGGAAACGAAACTGGAGAGTAACCTATAGCACATCAAATAAGGAAAGAGAAATGGAGTTCAATAAGGCATACGCTGCGAAAACACCCAGAATACATAGCGAAAATGGATCCCACAGGGTTTCAGAAGACATGGTTGGCCGAGAAACACCTAGTGTAAAACATTATTAATGGTGTGCAAAAACATCTGCAACAGAGTTCGATCGAAATATCTAGTAGAATGTCAAGCGGAATAAGGGAAACATATATACATAAATAAATAATTCTCTTTTGATAACAATTTGAATATAAGACTTTTTCGGAATATCAGGGCGATATAGCCCCGTCAGAATCTGACCAATGACGTAGTGATAAAAACACCGACTTTCATGTGGAAGGTCTCGGGTTCAAACCCCGGTCAGATCATATCTAATAAAAAAATATCGTAAAATTGTATAATTATATCGTAATAGTTTATATCGTAATATAAAATAAGATTTAATAAAAATATATAAATAATTTTTGTGTAAGATTATAGATGGCGCACAAAGTTAACATTTGTGCATTCATATTTCATAACCTTATACAATAGCTACAGCCGAGTAATCAACGGCTTAGTGAATATTATGATTGAAGAAACTGAAGCCTAGTTTAAAATAAACTTGCTGAATGCCGTATACTCCTTAAAGGAGTGGAAAAGGAATAAAAAAAAAATAGTCCCATCAGAATAAAGAAAAACCTTTGACACCTTTTGAAATACAGTGAAAATTTAATAGTTTCTCTATTTCAAACGATGTAAAAGTTTTGTAAAAATACAGACGGACGGACTGGCAGAATAACATTTAAAAAAAATTATATCCACTCAAAGAATTTCACTCAAGACTTTCAGACTTTCAATATTTCAAACATAGAAAAGTTAATATCGTTACACTTTTTAAAACAACAAAATGTTTTAATTGTTGAATTTTTGTAAAATTTAATAAAAATTTTTAAAATTTTCTAAAAATAATATCATTATTAATTATTTCTTAAAATCCAATTTAAATTTCTTTTTTATTACTTCAGTACATTAGATGCAACTCTCTTCGATTTTTTAAAATTCTTTTAGATTAAATCATTTATAAATTATAACTTTTATTAAAATACAATTGCACTTCATCTCATTGTTTACAAAAAAATTTTTATTAGCTGTTTGGCACACCCCTTAAATATCTGTTTATTGCTATTTTTTCTCACTAATAATTTTATTTCTTTTGCTATTTCTCCAAGAATAATAAACACATCATATCATTTTTTTTTATGCTCAATTAAATTCTATTAAAAATTACTTTTAGGATAAATTATATTATAAATTTTCTACAAATTATAATGAAATTTCTTTCCATACAAAGCAAAATTGAGGATTCTATTTAGGAAATATAGTCTTTTGTTCGTCGTTTTATGAATTGCTAATTTTGAAAAATATAAAAAACTTATATAAATCATTATATAATATAAGTGCGGAATGGAATAACGCCAAAATCGAAAATATGGCCTAATCATTGAAATTGTAAATAAAACTTATGAGTTTTTATTGCTTAGGTATTCATTGAAAATAAGTTCACGGGTATAAAATTGGACTCATTGTAACGCATCGATCTAGATTTGCTAGATATGGACTCAAAGCTATGGATCGGATTAGCATCGAAAAGTAAATCGTTCGTCCGTCTATCAACGCGATAACTCAAAAACTAAAAGAGCTAGACTTTTGAAATACATTTAAATTTATTTTTATTCAATTTGTAGGTTCCTCATTGTTTTTACTTAAAATCGGACATAGGCTACAGGAAGCTGTCAAATACAAACTATTCAACCAATATGGATTTCTTCAAAACTATTAATACTGATAGGATGAAAATTACACACGGTAAGTTTTATAATAGGCATCCGAAGCGCCCATATACAAAGTTCTAAAAAGTTAACGCTTCATTTTTGGGGAGCTGCAAATCTAATTTTAGACCGCTGCTTTTAAATATTTATAACTATTTGCATTACAACAAGTTCTTTTGCAAATATTTAGATTTTTCGGGGAAAAACTTAGAGCAGCTGTCATATAGATTGCTGGAAGTGGAGTACTTATCTTTGCAACTTTGCAAAAAATTAAAATCTGCATTTAATATAATGTGGTAAGCAATTTTTTGAAGTTTTAAAAAATTTGAACCTCATTTATATGAAGCTGCCATATAAAATCTCAACCCGATAACTGTGAATCTATTTAATCTAGCAGTTTAAAAATAGACATTTAAAGTAATAGAGCAAATGCGTTACTCGGATCAAATTTAGGGTAGATCAAATTTTTTTTTTTTTTTTTAATTTTGTGAGTCGGGTGGACCAATTTTTTTTTGTTTTTAAGATTTTTTTAAAGAATATGTATATCGTAAGCCGTTTTTTTAATTTAATATAATGAAGAAACTTATGGTTTATTTTATTTTAAAAATCATAGTGAGATACATAGTATATATATATAAAAGTTGACAAGGGCAACTATAATCTTCCGCGTTTTTATTTTGTTTTCTATGAAATTTTATTCACTTTAAAAACGGTAAATTATGACAGACAAACATTCTATTACCAAAACTTGAAATTTTATTTAAACTTTAATATTCTGATATAAATATTAAAGTTTTATATAATAAAGAAGTATGTAAAAGTCAAAAAAAGTGGATGTATATAAAGTATCTACGGCCTACTAATAACTTAATATATACATATATATATGAAACGCATAATTTTATCCATTACTAAAAGAGCAATTAAAAACTCCTTTTTTTTCCCTATTGGTATCTGACCACTCGTTTCATATCAGATTATATTACAAAAATTCAATTCGCATTCCCACATTTATTTTTATTTTTTGTTGTTTTTCTGCAGTTTAAATTATTTTGCTTTTGATTTTGGAATGATAATGATCGTTACACACTAAAGCTTATAACAAACTTAAAACTTTATAATCTAAACCAATTGAAGCCGACTATACTCTGTATTGTTGTAGTTTCGTTCGTGTCAAATATATAAAGTATTAAATAAAACGAGAACAGTTTCAGGAATTTAGGAGTTCTCATTCCCGATGCCAAAACCTAACAATAAATAAAACATTAAATTTATAAAATATTTGAATTAAAAGAACATTTTTATCTTATTTAATATTTTGTTTTTGTAACCAAGTATAATTATCAAATCTTTTGAGGAAACAAAGTAATTAATACAATTTTCATTTTAATAAAAACTGATTTGAATTGGATTTCATTTACAGATTGTTTTATTTCCCTTTTTTTATGTTTTTTTTTAATTTTTGTTTTACTTTAAGGTTTTAAAGAGGTGGGATTTTAGAATTATTTTAACTTAATAATGATTAAAACACCTTTAAGTTTGATAAGTATTTATAAAGATTTAATTTTTGTTTTTTTATTTTATTTTTAATTTTAAACTTTTATTTTTGCCAAATATAATAAATTATTTACTAAAATATTTTATAACTTATTAAAATGTAATAAAATTATCCAGCTTAAATATCTTTATAACTAATTATAAAAAAAGTCCTTACAGTTATTTTTAAAATCCAAAGAAATAGTTTCGAATTACCGAAAATACTAAAAGCATTTCTAACGGATTAGCACTTTCCTTAGAGCCCTCCTGACTCCTGTTACTGAAATTCAAGACATATACAGGCACCTAAATTACTGGTGTTTTTAATTTTAGAGTCCTAATAATCCTTCTAAAAATAGTCCTTGGAGGTTCTGAATTTTTTCCTGAAAATATCCCTTCCCTTCTTTCAGGTTCTACCAATTGAAATTTAAAACTTCCATTAAAATTTTGAACTTTGAAAATTTTGAGTTAAGAATTTACGTAAACATACAATTAAATATGAGTACAGTACAGTTTTTTCTAATACCCTATCTACAATGACCCTCTTTTTTCGCTCTTGTTTTGCTCTGATTACGTATTTAACAAAGGAGTGTATAAAATGAAATGTACATGACAGCTTTTTTTGACATTGTTTTGTTTACAAATTTCATGAATTAAAAAATATTCAGTAGTTTAAAGTTTATTGTATAGCTATTTTGCAAAATGGCTTATAAACCCAAGAATAATTTTACTAATTTTTATCTGATATTTTTTTATTTTTGAAAAAAAAAATATTTTGCAAAGTTCAATTATTTGACATTTTAATTCGTAGAGAAAATCAAAAACTTAAAAGTTAAACAACTTTTTTAATGGCTGCGTAAAGGCTGGGTCTATTGAAGACATTTTTATATAATTCAGTACATTTAACTTAGTTTGACAGATAGCTACGTTTAGAGAGCGCAACGAGAACGTTCATTGTAGACAGGCTATAACTAAAATTAAGTTTGAATAAATTACATTTTAGTACTAAAGAAAAACTTCTATAAAATGTTCAAATATGGAGATCACTAAGTTAACCTAACAGTTAAAGTATTTATAACCGTTTTCTCCAAATATCTTTATAACATGTATTTCGAACTCAGTAGATAAATAAACAGAATATTCCTGGTTCACAATATCAAATAACCAAAATTTGCTACATAAGGAGACTGCAGTTTATCCAATATAATTAGTTTTTGACACTATTTTAAAATGATTTCAGCTACAGTATAGACATATTTGATTTTTTTAAATTTATTGCGGATTGTACTTATTCGATAAACAGAATTTTCCAAAACTGCAACTGTGGATTACATTAATTGGTTTTCAACGCTGGCATGTCAGAAGTCCCATGGCCAGAAGTCTTCATTTCATGAAGTCTCTCACTAAAATGAGTTAAAATCCCATTGAATATTTCATATAGGTACATTTTCTATACACGCATTGCGATCGAGTTTTAGCAATCCTCGATCAAGTCTTCGCGTGTCAATCCAATCCTTTTTCCGTGGCAAATGTCCTCTAAAAAAAGGTTCAGTTCAAATATTTCAAAGATTCGATAACTTAACAAAGATTTGCAATCCAGTGATAGCTGAGGAAATAACAAAAATACTTACCAACTTAACTTTGTTTCTACTAATAAAACCTCCATCACCTATACCAGTAGGTACAATAGAAGATTTTAAATTATATTTTCTCTCTATTTCTTTCTCTTTTTCTTTTCCAAAAAAACAACAACAAAAAACACAAAATCAGTTAGTTTGGTATTTATGTGAAACTTAAAACTACCTGAATTTGGCGCTGCTATTCAAGTTTTGTCACGATTTTAAAATAAATTGAGTTGTAAATTGTGGACAAAAACAAAATAATCAAAATTGTTTTTTTATTTATTTCCTTTTGTATAATTCCATTTATTTTGATTTGATCTTTGTCTTGGGTTTTTGAATAAAGTAGATTTATTCAAACGATTCGAAAATATTCAAACAAAACTGACACAATAATTGTAATGGATATTTTATAAAGTAAAATTCGATTCAGGGACAATCATACATCACAAATAGAACTTATTCTTAAAACCTTTTTGTTCAGAACTATTTAATCATATTTAAAATTACTGTCGGTGTGATGCGACTGTTTCCAAATAAACTCTTCATAAAATTATGTTCACAAAACAAAGTATATATTTAAATTTAACTTATATTTCAATTAATTTAAATAATTTTTATGTGAAAATATAATTTGGTTTCCAAAATTGAAGCATATAAAAAACGAGGAAGAGTGTAGTAGAGTAGACCGTGTCAACTCTGGGATATCCGTATGACCGTTATATAAACATTTTATCAATATTAATATAAACATTAATTATATTTGGCAAAATTTCAAGCATACTAGCTTTATTGGGTGTAGTGTAATGCTCATATAAAAGAAGAAGTTGTATGGCAGCTACTCGAACCCTTTGCAGTAAACCAACCAAATTTTGCTGTAACTTTGGCCATTACACTAAACTATTGTTGGCAAAATTTCAGACACCCAACTTCAATAGGTATAGAGTAATGCTCATATAAAAGAAGGAGTTGTATGGCAGCTACTCGAACCCTGTGCAGTAGACCAACCAAATTTTGCTGTAACTTTGGCCATTACACTAAACTATTGTTGGCAAAATTTCAGACACCCAACTTCAATAGGTATAGAGTAATGCTCATATAAAAGAAGGAGTTGTATGGCAGCTACTCGAACTCTGTGCAGTAGACCAACCAAATTTTGCAGTAACTTTGGCCATAAAACTAAACTACTTTTTGCGAAATTTCAGACACGCAGCTGTAATAGGTACAGAGAAATGCTCATATAAAAAAAGAAGTTGTATGGCAGCTACCCGAAGCCATGAACCAAAATGGCTGGATTTAAATAGCGATGACGGCTATTGCAAAAAAACGAATTTGCGAAAATTTCAAGATCCTAGCTCCTTTAGTTTTTGAGTTATCGTGATTACGGACGGACGGACAGACGGACATACATGGCTAAATCGATTTACTTTTCGATTCTGATCCGATCCATACACTTGAGTCTATATCTACCCCCCCTCCTTCTCTGCGTCACAAACGTAATGGCAAATTTATTATACTCTTTGACTATATAGTCATACGGGTATAATGACTATATAGTCATACGGGTATAAAAATCAATTTTTATGGCTTTTTATGACTTGCGACGATTAGGTTCAATTTCAAAAAGTTTGATAAACGACTTCATTTAATTCAGCTTCATAATATAGAACTTAATTCAATTAAACTTATGTTTTTATATGTTCGAATCCTAATGACAGTGAAAAACTTTTCTGGTTGTCGACGCGACTAATTGGGTTCAAATTAATGACATAATCAATAATTAATAACTTTATATCTTTAATAAAAAATACATAAATATAAGAATATAAGCAAATGCAAAATATAAACAAATAATTTAATTAGATAATATAACTCACAGATATAGAATACCATATAACTCAAATACAAAATATTACAATATAAACAAAAAATAGAATTGAATCTACGTGTTATAAGGCCTAGTACTATTTCATGTTTAAATTGTATGTGGAATTCAATAAGACCAATTTTATTAACGCGAATATAATATGACCCTTTGTTCCAACATGTACCTATGGTATAGACAGGCTTATTAGCCTAACAAGTGAACAATTAGCGCTTAAAAAAAAAAATGTTTGTAATATCGTCTCTAAAACTCACTCTTTATACCCGTGCATACATATATGACATCGGGTATATTAAAATCGCTCCTCCGTTTGTAACGCATCGATCTAGATCAGCTAGATTTAGTACCAAGGGTACGTATAGGATAAACATCGAAAAGAAAATCGATCTAGCTATGTGTGTCTGTCCGTCTGTCCGTCCGTCCGTCCGTGTGTCAGCACGATAACTCAAAAACTAAAAGGGCTAGAATTTTGAAAGTCACACAAAGCCATTTTTAGACAATTTCTAGTTCCCCTATTGTTTTTGGTTAAAATCGGACCAAGGCTTCGGAGAGCTGCCATACAACTTTTTTGCAACATTATGATTTTCTTCAAAACTAATTATACTACGAGGATTAAAATTACACACGGTTAGTTTTATAATGAATCCGGCACTCATATGAAGTTTCAAAATGTTACGGCTTCATTTTCGGGAGGCTGTCATACAACTTCTTTGCACCAATATGATTTTCTTCAAAATTAATTATACTACGAGGATGAAAATTACACATGGTTAGTTATATAATGAATCGAGCACTTATATGAAGTTCCAAAATGTTAGGGCCCCATTTTCGGGGGGCTGCTATACAACTTCTTTGAACCAATATGAATTTCTTCATAACTAATTATACTACGAGGATGAAAATTACACACGGTTAGTTATATAATGAATCGAGCACTTATATGAAGTTTCAAAATGTTACAGCCCCATTTTCGGGCAGCTGCCATACAAAGTTTTCAATTCAATAACTATGAATCTAATGACGCCACGAGGTTTAAATTAAAATTGGGCACGTAAAGTAATAGGGCAAGTTACTTGACAAAGTTGGACATCACTCGAAACAATTAAATTTTTTTAACTATTTTACTTTTTTAAATTTTTTTTGTAATATATATAATAGCTTATGGGAAATAAATAACCGTTTATTTTATTGTATACATCATAGTGAGTATGCACGGGTATCTAAAAGTGTACAAGGGCAACTGTCATCTTCCTCGTTTACTACTATTACTATTATTAAGTCTATTTCTCGAATTCATTTACACAATTAAAGCCAAAACTTAGAATCCAACAATTCATATTAATGACAAAGTAATCTTTTCAAATACATAATATGTCATAATATGTCCTTCAAATGCTTACTGTATGGAACAGAAAATAAAACGAGAAAGAGAGTAGATTTGTCCGTATCAACTCTAGGAAACGAACATGTAGAAACATTATATCATCTGATTAACTGGCTGCTACACTCATAATTAATGTAAGTTATATGACAGCTCCTCAAACTTGCTGTACTAGACTAACTAAACTTTTCACAAATTTTGTTCATAAGACTCAAATTAAGCAAAATTCAGACTCCCAGCTTTGCATATGAAGAGTTATGCTCATATAAAAACGAAATTGTGAAAATTTTAGAATCCTAAAGGAGTAGAACAAACAGGTGGACAGATGGACACATACAGCTAAATCGAGTTAATTTTATATGAAATACATTAATGTGTATTTGTGATTCTGATCCGATCCTTACATTTATGTCTAGGTCTAATTCGTCTTTTTTACAACGTCACAAATGTAATGGCAATGTTAGCATACCGTATGACCGGGTATAAAAAAATGTATCTTGTTACAGAACACTTATATATTTAAATAATACATTCTACTTCTTAATTTGTAGTTTTCTTTTGTTATGTAACAAAATAAAGATCTTATTCAATCCGCAATTGTGGTTTAAGTTAAACTAAAGAAGATTATATTGTATTTTGTTAATTTTTCTATTTCTTCAAATTTCAGTAATGTTCAGTTGATGTCTTTTGGAAAAACATGATAAAGTAAATAAATAAAAATCACAGATTAAAAGTGATATGTTTAATTTTTCTACTATTTTTTCATCCAAGCTTAATTTATTTGTGAATTTATTAAAGAACAGGTATAAAGGAATCAAAAAATTCCTTGTATTATATCTAGGCTTTTCTTTCATTAAAAAAAAATTTTTGTGGGTAGCAATTCTTGTATTGGGTAAACAATTCTTATACCTAACTATTAGATTAGTATATATCTTAATGCTGAGTTATTCAATCAGTGTTCAGCGGAACGTTTGTGTTTTATAACACTAAGAAATTAATTTTTGTATATAAATTTACTATATCAACTAATAATTTTTTTATTAACATAGTTTCATTAATTGATATATATATAAAACCTTATCTTGCATAATATTAATATTTCATTGTAAAGTTTAAAGTTATTTTATATGGAAGGTCCCCCGATCCCGTGGTCCAATTTTATCCATCTACGAATCCTTTTTTTCTTTGGATAAAACAGCATTTATATACCACATTTCATTAAAGTCTGTTGATATTTTGATAAATTATTAGAACTTAGCATTTTCAAAACTCCTAGAAACTCTAGACCCCATTGTACTAGAATAGATTTATAAAATCTACCCTTAACGGGTAACCTACCAAACCAATAGTCTTTGTACAAAATTTGAACCTATTTCGACGGTTAGAACTCGAGATCTCTCAAAAAGTATGGTATTTTTGCTTCCCATAGCTCCTGATTCCATGATCTGATTTGGCTTATCTAAGAAGATTTGGCCCATTTTGATAAAATTTGTAAAAATAAGCTATCTCAGCCTAGTCATTAAAATGTTTTTATTGCAGCAGACTTTCTACATTTAGGGTTCCGGTAATCTAGTTTTCAGCTAAAAAAGTTTCGACAACAGCAAAAGATTGAAGAAACCTGCCTTAAGTTATAGATAAAGTACGTTTGTATCTAATAAATCTAATAGATACCAATATAATATATATAAAATAAATATAGATATCGTAATATTATAAGAAAAAACGTGCTAAGAGTAAAATTTTTATTATATTATTGTAATTTTATATGATGTGAAATAATCCGCATGAAAAATTATAATATTAAAATATCAAATAGGAATAATAAAAGGGTATTAAGCACCTACCATATTAATAGAATAATAGTTTTTCTTATCATGACAATGTTTTTTTTTCCTTTTTTTGGATAACAATAGATGTGAGTTTTTTTAGTTTCATTTAACTTATATTTATTTAGGTAGAAATTAAATTTTAAAATAAGTAAGTGCAACCTTCTGCTACAAAAGGCTCTTCGGCTATAGGTAGTCTTTCATAATTTAGCCACATATAGAGTACTTTTACAAAAAGTTTACTGTCAACCCATTTTAATCATCTGGTATTAGTTTAGTAACATTTAAAATAATGCATTCTAAAGCTAGGTAAGCTGGTTCGAGTTGTAACATAAATATACAAATTTTCAAAATAAAACTTCCCACCATTCGGACTTATTCAATTCTGACAACTCTAAAAATCTACTTGAAAAACAAAAAATTTTCCTACTGTTTTGGTGTATTGTTTGTTCTAAGTCATGTTTTCTGCTGCAGAGCTTAAAACAGGAAAAGTACTGCTTACTTTTATTCTTATACAATCAAATGAAAATGTAAAGAAAATTTGCATCAATCTTCAATATAATTATTGTTGTTATTTTGCTGTATTTTATTACTTCAGTTTTTTTTTAAGACTCAAGTACATTATCATTTTTAGGATATATGTAAATTGCTTCTCCGTTTGTGAGATTAGACATTCACTTTCGCAAAATTTTATTTTATTTGAATCAATTTTGAGACAATTTCCAAAGCTATCAATTAGATTGCTCAAGAACTGATTAGATCGCGTGACTCAAATTGACGATAGGCAAGCAAAGTTACAGTACAATTTTATATTATTTGATTCAATTTTGCAGGCAATTTCCAAAGCTATCAATTCGATTGCTTAAGAACTGATTAGATCCAGAGGCACGAATTAAAGATAGGGAAGCAAAGTTACAGGACAAGTTGATAATGCGAAGCTTAAAATTATTCGAACTAAGTTTCGAAGATAAAGATAAAAACTTAGTTTTTATACTTTTTCTTCTTTTCATAAAGATGTTCTCTGTTTTAAACTATTAGAAGCATTTTTCATTCTCCTGCAAATACCTGAGTAACTACAGTAAGCAATTAAGATAGTAGCTATAGTACCAAAAGTATTTGTAAAATTGTTGGTTATTCTAACTAAAGTCTAGGAAAGCTCCAATACAAGTTTTGAGCTAGTTCGAATATCATTGCTTGAAAATATATTAGTAATATTGAAAAAAGACGTCTTACTTATTTCAAATATATTTTATCCTCGTTTAGTAAGCCAACTTCTTACTCACTGCACCACCGAGGCTCCTATTCACAATCTGTATGGCTATGAAAATAATAATAAATAACTGAAATTAGAATTAACTAAAATAATTAAATTTCAAAAAAACAAGAATATTATTGCCAAAGCGAGGGTTTTTTGTATCTTAAACACAACAGTGAGCTAGCTGAGGTATCTGACAATTGACAATGGCAACAATATTCTGGTTTTCTTTAATATTTATTATATTGAACATTTAACAATATTGTTTTTTTTTATAATTTCACGCTGCAAAAACGTTTCGTTTGTTTGTTTTTTTTTTTTTTTTTTTTTTCCTTTTGTATAAATTTTTTTAAAGTATGAATGCAATCAAATATCAATTTTGTTAAATTCAATTTTAAAGAATTTTTAGAGATCAGGCACGAATTTTCACAAATTGAATTGCATTAAAAATTTTAAAATGAATATAATAGAAATCACAATAGGGACAACAAAGGAAACGAAGATTACATTACAATTACTTGTATAATTACATTGAATATTTTTCTTTGACAACTCAATTTTAAAGTTACAATTTAAAACTTTTATTAGACTTACTGTTTGATATTATCAAAAAAATTTTATTATACGTTTTATTTTAAAAAAAATAAATATTAATTTACACTAAAGCAAAGGTCAAAATGGATTTATTCTTTTCGTGTCATGGATTCAAAAAACTAAAACTGTTGTAAAGAAAATTGTTTGTACAACGTGACAACAAAATTATTGCAATAATATTTACTTAAATACATTTCAAAGTTAAAATTTTTATGTAACTTCTACATATTAATTTAATGACATCATCAATCCCCGGCATTACTTATTGATACAAAATTGACGTAGGCCTCGGATCTCTTGTAAGATATAAACATTATCTGTTGTTAAGTTTCTTACAATAATGATGACCTTTGTTAATTTATCAGAACTTTATTTAAAAACAAAACCCGATTCCCGCGTTTATATTGAAACCAAGTTGACTAGAGCTGAATTGTTTGACGTTTATAGTACTTGTATAAAAACTACATTAAGCTATAGCTAATATTATAAAGCAACTGTTTAAACAACAAATTAATAAAATGTGTTTATATACTTCAAATGTCATAACTGATTTTATGGGTAACGGAACTAATATAATAAATATTAAGCACTAGCTAATACTCGGTGAGCGTTACTGCGCCTCTCAATAGGAATTTAACTTAAGTTGAAGTTATGAAAAAAGTTATCATAAAAATTACACATGGTATAAATGTTGTTTTAAAAATGTATTAAAGCGTTTTTTGTTAACCCAATTTTTCTAGGATTAACCTAGCAATTTTTCAACTCCACTTTTAAATTTTCATGATTATCGGCTGAGCAGTTTAGGAGTCTATTTGCTACATACAAACAAACAAACAACCAAACTTTTGCTTTTATATATATAGATAGATACATTATAAAAAAAAAGAAAGACGGTTTTAAATTAGATACATAATAAACACATTGGTGGCTAATTGAAAAATTGAAAACATGCACAACGTGATTTTAGCGTCGTGTTCGCTTCTTAAGAGTGGGTGCAACTCTGTGGAAATTTGTATAACGTAAACGATAGAAGACAACTTTTTAAAATTGTACTGTTTGTCTACTAATGAAATTTTTAAGTATTGTATTTCTTAACTACAAGGAACGCACTCGTGACACACATGTCTCGCTCACTACGCGCAATCTTCCATGGAGTATTCATAAATTAATAAATTATCAAATTCTATTGCTTCTATTGATAGGTAACTGCGTGTAGAAAATTAAATTGTCACACACATTAAACTTTTCTTTTAATAGCGTGCATACATATATGACATCGGCTATATTAAAATTGCTCCTCCGTTTGTAACGCCTCAATGTAGACGAGCTAGATATAGTGTCAAGGGTACGTATCGGATCAACATTGAAAAGTAAATCGATCTAGCTATGTGTTTCTGTCCGTCCATACGTTAGTGTGTAAGCACGATCACTTAAAAACTAAAAGGGCTAGAGCTTTGAAATTCACACAAAGTAATTTTTAGACAATTTCTATGTTCTCTATTGTTTTTGGTTAAAATCAAACCAAGGCATCAGGGAGCTGCCAGACAACTTTTTTGCACCAATATGAATTTCTTCAAAACAAATTATACTGCGAGGATGAAAATTACACACGGTTAGTTATATAATGAATCGAGCACTTATATGAAGTTTCAAAATGTTACGACCCCATTTTCGGGCAGCTGCCATACAAAGTTTTCAATTCAATAACTGTGAATCTAATGAAGCTACGAGGTTAAAATTAAAATTGGGCAGGTAAAGTAATAGGGCAAGTTACTTGGCAAAGTTGGACATCACTCGGACCAACTTTTAGGGTGGGCCAATTTGTATGGGATAATGAGTTAAATTTTTTTTAACTATTTTACTTTTTTTTGTGATATATACATATGTGATGTGATATATGTGATATATATTTTTAATTTTTTTTGTGATATATATAACAGCTTAAGGGAAATAAATAACGATTTATTTTATTTTAAACATCATAGTGGGTATGCACGGGTACTTTAAAGTTGGTAAAGGCAACTATAATTTTCCTCGTTTTACCTTTAAACTGACCAAATTAATATTGTAGTGTTTAATTAGAATATCTAGTAGTGAGGAAGTGTTAAATTAATATACTGAACGATTTATGTTATCCCAAAACACAATATATGAAAGAAAAAAGTAATCAATCAATTAACAGTTCAAAAGAATTCCCTGAAACTTATTTTAATTTGATTAGGATGATTTTAAGATAATCTATATACATACATCATGTATTTTTTTTAAACTGGCTGGATAATATTACATTTTTTTTATCTTTAACTAAGTCAATCTCTAAATAGGCTATCTTTACATTGTGAAATATAATGCAAGAAGGAATAAAGAAAAAAATTATATATATAGGCTTGTATATTATATTCTGATATAACATTTACATAACACTTACTCATTTTCTAATATTATATTCTATCAAATCATTGATAGGATCTTTAGAGCTAATACTTTTTCAATTTGGTTAAACTCAAATTGAAAATGAATGAAATCATATATCACATATTTGGAACAGAACTTCTTTTTTCTTTTAAAGACTTATCATATCGCACATGTATATCTAAATTTAAGAAAATGAATGTGTATATACTCTTTTCACGCGAATTTGGTCTTTTTTCAAAAACAAAGAGTTCTACATTTGCAAATTAAAGTGGTTTTTTTAATCAGGCCTCGTTTCTTGGGACACAGTATACGTATCAACTTATTTGAAGAAAGTCACTCACAGATTTTATAGTAGAACCTTAATACAGTTTGAAAAATTAAAAAAGTTTCACTTAGGTGCCATTTCTTTAGACTTTCTTAATTTTTATTATACTCTCCACCTAAAATAGGTATAGGAACATATTAACTTTGGTATAGTGTTTGTGCCGAAGATTGGCCACCCAAATAGGCAGGCTAGATATGAAAAAGTATATATTTTTTGATCAACGTCACCTCCTGAGTCGATTTCAGGATTTCCGTCCATCCCACCGTTCGCCGGATAACTCATGGACAAATGATTATATTTTGACGAAATTTTTAATGCAGTTTACTAATGAGGAAAAAAAAAACGCGGATTGCAAACGGAAGAAATCTAACCATGAGTTCGGATTCTTGAAGCTTTCGATCGAACTAACCAACCTAATTTCGAAACCAATAATGATAGAACCTTCAAAGAAAATAATGATGCTGTCTTGATGAAATTTATATTAAAGGTTACTAATGATAAAAGAAAGGCAGAAACTTCATATAAACGAAATCGGACCATTGGTTTGGATTCTGGAGGTTTGTATCAAACTAAGGTCAAACTAGCATAATTCCGAAACCAATAAAAATAGAACGATGTAAGTTGCATCGACTTGCTGTTTGATTACTTGTTTACTTTTATAGTTTCAATTGCAGAATTGGGGACTAGGTTTTTCAAATCACGTAAGTTCGGCGCCCAGGTTCTAAGATATTAAAACGAAAGGGACCAAAATTATTTGAAAAAAAAACTAATTTCATTAGAAAATTTGCGATCAATTTAATTTTAAGGAATTCCAAATTGATTTAGAAAAAGTACCAAATTCATAAGAAAAGAGTAAAAACCTCTATAAAGTAGCATATATATGCATATGTATAATATAATGTACATATTATGTAAAAAAATGGCATATGATATATTTCAAGGATTCATTCATCAAAATATCACGTATACATAATATCCTGTTTTTCTTCACTTTAATTTTTTCAATGTTGATTTTTATTAACTAAAAAAAATTGCGTAGATGTTAAAGAAAAACTTATTTTTTATCAAGAAAATGGAAAATTTTTCCTAGTTTTTTTTTGCTTTATCATTGAAAGAAAATATACATAAAATAATAAGAAATAAAATTGTTAGGTGGTTGTGAATTAAAATAAACCTAAATTATTATCTTGTTCAAACTAAATTTATTTTACTTCCTATAACAAGATATGATAAAAACAAAAAACGAAATATAACAAGGGTTTGCTAATTAATTAAATTTGGGAGAAGAACACACAGACACTTGTTATATGGCATAAAACATAAGATATAAAAATTGTATTTAATTAAATTTTTCCATTTTCAGTTGTATTTCATTTGATAATTTTGATGATTGTTTAACATGACATGTTATTTACTTATTTATTATTAGTAAATACTTAGTTATTTACTAATAACATGATCACTATATGAAGTTTACTAATGAGAAAAAAAACGATTGCAAACGGACGAAATCAGACCATGAGTTCGGATTTTGGAAGCTTTCGGTCGAACAAACCGGCCTAATTTCGAAAATTAGGTATAGTACTCTCCCATGTAAATTGTATGTGGAATTCATTTGATCAATTCTAATAAGAATATAATATTTCCCCCTGTTCTGAATCGCACTTATATAGTCAGGCTGTTTTGTATTTGACAGTGGATAGTTAGAACGTAGAGGTGTCAGTAAAACAAAAAAAAAATAAGGCTTTTAGGACCCATTTTTAGCACGTTTTCAAAAAATTTTCTAAAAATGTGCCTATATAGCTTCACTCTGTCCGTCCGTCCGTCCGTATGTTTACAAAAACTTTAACACCGTTCGAAATAGAGTAAAGAAATTTTAACCATGGGTAGTTTTTGCAAAAAAAATAATTTCGTAGAAGAATTTTTTTCTGTAGCCCCATCTGTTACGGGGCTACAGCCCCCCAAAGTTGCAAAAAGCCTTATATTTAAATTGTTATAACAACAGTTCTGTTAAACATATTTTCAATCTGAAAACGGCAAACGATATCTGGTTTCATAAGCTTTATAAATATTTTAAAGAAAAATGTTTAGGGTTGCCATACGGTACTAAAATTTAACATTACACAAAACTCAATTTTTGCAAAATTTTTGGCCACACATATCTTCTGAACGGTTCAAGCTATTATAGCTTGAAATTTTGGGAGAAGTTAGATACTCAGAAATTAGTAGGAGTCGGTTAACAAAATTTTTTTGTCCAGAATTTAAAGGCCCAACATTATATTTTAACATAAAAAGCGGTTCCTTAAATTGAAGAAAGTGTCTCTCAGTTTTACCCATTTTTGCTTAGATTGTATAATTCTAAGTAAAATTCCAAATATTTGTGGAATTCACAATTTAATTCCTAGAACCTAAAAACATGGAGGGGGAAGGAGGGGCGTGGGGAGTTAGATGAAGTTAGATCCTTGACAAACTTAGCAACCTTCCCCATTGAAGGACTATAACAACTTTAAAATAAAAACTTTACTGTTAGCAGTAAATTTTAAAAGTACGCAGTAACTATTTCCAAGTAAATATTTCCAAAGTTAAACTCAGTATGTAATACAATATAATTTTGAAAATGTGCTTTTTTAAAAACCTTTGGTTTTTTTTCATCACTTGTTTAACTCTATGGTTAATTAGACTTCATCGTTTTGGAAAATTTTACAATAGTTATGAGCAGGTAAGTCTTTTCAAATGGAAATTTTAACCCCCTTAATGCAGTATGCGCTAATTGCATTGTCCACAAAACTTTAAAAATTTCTTTGTAGTTTAATCGAGTTGTGGTAATCACCTACGGACCAGACTTTATTTCCAATTTTAAACCATATTATATTTAGAATCACAACTAAAGTGATTTTCAAAATTATCGCGTTGCTTCTCGACAAAATTGTTTTTCTTTTTAAAAAAAGATGAAAGAGTTTAATATTAATTTCAGTACCTAATTTAAATTTTGTCAACCAAACCAATGGATAAATAATAATACATGTACATATTGTATAGTAATTTTTTATATTCCTACATACTCTTCAACAAAATTATGACACTAAAATTTTTCTAACTATACTTAACCGCAAAAATTCGAAAGGGCGGAAGAAGTGTTGTCTTGCTTACAAACAGCCAAACATCAAAACTTTCAATTCCACCAAGGTAACATTAAAGCTCGTTGAAAATTCTCTGGTGAGCTTACAAATATTATTATATTTGTTTTGGTTTCGTTTTTACTAACCCAAGGTCCAACGAAAATGCTTCAATGGCGGAAGAAATCACTCTCTAAACAATGTTAATAAAAATAATATTCCTCCTGACTCGAAAATCCATCTTATGTTCATAAAAGTTCAGACAATAAAGCAATTTGATCGAGATATAGCCAAAAACCATAAGTTTAATCCCGGAAAGTTGGCGAATTAGCAAATATGTGGACAAAGTGGATATTCTGGGGTAACCTACTTTTAAAAAATAACGACCCAAATAATATACTGAAAAACAAAAAAATTACAAATTAAATTGAATCTGAAATGAATAAGAAATGAAATTTTTAATGAAAATTTAAACCCCACCCGCTAGAGAGTCAAGAAAAGTGCAATATTTAAACTTTTATAACAAGACCATACGGTACTTAAATTCACCGTTACGCAAAACTCAATTTTTAGAAAAATTTTAAACCTTTCATATCTTATGAAACTGGCTGAAGTTAGAAACTGGAAATTGTAGGATAAAATAGTGTGAGTCACTGAAATTGGTATGAGTCTTTTAAGAATTTTTTTTTGTGACGTAGGGGTCAAAAATAAAATTTTGCTATTTTGAAACACCTGTAACTTAAACGCTTTTCCAAATTTTTTTGAAAAAATTATATTTTAACATGTATTAAAGGTAATTTTAAAGGGCTTTTTTAATATTGAAGAAATAATAAAATTCTAAGAAAAAATCCAAATCATGGTGCAAATTACAATTTTATCCTTAAGGTTTCCAAGGTTAAACGTTAACATTGAAGTTTAAACATTTTATTTCGCTAGAAAAGGTTAACAGGTTTTGTTGATTGCCTTGAACTTAAATTATAATTTTGGATTTCATTATTATTCATAATTTTTAAAACATTGATGAAATATGTAAATAGTATTATCAATTTATTCTTATATATGTTTTTTACCCAAAAACACAGTATAAAACATTGTGTATTTTTGAAAATGTGCTTTTTTAAAAACCCTTGGTTTTCTTCATCACTTGTTTTGCAAATCTTTTTGTACTGTTATTAATCAGTTTAATTTTTATCGAACATTTAATTGGATTTTTTTTTCCATATAAAGTGTAACTAATAAATTAAAATCGATTAACCAATTAAAGAAGAAAGGTGTTAATCAAGCATTTATTTACCACAAAACCATTATAAAACAATTTCAACTAAACTAACAAACAATTGTCCGTTCAATTGTTGCATGCAATAAATTTAATACAGACACACTATTATTTTGACATTTTTAAAATCGCATATACATTGTATTCTATATACGACATTTTTAGAATTTGGTCTGTTTAAATTGACCCAGTTAACCTCAATAATAACTGGGATTAATCTTTTAATTTAAAATTTTTATTTGAGGTAAGTTTAATTTAAATAGAATTTTGAAACTCCTTTTACTTATTTATTTTGTTCCAACAAAATTGTACACGCACTTGATCGTATACAATGGTCACAACAAATGATAATGGGATGACAATAACTTCTTATAAAAAATATTGCCTGAAAAAGAAGAATGCCAAATTCCGGTTAATTTGTATAATTTTAGTTTTCTTGTTTGTTTCTTTTTTTTTTTGAATTTTTTATGTCGAAAAGTAGCCAGAATTAAGGTGAAAATGTCAAAATTAAACGAAAGAGAAACATTATTGTATTTATAATATGTATTGTTATTTTTTTTTTGGAGCAAAACAATATACATAGTTTTTATCACTTTTATCTCTGCGCGACATCTTTGCGACAAAATTAAAAAAAAAACGAGGAAGAGTGTAGTAGAGTAGACTGTGTCAACTCTGGGAAACCCGCATGACCGTAACATATACATTATATCATCCGGTTAATTTTTTTTGGCAAAATTTCAAACATTCAGCTATATTAGGTGTAGAGTAATGCTCATATAAAAGAAGGAGTTGTATGGCAGCTACTCGAACCCTTTGCAGTAGACCAACCAAACTTTGCAGTAACCTTGGCGATTACACTAAACTATTTTTGCCAAAATTTCAGACACCCAGCTTTATTTGGTGCAGTGTAATCCTCATATAAAAGAAGGAGTTGTATGGCAGCTACTCGAACCCTCTGCAGTAGACCAACCAAATTTTGCAGTAACTTTGGCCATTATACTAAACTATTTTTTGCAAAATTTCAGACACCTAGCTTCATCAGGTGTAGTGTAAAGCTCATATAAATGAAGGAGTTGTATGGCAGCTACTCGAATCCTCTGCAGTAGACCAACCAAATTTTGCAGTAACTTTCGCCATTATACTAAACTACTTTTGCCAAAATTTCAGACACACAGCTTCCATAGGTATAGAGTAATGCTCATATAAAGTTGTATGGCAGGTACTCGAACCCTTGGACCAAAAAGATTGGATTTAAATAGCGCTTCCGGTTTTTGCATAAAAACGAATTTGTGAAAATTTCAAGATCCTAGCTCCTTTAGTTTTTGAGTTATCATGATGACGGACGGACGGACGGACTGACGGACGGACATACATAGCTAAATCGATTTATTTTTCGATTCTGATCCGATCCATACACTTGAGTCTATATCTACCTCCCCTCCTTGTCTGCGTCACAAACGTAATGGCAAATTTATTATACCCTTGGACTATATAGTCATACGGGTATAAAAACCCAATAACCTCAAAAAAAAATTTTTTTTTGTCAGAAAATTGTAGTAGCATCGTTTTTTAAGTTTAAGTTCCGATCATTAGATTTAAAAAAAAATATAAAATGATATGGTTTTGATATTTTGAACTTAATTTCTATGGAATTAAAATTTCAGTGAAAATTTAATGTTTTGGTATTTGTAAATTTAAATTTTAACCCCATGTGGTGGATTTAATTTTAACACAACAAAATAATATTTCAAATTAACAAAAATCAATTTACCTTAGGCTTACTTAAACTAGTATAGTACCTTATGTGAACAAATGAATCAGGAGTTTTCTAGGAAGCCTAAAAATTATATCAGTTAAAGCAGAAGAGAAAAGCTTATGTTCATTAAAATTGTTTGCATATGTTATACATATGTTATCAATTGAATAAGAACATCAACACGCAACAAACGAGCGGGTTTTTTTTAGAAAACACTTTCAAACACATTGGTTTTCATATAAGTGATCGCAAAAATTATATGGTCATTTGCTTCCAAAAAATCGTTGGCAGAAAAACCACTTGTTCACTTTGCGGTAAGAGGTAAGAATGGGCAAAATTCTGATAATATAAAATGAAAACATTTTGTTTTTGGTAAGTAATTATATATTTGCTATTTGCCAAATAGCAAACAAACTTTTGCATAAAAACGATTTTGTAAAATGGGCAGCCGGACCTAAATATACATTGCTAAATCAATTTACTTTTCGATTCTGATCTGATCCACACCTTTGAGTCTATATCTTCTCCCTATCTTTTTCTGTGTCACAAACGTAATGTCAAAAATATTAAACCCTTTGACCTATAGTCATAATGGTAAAATGATCAAGATTCATTGGGTATAAAAATAGAGTTCAGTCTTATTCAACACCGTAGCAAAATGAACTTCTCTGAACTTAATTAAATATTAATGAGTTGAAACAATGAACAATTATTTCTAATCAATTCTAAGGTGTTCTAAGCACAATTAAAACAATTAAGGATATTGATTAAACATAAAGTTTAGTTGTCATTGACAAAGTAAGACAGGAAGACTTCCTCAGATTACCTTAAAGTGTCGTCTGTAAATAATCTAACACAAATATTCAAATAATTCGCGGTTCAAATAGTTTCATACAAAATATATTTAAATATGAAATTTTCAAAATACAAAATAAAAATTAAATTATTCTAAACTAATCAAAGGTTGCAGAAATTTTCTATTACATTTCTTAAATGTTAAAATAACAGAGACCCAGAATATTTATTTTAATATGTTTAATTAAATTCAGAATATATTGAATAAATCAGGAAAATTATAGTTCAACCTATTATACCGTATGTAATATAAATTTCTTCTTCATAGATTAGTGTATACTTTTGATTCATGACTTCCATTCAATAGCCGGCATTTACTAGGAGCATTAACCTTTTGTTTGAATTTAACTTGCAAAATAATTATTCAATCTTGAAAAAATTTATATTGTAGGTTAATAATGACGAAAAACAGGCGGGAAAAAAAAATTGGGTCAAATTCAATCATGGGTTCTGATTCTGGAAGCTTCCTACCAAGCCAATAGCAAACAAGCCTTTTCCGAAACCAATAATGACAGAACCTTTAATATTGGTAAACGGGTTTTCTCTTTTATTTTCCTTGTGTTCCTAAAGTTTGAGTTGAATAACCATGTCGGTTCGAGTATTCCTCCACACCACACTCTATAAACTGAAAAAGCATATCTTTAAAATTAATAAAGGTAGCAACTGGGTTTAGTGCATGGGTGTTCCGTTGTATTTATATTATTTCTCTACATTTGGAATAAACTGGAGTGGTGTTTCAGGTACCTCCCTCACACCTATCCAAAAATTTAACAAGAATTTCTTCGAAAGTTATAAAAATAGAAACTTGAAATTTTGTACAAGGTATTTCTATCCGGTTTCCTTAATGTTCCTGGAATCTGCGTTTAATTCAAGAGTTGATGTTGTGAGTTGAAGTCACATGCGTCTCCAAAAACCAAAACAAAAAGTGCTCTAAATTAGACGATTACGTGTGATAAAGCTAATAAAAACTTTTATGTTTTCATTTGATATTCAATCCCTATTTAAAATTACTTACGAATTTTAAATTTAAATGGAATTTTTCAGGTGTAGAAGATTACTAAGTTGATTGCATAGCATCGACTTACTGTTGTTTAAGTACTTGTTTGCTTTAAGTATCAATGTTTGATTTCGTCTTCTTTTCTTTTTTCTGAAATTTACTTTACAATCACAAAAGACCAGGAACAAAAAATTAGATCATAAAAAACAAAAACAAAAATTCAAAAAACTTTTACTCTAAACGGGTAACAGGAACACTTTAAATTAAAATCAGAGCATCTTGATGGCATATTATTTAGTTATTTTTTGTTTTTATTGTTGCATTATTTTATGGTCATAAGTTTCTGTCAAAACAAATACTAACAAAAGAAATACAACGATTAAATGTCACTTGGTTACCATGAAAAATTAAATAAAAATAAAATTTTATATTTTATAGCATTTTTTGAAGGTAACAAAAATAAATCGTTTATTTAAAGATTCTAGAAACCAAAACAAATCATGAAAACATAATTTTACTCCTTCTTTTCCCTCATCTTCTTATTTTCCATACGGTTTCATTTAATTTAAAGGCTTGGGATATGTTGGATATGTTTGTGCGCCTGTACCATAACTCTCGTAAAGTTCAACCGATTTTGATGAAATTTTGTATAGATGCATAGATGCTTTCTTTGTCAAAAGTAAGATGAAACTCACAGATGCCCTTTTAATGCCCAATTGGACCATGGTATTGGGAGGCTCCCATACAAAAACAGAAGACTTTGAAATCCAGCTTTCATAACTTTTGATATAAAGAAGTTTAAATTAATTAAGAGAAGAGAAGCTGCCATAGACACTGATGGAACCACAGTAAATATCTTTGCAACTATTAACACAATTTTTAGGTAGCAAACATTAACAAACGATTAGATAAAGTTCTCAATCCGATTATTGTAAATTTAATAAAGTTATGAGGTTAAAATTGATAACAGTAAACTAAAGTAATTTATACTATTTTATTTTAAATATCCTAGTAAGTTTGCACGGTTATCTAAAAGTTGACAAGGGCAACTATAATATTCTTCGTTTTTTAAGTAAATTTTTTAAATTACCAAATTAAGTTTAGATAATTTTAAAGAAAATTATCACGAATCCGCCAAATTTAGAACTTTTAAAAAAAAAAAATATACATAAAACATTTTAACAAAAATATATTTAAAAATTTAAATATTATCACAAAGCAATTTAACAAATAAATATTTAAAAATTGAAGCTGAAAGTATTCTACTCTCAACTTCCTCTTATAACAAGACACGTGATAGTTTTTATGACAAATGTGAAATATAAATGACAAAACATTTATGTCGTTTCTCTTGTTTTTATTGTTTTTTAAACTTTTGGAAAATTTTAAATAATTAGGAAGCTACAGGTACGTAGTGGTGAGGACGTCGGCGAAGGGTCTTGGGTTCAAACACAGGTTAAATTATATCTTATAAAAAAAATATATTATATAAAATGTACGTGCGCCACCTAAAGAAAGGTAGAACTAATAACTGATCACACTGTATGTGGTAGGGGATTGTTAATAAATAAATAAATAATTAGAAACATATTTTTGGCTTCTTGTCTTATAAATTTCTAATACTAGTTTTTATATCTTCAGAACTAAATATTAATTAAATTAATTCAGATATATAAACAAAATGTCTTTGATTCGAATCAAGATTAAGACCAAGATCGAAACCAAGGATAAGCAAAAGTGATAGTATAGGTATCCCCTAGACGCACTTCTCTAGATCTAAGAAACATATCGTCGAAATCAACATAGATAGAAACTTGAAATTCAGTATACATGATAGTTTTGTCCAGATGTTTGTATAATTTTCTTAAGATTTTGTAATGGATTGGCAAGACCTAACAACCATATCTTCGGAATTAATATATTGAGAAAATTGAAATTTGGTACAAAACAGCTCTCTCCTTTTTCCTTAGTTTTCCCGAAATTTGAGATTAATTGAAGAACGATTAAACGAACTCCCACGTGTGACTGTCAATTGAATTTTTCAGGGAGTATTGACGAACTGTTTTTTCACTAATTGTTTAAATAACACATTGATAATCTTTATATATTGGGGTCAGCAATGATCGAAAAACGGCTGGGTAGGACAATAGTTAAAGTGCCAACCTTTCATGAGGATGTGTGTTCCTAGTGAAAAAGAAAAAAACACTTATATGTGGTTTTCCACTCCACTCAGCTACTATTCGCCATTAGGTTCAAATTAATGGCTTAATCAATAATTAATAATTATATATCTTTAATAAAAAATACATTAATATAACAATATAAGCAAATACAAAATATAAACAAATAATTTAATTAAATAATACAACTCACAGATATAGAATTCCATATAACTCAATCACAAAATTATTACAATATAAACAAAAAAGAACCGTATCTAACAAATCTAAGACAATCTAAGATATTTCACATGTTATAAAGCGTAGTATTATGCCATGTAAATTGTATGTGGAATTTTATCAGTTGTAATAAGAATATAATATTTCCAGCTGCTCTGACATGCACATATTATATTACCCCTCGTTCCAACATGTACCTATGGTATAGACAGGCTTATTACCTGTTCCGACATGCACATATTATATAACCCCCCGTTCCAACATGTACCTATGGTATAGACAAGCTTATTAGCCTAACAGTTAGCGCTTAAAAAAAAAAAAAAAATATATGTGATATGATGCCAGAAAAAACGTGATATATTCTCACAGATAATTTTCTTTGAAACTCAATAAACATTTTAATTTTGAGAATATTCTATATAATCTTTAATAGGTAAAGTCTTTTAATGATTTATGACATCAATTCTTTACCTGAAGTACGTAAATATAAAATATTAATAAGAACTTAAACAAATCACATATAATATAAAAAAAAAATAAATGTTATTTTACTTTAATGTTTAACAGCATGAAATCGCTTCAAGAACATCAGTATTTTTTTTTTTGTATTTCGCGAAATTTTTAAATCACACTAAATTGAAAAATTATGTTCAATGTTAGTTTTGAATGCTATTGTTTTGATTTCATTACATACCAATTCGTATAAATAGATATACAAATATATATGCATATATATTTGCCACCAGATTTTTCTTCATATTTTGTATGTAGGCACTTTTAGGGACACAATCACAAAATAACGACACTAAGATACATTCAAGCGGATTTTGGAATTTAACAAACATGTAACTTTGTATTTTCTGATTTTTTATTCTTTCCTTATATTTTTATTTTCTTCTTTTGAATGTTAATTTTCTAGCTCTGATTGTCTTTTAATTCCTTAGAAAAAACCTAACAAAAATTTAAATTCTTAAACTAAAATTCTCCCCAAAATGTGATTAAAAAAAAAAAACAAAACAACAAATTCACAAATGAAATGCAAAATATACGATAAAATGTGATTTAATCCAATCCTTAAATGGATCATTCACGGTTCTCTGTTTTTTATTTTACTGCTCCTGTAAATTTACACAATATAAACCTAACAATTGTAGATTGTTTTCAGATTTCATTTTTGGACATAAAAACGACGCGACACTTTTAATGCGTTTTTTTAATTTTATTTTAATTTTATTGTTTTATTTTTTTTTTAAATTTGAATTAAATTAAAAATTAGTAAGACTTTTATGTTTAACTATAAGTTTCTAGTTTTTTTCTTTTGTTTTTTTATTGCACTTAAAAAGTAATTTAAACATAATTAGTTGAAGCAAGTCACAAACATATGTTCGCCACTATTTTCAAATATTTTTATACACGTATGACTATAGGTCAAAAGGATATACTAAATTTTCCATTACGTTTGTGACTCAGAGAAGGAGAGGGGGTGGATATAGACTCAAAGGTATGGATCAGACCAGAACCGAAAAGTAAATCGATTAAACTACGTATGTCCATCAGTTCGTTCGTCCCCACGAAAATTCGCAAATTCGTTTTTATGCAATAGCTTTCATTGCCATTGAATTCCAGCTATTTTGGACCACCGGTTCGAGTACCTACTGTACAACTTCTATTCTTATATGAGTATTGCTCTAGAGCTATTAAACCTGGGTGTCTGAAAATTTACCTGGGTGTCTGAAAATTTACCTGGGTGTCTGAAAGTAGTTTAGTTTTACGGCCAAAGTTAATAGAAAATTTGGTTGGTCTATTGCAGTGGGTTTGAGTAGCTTTCATATATTTTTGATGATATAATGTCGATATTACGATCATACTGGTATCCCAGAGTTCCTGCACTTTTCCTCGTTTTATATTAAAATTGTTTTTTAAATAAAGACTGAAAAAAGGATGGTAGCTAAAATTGAAACAACATTTACTTTTAATTTAAAACGAGGAAAAGTGTAGTAAAGTAGACTGTGTCAACTCTGGGATACCCGTATGACCGTAACATATACATTATATCATCCGGTTAATTACTTTTGGCAAAATTTCAAACATTCAGCTTTATTTGGTGTAGAGTAATGCTTATATAAAAGAAGGAGTTGTATGGCAGGTACTCGAACCCGTGGACCAAAATGGCTGAATTTAAAACTCGATTCCGTTTTTTGCATAAAAACGAATTTGTGAAAATTTCATAATCCTAGCTCCTTTACTTTTTGAGTTATCGTGATGACGGATATAGAATAATGCTCATATAAAATTAGAACGGACGGACGGACAGACGGACAGACGGACAGACGGACAGACGGACAGACGGACGGACATACATAGCTAAATCGATTTATTTTTCGATTCTGATCCGATCCATACACTTGAGTCTATATCTATCCCCCTCCTTCTCTGCGTCACAAACGTAATGGCAAATTTATTATACCCTTGGACTATTATAGTCATACGGGTATAATGAAGACGGGCAATAGCTTTCCAAAAAAGAGCTTTAAAATTTTTGAAAACTCAGGAAAGGCCCAGAAACCTTTGCGACCATTTTATTAAAGAAACTAAAACAAAAGTTGGATTTAATTATCTCTGAAATTTTTGATTATGACATTTCGTTCCGTATTGCTTGCTTATAACATGGTAACTGTATGTATTTAATAATTCTTTATTTTTATACCCTACATCTAAAATGATATGAGTCACAGAGGCGTATTAATTTTGATAAGGAGTTTGAAACCACCAAGAGGAAGAAACTGATACATAAAAATGTAAAAACCATTAAATATGGAACCATTAAATTAATTACAGCTTTGTTCTGCTACGTTTTCTCTATGTCCCAGAAATTTGATATAACGTAGTTCGACTCACAAGCCGAAACATAGCAAACATATTTTCGAAATTAATTAAGATAGAAATAAGATAAAATTATCTGAAATAAATTGAGAAAAATATATCTGAAAAATATATCTATGTAGGTTTCTCATTTTTGTTGAATTTTCAATAGTTAAACCCAGCTTCATTGTAAAAATCTATATTGGATTAAGACGCTATAATTGTGTTCTATACAAGAAAGTTTTTTTTTAATTTGAATAAAACGTTGATACTCTAACTACTGTGCCACTAAGTCGTTTGACAATTGTTATAAAAAGAAAAAATGTAGCTAACAAGAAAATTAAGAAAGGCGAAAGCAAGTCCATAACAGACCTCACGACCCCATTCATGAGAGCTTACTATTAGGAAATCAAATTATATATGAAACCTGAAGGTATATATAGAGTTCAAACCGAATTGCTTAAAACAAATCCAAAATAAAGATAGATACTTAGCAAAATCCATAAGGAAATAATAGAATAGTGAAACAATGCTTGGCAATAAAATACGTCAAATAAATGTGTTAAAATAGATTAAAAAGTATTATCTCTAGTATAATACTACTTTCCTATAACTCCTTCTATCGTTACATTTTTAATAAAAATTTTAGTACTTTATCAATCACATAAATGTCAGAAATTTATAATTTACAATATTAATTATATTGGCAGAGCTGCCAAACATGTAATGACGCCCTTAATTTTAGTTGATTTTACGACTAACAATTTATAATTTTTTTTTTAAAATAACACATTGATAATCTTGATATATTGTACCCAGCGATTATACAATAACAATTCTTTTCTATTCTAAAAAGTGTTTTCCTTTGTAAAATTCTGAAAAACGAAAGAAAAGTAGAAAATCAAAAGTTTCTGCCTCCTTTTCTTTGATCTGTCACATAAAAAAATATTTTTACGTTTTAATTTATTAAAAACTTTTCATAACGGTAATTTGGTTATTATTGTTTATATGTTTTTATTAGCACATTTTCAAAAAATTTTGTAAAAATGTGCCTATATAGATTCACTCTGCCCGTCCGTATGTTTACAAAATTTTTTACACCATTTGAAATAGAGAAAAGAAATTTTAACCACGAGTAGGTATTGCAAACAAAATAATTTCATAGAAGAATTTTTTTATGTAGCCCCACCCGTTACGGAGCTACAGCCCCGTAAGTTGGAAAAAGCCCTATATTCAAATTGTTATAATAAAAGTTATATTAGGCGTATTTTTAATCAGAAAACGGCCAAAGATAGCTACTTTTATAAACTTTATATATTTTCAAAAGACAAATGTTTAGGGTTGCCGTACGGAACTAAAATTTACAATTATTCAAAACTCAATTTTTGCAAAATTTTTAGCCACACATATCTTCTAAACGGTTCAAGCTAGGGTCTTGAAATTTTGAAAGTAGTTAGATCCTATGAAATAATAGGAGTAGAAGTCGGTTAACAAAATTTTTTTTTCAAGTCCCATGTTTAGGAGCTATAAGGGCTCAAAAATTGAATGTTTGCTATTTTTAAACACCTGTAACTTGGATACCTGTTCAAAAATTTTTTTACAAATATTCAAAATTTAAAGCTGCAGTATTATATTTCAACATATGTTAAAGGTTTTTCTTAAACTTAAAAGGGGTTCTTTAAATTGAAAAAATTGTCTCTTGGTTTTAACCATTTTTGCTTAGATAGTATAATTCTAAGTAAAATTCCAAATTTTTGGGGAATACACAATTTAATTCCCAGAATCTAAAAAAATGGAGGGGGAGGGGGGTTAGATGAAGTTAGATCTTTGAGAAATTCGGCAACCTTCCTTATTGAAGGGCTATTAGAACTTTAAAATTAAAAATTTACTGTTAGCAGTATATTTTATAAGTAACCAGTAACTTAGTCACCAGTGTATATATTTCCAAAATTAAAATCAGTATGCCATACAATATAATTTTGAAAATTTTCTTTTTAAAAACCCTTGGTTTTTTTCATCACTTGTTTTATTTTAACTTTTTTTCATATTTTTATTTTATAATTTTCGTATTAAATTGAAACAACTTAAGGCTATTTTTCCATTTAAACTTTATATATATTTATATATATATATATATATATATATATATGTAGCATAAAGCAAAACGAATTAATATAACGGTAAAAAAAATATTGAAAATAAAACAACAATAATATAAAAATGGTAAAAGTAAAGAGCAAATTTATATATGTATATGAAGATAATCACAGTATTCGTAATTCTTGTTTTTTGTTGAAAAAGATTTGGAAAAAAAACTTGTCGTCATCCCTACAACTATGCAAATTTGATAATAATATTAAATTTGCATATATTAGGTATTTGCTCGTTATCAAAGCTTTTCAATCATTTACAACATTCTGTAACAAGCTTATTACTCTATAAGCTAATTAATTAATTAATAGTATAAATAAATAGCAGGGTTAAAATAATAAGAATTATGGGACTAAAATTTATTACATAAGTTAAATTTATTAATTGCATACTTTTAGGTTAGAGTATTAAAACCAGTTGTCTAAATTTTGGTCTAAAATTGTATACCACCCGGTTTTCAAAATTGAAAAACTAATAATCAATAGATAAGAGTAGAATATAAATTATTTCAACTAAATTTGTGACATCTAATATTGTACAACGATATATTATCGTGATACAATGTGTAACAAGAAGTTGAGATTTTAATTATAATTAAAAACGAGGAAGTGTGTACTAGAGTTGACTGTGTCAACTTGGTAAAATTTTGAGACACCCAGCTTTAATATGTACAGAGCTAAAGTTATATGGTAGGTACTCAAACCCGTGAAGGAAACTGGCTGGATGACGGCTATTGCATAAAAACGAATTTGTGAAAATGCACAATCCTAGCTTCTTAATTTTTTGTGTTATTGTAAGAGTTTATATCTACTCCTTCCTTCTCTACGTCACAAACGTAATGGCAATTTATTTTTTATTTGGTATTTAGTATACCCTTTTGCCCTAAACTCATATTTAATAAGAGTATTAAATTTACAGTTAAGTCAAGGCTTTTCATTCTCATTTTTTCTTTAATTTCGAATTAATCAACAGAATAACCCGCAGATCTTAAATTTTTTTCAATGAAAATTACTGAAAAAAGTAATTTTGTTTGCAATTCTTCCTTTAGATCAAATAAAAGAAATATTAATATAATATATAATTAAATAAATATAATAAATAATATTAGTATAATAAAATAGTCTTAGTAACCGATGGTTTAAAAATATTGCATTACCATTTATTATATGTAATATTAATAAATAAATAAATAAAAAATAAGAGGATATATACGAGTATTAAAAAGGATAATTCAAACCAATCCTCCGTTAAATCGATTTGGACATCGATTCAGATTCAATATCGTATACATCGATTAGCTCCAGAACATAAGTCGATTTGGCTATTAAACTAAAAGCAAAATATATAAAAACTTCGATTCAATCGATCCCAGTTTTTTTAAGTTTTCTATATTTTATAAACTTTATTATAATTTTATTACTTTCTTTTTGATCGAGCGTTTACTGTATCATATATAATATTATAATATATTCAATTAGAAAATCTTTGACGCTTTGAACATAACCTCCTGCATAAATATTAACAATTTAAACTTTTTGAAGTTTTTTAAAGAATAAACTTTATATAAAAATTTTTAATTAAATAAATATAAAAAAAAAAATAAACATATTTTTTTGCCAATCAAATAAATCTTAAGATATTTTACAAAAAAAAAAAAACTCTCAAGAATTTTCAATGATCATATTTCAATTATTATTTTTCTCAATTTATGATTAATGGCTGTCTGATCGATTTGATATCGACACTTGAAAAAAAATATCTGTGGAATCTTGTTCAGTTTCGCGCCTTTTTATTTTATTTGTATTTTTCTTTTTTTATTTGTTCTTTTTTTTTCTTTTTATTTTTCTTTTTATTTTGTACCAAGAGTAACCTTCAATAAAAAACTTTGACGATGGAAATCTCTTGATGATAGACCTCTTATACTTTTTATGTACACAGTAAACGCATCCAATATAGATAAAAACATTCTATTTTACAAGAGATGGGACAAGGATCGTTTTCGGATATCTTTTAGAAAAAATCTTAACTTTATTGGTATTATACAGTTTTTTTTGTGGATGTAACTTCTAAATTTGCCATTATGTTTGTGGTGCAGGGAGGTAAGTTTATATCAAAGATTTGGATTTGATCAGAATCGGAAAGTAAATCGATCTAGCTATCCTCGTCCGTTCTCCCTTCTGCACGATAACTTAAAAAAAATGTAGAGAGCTAGTATTATTATTTCCAAATACACGTATGTATTCATTTTTGTATAAGAACTAGTCTTTTAGTTACAAACTATTGAAATTCAGCCAGTTTGCTCAATGGATTCGAGTAGCTGTCATTGAAGTTATTTTTTTGAAAATAACTCTATACTGTAATTTCATGGCCAACGTGAAATTCAATTTGGTTGATCTAGTACTGTGACTTCGACTAGCTGCTTTACAATTTCATAAGAATACAAGTTATAATATATAATGAAACCTGTTCCTTGAATTTTGACAAAAGTAGTTAACGTTAATAGCCAACAATAGAACAAAATATAGTTTTTGTAACGACCTTTTTTGTAAAGAGATTCTTATAACGGCCTTATAACTTTTAAGTTGTATTTTTAGAATTTTACCCAAAATTAGGTAGCCGGGCCACATAATGTTTATATTACGTTCATGCAGGTATCCTAGAGTTGATACAATCTAATCTACACAATTCCCTGTTTTTTGCATTTCATTCTGTTGTTGATATTTTATTAAAGTTTTTTTTTACTGCAATTTTAGTTAATGGAATTCGTGATAGAGCGATGATAGCTACCATAAGGTGGAAGCTAAAAAGTCTGGCAATTTTTTTAATTTTCAACATACATATACATTCAAATACATATTTTGTTGTTGGATTTGATTCTGTGAGCTGGTCTTTAATAGTTTGGTGCATTATTATGAAGAGATAAAACAAAAGAAGAATGAAAGAAAAAAATCTACCAATAATGATTTGATGGTTATTATAATTTTTTTAGTTTTCCATTTTAATTTCTTGTTCCTGCTGCCTTCTAAATATGGATCTAAGGTATGTGGATGGCAAAAACAATGAAAAAAGAAGTACAAAATTAATTTATGCAAAAATACAAAGTACTTTTTAGGTATTTTTAATCGAGATCAAGACTTTAAATTAGCAAAAATTATGTTGTAAATTTTATTAAATTTTTTTTTTATTTTAAATTAACTATTTATATCAGTGTTGTAGTGGTTAAAATGACGGCCTTTCAACGGAAAGGTATAAGTTGAATCTCTGGACTTAAAAATAAAATAAAATACCGACCCCTCCCTACAATATCGTCTCCTATTTTTGATATTTCAATTCGTATTATTCAATATTTTGAATAAAAGTGATAGCACTTGAAGATTATGAATTTAGCAAAATATTTAGGATTAAAGTGATACTTTGAGTAATTTTTCAGCTATTTATTACACTTTAATCTCTCAATATCTAATTACTTATTACTTGATTATATGCTTTTACCATTCCTCAAAAAACTTTAGAAATGTTGAGAAACTTTTAATGTTTTATACAGTCCAAAGATCTAAGGTATTCCAACATACACTTATACTTTGTATTACAATTACAAAATATTGACATGAAATGACTGTAGGTAGTTCATGCGTTCACAAAATAAAAAAGGTGATGAAAAAAACCAAGGGGTTTTAAAAAAGCACATTTTCAAATTTATATAGCGATTCAAACTGAGTTTAATTTTGGGAATATATGCACTGGTTACTAAATTGCAGATTTAGAAAAATGGAAAATTTTAAATTCTAATAACCCTTTAATAGAGAACGTTTTCTCGAGTATCTAACACCACCTCCTCCTTCCAAAACTTTAGGATTTAAGGAATCAAATTGGACTTTCTCTAAAATTTATATTTTTTCTTAGAATTTCATTATCTAAGTAAAAATGATTACAACTAATAGACATTTTCTTCAATTTTAAACACCCACTTTAAGGAACCTTTAACACATGTTAAAATATAATCTTGGACCTTTTGTATATTACTTAAAAAAAAATTTGGACAGGAATTTAAGTTACAGATTAATACAACTCCTTACAGGAGGCGTGACATAAAAATTTTCTTAAGCAACTCCTACTAATGTCTGATCATCTAACTTCTCCAAACTGCTAACTTGAGCCGTTCAGAAGATATAAGGGGTCAAAAATTTTGCAAAAATTAAGTTTAGCTTTACGGTTTTTTTTAGTACGGTATCTACTCGTATTTAAAATTTCTTCTCCCATTTCAAACGCTGTAAAATTTTTTGTAATTCACGGACAGACGAACAGACGAACGGACAAAATGACTAACTATGTAGGCACATTTTTACAAAATCTTTTGAAAATTTGCTAAACGAGGAAGATTATAGTTGCCCTTGTCAACTTTTAGATACCCGTGCATACCCACTATGGTGTATAAAATAAACCGTAATTTACTTCCCTTATAAATTTAACTCATTACCCCATAATTTTGACGTAAAAAAAAAAAAAAAAAAATTAACAAAAAAAAAAAAAAATCACAAAACAAAAAACAAAATTTTCATTGTCCCATAACTTTAGCTTAAAAAAAAAAAAAAAAAAAATTAACAAAAAAAAAATAATCACAAAAAAAATAAACAAAATTTTCATTCATTGTCCCATAACCTTAGCTTAAAAAAAAAAAAATAAAAAAAAAAAACAAAAAAAAAAAAAATTGGCCCACCCTAAAAGTCCGAAGGTCCGAGTGATGTCCAACTTTGCCAAGTAACTTGCCCTATTAATTTATCTGCCCAATTTTAATTTTAACCTTGTCCGCGTAGTATAAATAGTTTTGAAGAAATTCATATTGGTGCAAGGAAGTTGTATGGCAGTCCCCCGAAAATGGGGCCCAAACATTTTGAAACTTCATATAAGTGCCGGAGTCATTATAAAACTAACCGTGTGTAATTTTCATCCCCGTAGTATAAATAGTTTTGAAGAAATTCATATTGGTGCAAAAAAGTTGTATGGCAGCTCCCCGAAAATGGGGCCCTAACATTTTGAAACTTCATATAAGTGCTCGATTCATTATATAACTAACCGTGTGTAATTTTCAGCCTCGTAGTATAATTACTTTTGAAGAAATTCATATTGGTGCAAAGAAGTTGTATGGCAGCCCCCCGAAAATGGGGCCCTAACATTTTGAAACTTCATATAAGTGCCGGAGTCATTATAAAACTAACCGTGTGTAATTTTCATTCTCGTAGTATAATTACTTTTGAAGAAATTCATATTGGTGCAAAAAAGTTGTATGGCAGCTCCCCGAAGACTTGGTCCGATTTTAACCAAAAACAATAGGGAACCTAGAAATTATCTAAAAATCACTTTGTGTGAATTTCAAGACTCTAACCCTTTTAGTTTTTGAGTTATCGTGCTGACACACGGACAGACGGACGGACAGACACACATAGCTAGATCGACTAATTTTTCGATTCTGAGCCGATACGTACCCTTGACACTATATCTAGCTCGTCTAGATCGATGCGTTACAAACGGAGGAGCAAATCTAATATACCCGATGTCATATATGTATGCACGGGTATAAAGAAACCGAATAAAAATGTAAAGTAAGGAATCCCAGTTTTTAAAAGAAGCAAATTCAAAGCTCCAATTTAAGCCAAAGAATAATAAAAACAAGTAAAGAAACAGTCAGTCGGTGCAACCGACTTAGAAATACCCTACACCTATTTGGTTCAAATTTAAGGACATATCCATAAGTCATTTTAACACCATAGAAGCTGTTATTAATTTGATCGTAAGACATAGCTAACCAAATTAACTGTATAATACTAAAAACATTTTCTAATTACCCTATCTATTAAAAAATACTACAAATTCTTACTAATTTATCTATTTAACAAGTAAAGCAACAGTCATTCGGTGCAACCGACTTAGAAATACCCTACACCTATTTGGTTCAAATTTAAAGACATATCCATAAGTCATTTTAACACCATAAAAGCTGTTATTAATTTGATCGTAAGACATAGCTAACCAAATTAACTTTATAATACTAAAAACATTTTCTAATTACACTATCTATTAAAAAATATTAAAAATTCTTACTAATTTATCTATTTAAAAATATTAAAAAACAAACAAACTTGAAATAAATGAAAATATATTTATTCCAATTCAATTACAAAATGAAAAAATTCTAATTATTAAATTTTGTGATAAAAAGATAATCAAAGCATAATATATTTAATAATCCAAATTTTTAAAAATTGCAATTATTTTAAATGGTTAGTTTATATACCTAACAGAAAAGCTTATAAACGCAAAATATGCAATAAATGTATTTCTAAAATACAATTACAAATTTAGACCTTTTCATATAATTCATTTAAATATTCAAATAAATTTTTCATAAATGCAGCAAGTACCTTTGAATATAGCTGAACCACTACAATTAAGTCTAGATTTCGGAGACACATAGGACATAGGAAATACATTCTTTGGCTTTGAAATTAAACTCAACCAGAACAAATTCCCATGGTACTTTCATTACTAGTAACCTAGAGTTTAAATTTCATCAAAATACCGGCATTATTTTTTGAATTAGGGTGTTTTAAGATATATGTTTGTTAGTCCTTGAACTTGTCAAGGGTTCCAGAAACCCAAACCATGGTACGATTTCGCCCATATGCAGTCCCCGTCATACTTTCAATACTAGTTAACCCTTGTATACTATTGGAACGTTCTATCTTAATTTTAAGTTACTAGTTTTATTAATTTCGATGATAAGCTTTTACACATTTGGGGGTCTAAGAGAGGTCCTGAACCACCACTCCAAATGATCCCAAATTAGGGGGGCACGGAAGAAATAGTAAAGAACACCCTGGGCCAAATTTGAAGCTTCTACATTTGTTTCAAGTTACTATTTTTATTAATTTCGAAAATATGCTTTAAGGTCCTCGAAACTGAGTGGCTGGTCCCCGACCCACTAGTCCAATGGGGCCCAAATTTCAAAGACACTTACGCAATAGAAAGGGATACCCTGATACCAAATTTGGAGGTTATATCTTCATTGGTTTCGGAATTACGCTAGTTTGGCCTAAATTCGATCAAAAAGTTCTCAGTTCCGAACCCATTGTCCAATCCTCACCGAACGTAGTCACCGCAGTAGTTTAATTACCAATAACCTACAGCACAAATTTCATGAAGATAGCCTCATTAGTTGTTAATATATGTTCGTTATCCCTGACACCGACTAAAAGGTCCAGAATCCGAACCCATGGGCTGATTTCGCCCTTATACAGCCCGCGCTTTATTTATAGTACTAGTTAACCCTTGTACACAATTTAAACGGTCTATCTTAATTTTAAGTAAATATTTTTAGTAATTTCGATTATAAGCTTTTAAAACTTGGGAGGTCTGAGAGGGGTACTGAACCACCACTCCAATCGATCCCAAATTAAGGGACCACGCAAGAGATAGTAAAGAACACCCTTGTGGCAAATTGGAAGCTTCTACATTTTTTCAAGTTGTTATCTTTATTAATTTTAAAGATATGCTTTAAGGTCTTCCGAAATGTGTGGCTGGTCCCCGACCCAGTACTCCAATGGGACCCAAATTCACAAGACACTCAGGAGATAGGAGGGAACACCCTGATACCAAATTTGGAGGTTCTATCTTCATTGGTTTCGGAATTATGCTCCTTTGGCCTAAATTCGATCAAAAAGTTCTAGGTTCCGAACGCATGGTCCAATCCCGACCTTACGGAATCCCTGAAATAGTTTCATTACTAGCAACCTACAGCACAAATTTGATGAAGAAGGCGTCATTAGTTGTTGAGTTATCGTGATTTTTTATATATGTTCGTTAGCCCTTCGATCGATTAAAAGGTCCAGAATCCGAACCCATGGGCCGATTTCGCCCATATGCAATCCCCGCCGTACTTTCAGTCCTAGTAACCTACAGTTAAAATTTCATCAAGATAGCTCCATTATTTTTTGAGTTATCGTGCCTACGGACGGACGGACGGACATGGCTATATCGACTCAGGCGGTCACGCTGATCACAAATATATATACTTTTCCATATCTAGCTCGCTTCCTTTAGGTGGTTACAAACACCATACCAAAGTTAATATACCCCTTTACCTATTCTATAGGTGTAGGGTATAAAAATATTAAAAAACAAAAAAACTTGAAATAAATGAAAATATATTTATTCCAATTCAATTACAAAATGAAAAAATTCTAATTATTAAATTTTGTGATAAAAAGATAATCAAAGCATAATATATTTAATAATCCAAATTTTTAAAAATTGCAATTATTTTAAATGGTTAGTTTATATACCTAATAGAAAAAGCTTATAAACGCAAAATATGCAATAAATGTATTTCTAAAATACAATTAAAAATTTACACCTTTTCATATAATTCATTTAAATATAAAAATAAATTTTACATAAATGCAGCAAGTACCTTTGAACATAGCTGAACCACTACAATTAAGTCTAGATTTCGGAGACACATAGGACATAGGAAATATATTCTTTGGCTTCGAAATTAAACTCGACCACAACCAATTCCCATGGTACTTTCATTACTAGTAACCTACTGTTAAATTTCATCAAAATACCGGCATTATTTTTTGAGTTATGGTGTTTGGAAGATATATGTTTGTTAGTCCTTGAACTTATCAAGGGTTCCAGGACCCGAAATTATGGCACGATTTCGCCCATATGCAGTCCCGTCATACTTTCAATACTAGTTAACTCTTGTACACAATTGGAACGCTCTATCTTAATTTTAAGTTACTAGTTTTATTAATTTCGATGATAAGCTTTTACACATTGGGGGGTCTAAGAGAGGTTCTGAACCACCACTCCAATTGATCCCAAATTAGGGGGGCACGCAAGAAATAGTAAAGAACATCCTGGGCCAAATTTGAAGCATCTACATTTGTTTCAAGTTAATATCTTTATTAATTTCGAAAATATGCTTTAAGGGCCTAAGAACTGAGTGGCTGGTCCCCGATCCACTACTCCAATGGGGCCCAAATTTCAAAGACACTTACGAAATAGGAAGGGACACCCTGATACCAAATTTGGAGGTTCTATCTTCATTGGTTTCGGAATTATGCTCGTTTGGCCTAAATTCGATCAAAAAGTTCTAAGTTCCGAATCCATTGTCCAATCCTCACCGTACGTAATCACCGCCGTAGTTTCGCTGCCAATAACCTACAGCACAAATTTAATGAAGATAGCCTCATTAGTTGTTGAGTTATCGTGATTTTTTATATATGTTCCTTAGCCCTGACATCGATTAAAAGGTCCGGAATCCGAACCGCTGGGCTGATTTCGCCCTTATATAGTCCGCGCTGTACTTATAGTACTAGTTAACCCTTGTACACAATTTGAACGGTCTATCCTAATTTTAAGTAACTATTTTTAGTAATTTCGATTATAAGCCTTTAAAACTTGGGAGGTCTGAGAGGGGTACAGAACCACCACTCCAATTGATCCCAAATTAGGGGAACACGCAAGAGATAGTAAAGAACACCCTTGTGGCAAATTGGAAGCTTCTACATTTTTTCAAGTTGTTATCTTTATTAATTTTAAAGATATGCTTTAAGGTCTTCGGAAATGTGTGGCTGGTCCCCGACCCACTACTCCAATGGGACCCAAATTCACAAGACACTTAGGAAATAGGAAGGGACACCTTGATACTAAATTTGTAGGTTCTATCTTCATTGGTTTCGGAATTATGCTCGTTTGGCCTAAATTCGATCAAAAAGTTCTAGGTTCCGAACCCATGGTCCAATCCCGACCTTACGCAATTCCCGAAGTAGTTTCATTACTAGTAACCTACAGCACAAATTTGATGAAGATAGCGTCATTAGTTGTTGAGTTATCGTGATTTTTTATATTTGTTCGTTAGCCCTGAAACCGATTAAAAGGTCCAGAATCCGAACCCATGGGCCGATTTCGCCCATATTCAATCCCCGCCGTACTTTCAGTCCTATTAACCTACAGTTAAAATTTCATCAAAATAGCTCCATTATTTTTTGAGTTATCGTGCCTACGGACGGACGGACGGACGGACATGGCTATATCGACTAAGGCGGTCACGCTGATCACAAATATATATACTTTTCCATATCTAGCTCGCTTCCTTTAGGTGGTTACAAACACCTTACCAAAGTTAATATACCCCTTTACCTATTCTATAGGTGTAGGGTATAAAAATTTTAACTAGAACAACATTGCGTAAAACTAATCAAAAATTCTCATCACATGTTTTCAGATCATCAAAACAGCGAATATTTATAATGGACATAAAATCTTATTCATTTTTTGTGCTTATACATATACAGTATTCCACCACAAATATAAAACCAAAGTGATGGTTCGAAGTGATGGATGATACATTTTATACTGATTTTTTATACCCTACACCTATAGAATAGGTAAAAGGGTATATTAACTTTGGTATGGTGTTTGTAACCACCTAAAGGAAGCGAGCTAGGTATGGAAAAGTATATATATTTGTGATCAGCGTGACCGCCTTAGTCGATATAGCCATGTCCGTCCGTCCGTCCGTCCGTCCGTCCGTCCGTCCGTAGGCACGATAACTCAAAAAATAATGGAGCTATCTTGATGAAATTTTAACTGTAGGTTACTAGGACTGAAAGTACGGCGGGGATTGCATATGGGCGAAATCGGCCCATGGGTTCGGATTCTGGACCTTTTAAACGATCGAAGGGCTAACGAACATATATAAAAAATCACGATAACTCAACAACTAATGACGCTATCTTCATCAAATTTGTGCCGTAGGTTACTAGTAATGAAACTACTTCGAGGACTGCGTAAGTTCGGGATTGGACCATGCGTTCGGAACCTAGAACTTTTTGATCGAATTTAGGCCAAACAAGCATAATTCCGAAACTAATAAAGATAGAACCTCCAAATTTGGTATCAGGGTGTCCCTTCCTATTTCCTAAGTGTCAGTGAAATTTGGGCCCCATTGGAGTTGGGGGTCGGGGACCAGCCACACATTTCCGAAAACCTTAAAGCATATCTTTAAAATTAATAAAGGTAGCAACTTGAAAAAATGTAGAAGCTTCAAATTTTGTGTTCTTTACTATCTCTTGCATGCCCCCCTAATTTGGGATTAATTGGAGTGGTGGTTCAGTACCCCTCTTAGACCTCCTAACCCCTCTTATACTCGAAATTACTAAAAATAGTAACTTAAAATTAAGATAGAACGTTAAAATTTTGTACAAGGGTTAACTAGTACTTAAAGTACATCGCGGACTATATAAAACCGAAATCAGCCCAAAGGTTCGGATTCTGGACCTTTTAATCGGTTTCAGGGCTAACGAACATATGTAAAAAATCACGATAACTCAACAACTAATGACGCTATCTTCATGAAATTTGTGCTGTAGGTTATTGGTAATGAAACTACGGCGGCAATTGCGCACGGTGAGGTTTGGACAATGGGTTCGGAACTTAGAACTTTTTGATCGAATTTAGGCCAAACTAGCATAATTCCGTAACCAAAAAGATAGAACCTCCAAATTTGGTATCAGGGTGTCGCTTTAGATTTCCTTAGTCTCTTTGAAATTTGAGCAGAATTGGAGTAGTGGGTGGGGACCAGCCACTCAGTTCCGAGAGCCTTAAAGCATATTTTCGAAATTAATAAAGATAGTAACTTGAAACAAATGTAGAAGCTTCAAATTTGGCACATGGATGTTCTTTACTATTTCCCTTTAATTTTGGATCAATTGGAGTGGTGGTTCAGAACTTCTCTTAGACCCACCAATGTGTAAAAGCTTATCATCGAAATTAATAAAACTAGTAACTTAAAATTAAGGTAACACGTTCCAATTGCGTACAAGAGTTAACTAGTATTGTAAGTATGACGGGGACTGCATATGGGCGACTTCGTACCATGGTTCCGGGTTCTGAAACCCTTGCAAAGTTCAAGGGTTAACAAACATATATCTTATAACACCATAACTCAAAAAATAATGCCGCTATTTTGATGAAATTTAAACTCTAGGTTACTAGTAATGAAAGTACCATAGGAAATGGGTCCTGGTCGAGCTTAATTTCGAAGCCAAAGAATATATTTCTTATTTCCTATGTGTCCCCAAAATTTTGACTTAATTGTAGTGGTTCAGCTATGTTCAAAGGTACTTGCTGCATTTATGTAAAATTTATTTTTATATTTAAATGAATTATATGAAAAGGTGTAAATTTGTATATGTATTTTAGAAATACATTTATTGCATATTTTGCGTTTATAAGCTTTTCTAATAGGTACATAAACAAGCCATTTAAAATAATTGCAATTTTGAAAAATTTTAATTATTAAATATATTAGCTTTTTATCACAAAATGTAATAATTTAAATTTTTTCATTTATGAATTGAATTGGAATAAATATATTTTCATTTGTTTCATGTTTTTTTGTTTTAATATTTTTAAATAGATAAATTAGTAAGAATTTGTACTATTTTTTAATAGATAATGTAATTAGAAAATGTTTTTAGTATTGTAAAGTTAATTTGGTTAGCTATGTCTTACGATCAAATTAATAACAGCTCTTATGGTGTTAAAACGACTTATGGATATGTCCTTAAATTTGAACCAAATAGGTGTAGGGTATTTCTAAGTCGGTTGCACCGACTGACTGTTTCTTTACTTGTTAATATACTGGTTTGTATTGCTTCTGGTTGAATATTCAAAAATTTTATTTATTTTTTTTTTTTTATGTAAGAACTTTATATATTTTAATAAAAACTTAATTCTATATAAACTTAAGCAGCTTGTTTATCGTTATCGAAAACACATGCCGTCAAGTTTCTGTAAAATCAAATATAAACAATATTTCTACGTCATCAGACCTTGATTGATTTCAAAATAAAAGCATATTTTTTGCTTAACTTAATGTACAGTTATTAGTACATTCTTTAAATATACATTCACTTATCTTGACATCTGCCTCTTAATATTATAAGCCTCTACTTCATATTGCCTCTTAATATTGAAAGCCTTTTTGTTTTTACATTATTTCTTTTGGAAAATTATATTTGTTAAATTGAATTGAAAGTCACTTATGCCATTTCCCAAACAATTCCAGTTTGCTACTAAATGGGGTGTAACTCCGTGAAACTACCTAAATGATAGCTATTATAGAAATTCGTTTGTCGTTGAACTGCAAAAAAGCAAAATATATTACTATCAAATATATTTCCTACAAATTTTCACGATTTGTCTTAATTTAAAAATTTAAAATGAATCAAAGGATCTGCTGTCAATAAGAGGATCGGATCTTTCGGGTTGAACCTTGTATTTTTCTTCCATATCAATACTTTTCAATCTTTTTTCAGATCAACATTAATTCGAAAGTTGATTTGATTTGAAATAAGATCATATTTGAATGTAATTGTCACTATTAAGTTGAGTTGAATATAGTTTATATTCTACTATCATCAAAGTAACGGTAAAACCTTATGAATATTTAAAAGAAAACAATGGTTGCGATGAAGACGAAAGAAAGAAACAAATTTCAAAATCTTTAAATATTATTATTATATTAATAATGATGTGATGGACGACATTGCTACAGTTTTGATATACTCATGATTCTTTTGCATGTATTGTATGTATATAAGTTTTATTTATTCATCATCAATGAAAAAGAATATGATCGTTAAAACAATGTCGGAGGAAATAAATTTTGTAAGGATCCATCCAAAAAATTCTTATGTTAAATTTTTATTTAATTTTAGGGGAAAAAATGTTGATGATCTAGCCTCTGGATATGATTAATGTGAAATTAATTTTTTTTTTTTCAGATTGGTAGTGGTAGTCGATGAATGACTGAAAGGTGGATGCTGCAATCTAAATTTTTACCATTATTGTTTTTTTTTATTAATGTTAATAAAACGTGATGTAGTTGTGTTTTTGTTTTCTTTAATTCTTTTTTTTTTAAATTAAATTTTTTGATTACAAAATTGTTTTTTTTTTAACATATGTATGTATATTTTAGTTTCTGTATGGCTGCTTTTGGACATTACAGAGCATCAGAATTTTAGGGTTTGTTATATTTTTTAAATGTGCAATTTAAAATGCAAAAATTTGTAGGTTGCTCTTGTTTAAACACGAAAATATAATATTAAAAAATTCTTTTATTTCATTTTTTTTTTTCTTTTTATTTTCAATTATAATTTTTAAATTAATTTTTTTTTTCAATTTGATAAAAATTAAAAACTTTCAGTTATTATAGTTTGACTCTCAATTTTCCTGTTTTTGTAAATAAATTATCAATTTTACCGTTACATATAGGTCTAAAATAAACATTTAATGCGTGAAAATTTTAAGGTAAGCTTTGACAACAATTCAAAGATAACCGCTTTGACTCTGAGAATAATTACAAAACACAGAACAATTTACATGGTTCTTAAGAAAAAAGTAGAAATTGATCCAGGGGCATTGATATAACATTCAATATTAGAATTATTCTAATTCCAAAATGTCCTTTTATACTTTTATAACTAGTATTGTAATTTCTTCGATTTTATGGTTGAGGCAAATTCCCATCAATAGCGAAATTCTGTTTATTAAATTAAATGATGGATTCAGACTTTAATATTTCAATTTTGGAAATCAGATCCAACTTGGAGAACATTGAAGATGTAGAAATAAGGAAAAGGATTGCCACCTTAAAAGTTTGATTGATTAATTTGATTGAAAACCGGTTTTTTTTAACTCAAGACAATGGAAAGCATTGAAAGCCACTATCTAAAACTGTACACACTGTGAGACTTTAACTCACTAAAACCATGGCAAACTGTAGAAATTCCACCAAACATCACTATCAAATTTTTATAAGCTGCATTATGCCATCTCAACAATTCAACAATGTAAAAATGAGCAGCTGTTGCACTACTTATTTCACATTGGATAACTTTGTGCTTTGAGGAAAACTAAGCTCACTGACAGTGAAATTATATACTGCCGTATTAACTTGTTGATTAATTTCAAAACAGCTTTTAAATTCATCGGATGCTAAAAGGGTGCTATTATTTACAAAACTTCGATATGGATAAAAGTTAAGGGAAATAGATCATTGATAAAATACTTAGAAAGTGTAAAGTTAGAAGAAAAACCATCAACTAGTACACGAATGTTGTGATTCCAGAGTTCCCCAATTAATTTTACGAAAAAACTAAACCTAAACCTAATATAACATAGCAACATGCCATCTACGATCGAACCCATTAGAAATGTTCAAAAATACAACTTTAAATTTACCACAAAGCATAAGGCTGATATTCAGCTCCTCACATAGGTATATCATGAGATCACCAATTGAACGAGGGTTTTTCCATTACTTAAATAAATCCAGTCCAACATTAGGAAAAGGTAATAAGATCAGAAGAATAATGCTTTTAATTTTTTTAAATATATTCTAAAAACAAAGCTTGATATATTGCATGTTATTTACCTCATTTTATCAGAGTTTATCAAAGCATCCGTAATATATATTTTAAATGAATAGTACGCGTGTAAATGTGGGGAATCCTAGTAAAATCACTTTTTGACCTGAATTAGATTTGAATATAGAGTGTAAATTATTAATATGTTCTACACTTTACTACTCCTTCAAAGTTTCGCATTTCATGTTTTCAGATCCATAGATGTAAAAAACCAACAAAATGTTTACACTATAGCTAAGTGTACTTCCTTTTCTCTATAATACAAACTTACTTTCAGTTTCTTGTACAACCAACTTAAAACTAATAATTAGGTTGAATTTTATTTAAATAACCTACTAAAAACATAAATATCTTCCTTAGATTAGTAATTTTTAATTTAGCTAATTTACCAATTATGGTAATTTTCTAGAACATCTGATCAATTTAAATAAAATTACCACAGACTTTATGGCAGACTTCTTTTTCATCATGAAAATTCTAAATCAAATTATAAGTTATATCTACTCATACGTTTTAATATAGGTTACTACAATATGTAAATTAATTCAGGTTCACAACCACAATAACATATAAATAGTAGATATAAGGTAAAAGAAATATGCAAAATTCTTATATATAAATTTATACATCAAACGGTAGCCAGTACAAGTACAATAATATTCAAAAGAGATCAAAAGATACATTAATATTGGCCGCAATATTCCAATCATCAGAAAATGATAATAAAGAAAAAAAAATGGTAGACAACAGCATCATCACACTCATTATTTTTATTCATCATCAATAACAGCCATCCAAAAACTTTTTAATACCACAATAAATGCTGTGTAAAATAAAAACAAAAACAACAATAACATTAATCTTATTTAATACTCCAATATTGTAACAAAATTATAACCGATACAATAGCACGTACTTGACCAAGTACATCTGATGGCGGTGAAAATATTTCCGTGCAAAGATACCAGAGACCATTCAATTAATCTCTGATAAAAAATGAGGCATCATCAAAAATTTGTAGATCCATACTTAAAAAAATTTTTTAAATTTTTAATTTTTCAAACAAAACCCACCGTTGAAAATCAAAAAAACAAAATGATTAAAGCCATTTTATTTTAGGTGCAAAAATAAAACCACTTCACACTATTTTGTATTTGTAAATGCACGTTTTTTAATCAATACATTCATAAGTACACTGTAGTAAAAACACATACATACATTGTAGTCAAATCGAGCTTATTATTATAAAACAGCATTTAAACTTACTAGTGATACGAAGCGCTCTAAATTCGAGCAATTTTCCAACTCAAATTGTTATTTATAGTTAAAAACCAATTATAGAGTCGCGAGGGGCAATTTTGTGACCCAATAAAGCTATTAATATATATGATATATAATATATCAATATAGCAAATAAACAGCTTAATTGTAAAATGATTGGAATGCCAGCATTTTTTTGAAGGGATTCAGGTTCGAATCCCATTAAAAAAAATTGGATCTTACTTTTGACCATTTGCAATCGGGTTCAAATTAATGGTTTATGAAATAATTAATACTCTTATATCAATAATAAAAATACGTTATAAAAATATTAACAAATAATTTTATTCAAAATTATCTTATATATATTATTATATATCAGATTAAATTATATAATTATATATCTGAGCAATGGCGTAGCAGTTAAGACGCCAGCCTTTCAAGTTGAAAGTCTCGAGTTAAAACCCAGATCAGATCATATCTAATAAAAAAATATCGTAAAATTGTATAATTATATCGTAATAGTTTATACCGTAATATAAAATAATAGATAAATAATTCTTGTGTAAGATAAAAGAAGCCGCATAAGCTACATCTGAATAACCAACGAAATAGATAATTAAAAAAATTAAAGTCTTGTCTAAATGACTTGCTGAAAGCCCTATACTCCTTAAAGAAGTGGAAAAGTACAGTACAAAATATATATCCTATGTTTATGGGTTTCTCTATATTATAAGGCCTAGTACTATCTTATATATCTATAGTAATTGTTTGGGCACCTAATTAGGATCAATCATAATTATAAGATATGGTATTTCCTCTTTGCTCCTGTTCCAAGTTTCAGGTATGGTATGACTAAATATTAAATAAACGTATAGACCAAATTAATTATAATATTTTGATCTCAGGGTTGAAGTAAATAGAAGAATCCTAGGAGATACTTCGTTTAGCTGATTGAGTAAACAACCAACAAGCTTCATTAAACAAAATTCTTTATAATTTTAGCTTTTAGTATATATATACTATAGAAGAAAAGGTAATAAGTTCCTCGGTAAAAAAAAACAAATTAATTCCTAACAAACAAAAGTTGTTCCATTTTATACGAAACACGTCAATCCGAAAATTTTTTTGTGTGCGTATGTGTGTTAATACGATAACTCGAGTAAGTTTCAACCGATTTTGATGAAATTTAGTAAGAACGCTTTTTCACCAAAAGTAAAGTTAAGTTCGTTGATGGACCGAATCAGACCATAAGATCGGAGAGCTTCCATACAAAATCACCAGACTTCTCGTTTTCCAAACGCGTTGGAATAAGCTCAAATTTAGTACATAGACTATTGGTGTGTATTTTTGAAGAGTAGCTTTCATAAATTTATTGTTGTATCAATGTCAAGTTCTAAAAATTCATCTCATTATTATTCATCAAAATAAAGAACGTCTTCGCAGATAGGCCAAATTGAAATATGAGGAAGGAATTCTTCTATATAATATTATTGGCAAGACGAAAGGCTTATACAATCAATCTTAGATTTATTTCTACGTTTTTAATATTAATGTACATAAATTTTAAAGAAGATATTAACTAAATTTTTTAAAATTCAATTTAATTTCATATTTTTGTACAGTAAAAATGTATTCGATTAAAGACTTGATCAAATTATAGCATCAAAAATTATTTTTAAATTAATATTTTTTCTTTTGTACCTCACTATATTTTACACACTCACAGTACACCCAAATCTAGACTCTTATTTAATATTCACTAAAACCAATAGTTGATGTCGACATCATTTTTTTATGTCGTTGCAATGATGCAGCGGTATGATATAAAAAAAACAAAAAATAAAAAAAAATTAAAAAAAAATTGAAATTATTGTTGATGCCACAGCTACTGCTCCAAAAATTAAAACTGATATTTTTCGATATGACATTACAGGGAAAACTGCATTACTGCAAAAAAAAATGACAAGGAATTGTTTCCGTACAAAAGATTAAAGAATAATCCTAAAAGATTTATTCATATAATGGATCAATAATGATGCCAATAACTAGAACACATATAAATATAGAAGTGCATGAAATTATACGAGAGTGTATAAGAAGAGTATACAAAAACAACAAGCAATACGAGTTAAGGCAGCATTGGTTCGATATAAAAGTATAAAAAAATATTTTATTTTTTTTTTAATAACAATAATTTGCATAATAATATTGCACTTTTTCTTTTCTTTTTTTCTTTTTAGTAATATAAAATCTCGAGATTTACATTATGAATGGAAGTCCAATCATCCAGCAATAATAATTATTCGAAAAGGGTTTTCTTTTTTTATTCTTTTTTTTAATGTTAAACAAAAGACAGAGACAGATATATTATAAAATTTTACAAAATATAAGGAAGAAAGATGGAGAAGAGAAAAAACTTTAAAATAATAATAACGATTAATCATATACGACCAATTACTGTCAATCATTTTAAAAGACATTTTTATTGGAAAATTATTAGTTTTCAGTTTATAACAACACAAAAACAAAAACCGAAAGGATAAGAAAATTTTTCCGATCTGAATGAAATGATAATATTTGTATTCTGTTTATTATACCCTACACCTAAAATAAGTATAGTGGTATATTATCTTTGGTTTGGAAAAACCGAATTGCAGCTTGATTTCCAAATTTTATAATTTTAACGAGTCAATTTAAAGGGATGCGAACATGTTATGAAAATTGTATATAATTTCTGGATCAGCGTCGTCGCTTTTTGAGTTGATTTTGCGATCTCTGTCAGTCCCTTTACATGAAAACTCAAAAAATAATAATAATGCTATATTGATGAAATTAGTTTAATTTTTATACTTTAGGTTACTAATAATGATATAAACAAGATGTCTGCAAATGGGTGAAATCAGACAATGAATTCAGATTCTGGAAGAATAATTCCAAGGAAACTAGTATATCTCGGAAACCAATAAAGATCTTTAAATTTGGTACAAAGCGGTTCTCTTCTGTTTTAATTCGCCTCCCAAGCAAAAATAGAAAAAATTTGTCCTAAATTAAACGATTATATGCTATAATACTAATATGTATAAAATAATTATATATTGAATTTTCCAGTTTTTTGTTTTCCCCACCAAGCTTCTGATGCGAGACTCTGTTTCCGTTTAATTATTAAGCTAGATGATTGGCCTGCTGTAGCTATTCCATATGATTTTCAATCTCACGCCATGTGGAAAAAACGACGCCAATTTTCTCCATAGGCATAAGATGTCACTGCATTTTTCTAGATTTCTCCGCAAGCATACCCCAATCTCTTGACGTACAGAATAGATGTTTATTGGGTTATGTCATGTCACATAAGCATATGTCAAATTAAGCTATAGTCTATTTCGGGAACACTATTATAGGTAATATTTTTATAGTATTTTATTTGTTTATTAATTATTATTTTTCTATTTTAAGACTATTAGATATTTATTTATAAGTTATTTTTATATAGTTTTTTATACCCGTATGACTATATAGTCAAAGGGTATAATAAATTTGCCATTACGTTTGTGACGCAGAGAAGGAGGGGGGGTAGATATAGACTCAAGTGTATGGATCGGATCAGAATCGAAAAAAAAAATCGATTTAGCTATGTATGTCCGTCCGTCCGTCCGTCCGTCCGTCCGTCCGTCCGTCTGTCCGTCCGCCCGTCCGCACGATAACTCAAAAACTAAAGGAGATAGGATCTTGAAATTTTCGCGAATTCGTTTTTTTTGCAATAGCCGTCATCGCTATTTAAATCCAGCCATTTTGGTCCATGGGTTCGGGTGGCTGCCATACAACTTCTTTTTTTATATGAGTATTTCTCTGTACCTATTACAGCTACATGTCTGAAATTTTGGCGAAAGTAGTTTAGTTTTATGGCCAAAGTTTCTGCAAAATTTAGTTGGTCTAGTGGAGTGGGTTCGAGTAGCTGCCATACAACTTCTTATTTTATATGACCATTACTCTCCACCTAATGAAGCTGGGTGTCTGAATTTTTTCCAACAATTGTTTAGTGTAATGGCCAAAGTTTCTGCAAAATTTGGTTGGTCTGCTGCAGAGGGTTCGAGTAGCTGCCATACAACTCTTTATTTTATATGAGTATTCCACATTTCCACTACACTTAATAAAGCCAAAAGTAATTAACCGGATGATATAATGTATATGTTACGGTCATACGGGTATCCCAGAGTTGACACAGTCTACTCTACTACACTCTTCCTCGTTTTTTATATTGCTTTGTCCTATTTATTGAGTTTACCCAGCCAGGGATAGAACCTGGACCTTTCGCATGAAAGGCCGGCGCTACAACCACTGTGTCATCGGCTGGATGTTCCAGGTGTAGGGTATTAATAAGTTGATTGTAGCGACTGACTGTTGTTTCGTTACTTGTTTTTTTTTTACATTTTTTAATAATTATAATTATTCTTACAAGTTTGACCCAATTTTCTGAAAGACTAAGTTTCGTATTTTTCATTTTTTTTTTATTTTACTTTATTTATTTGAATGTTGTTAACATGTATATTTTAAAAATATCTTCCATTAATTTCAATAAATTTTAATGAAAGATATTTTAAATTTTGTCATAAGGCAAAGTATAATTATCAAAAAAAAAAAAAAACCAAAACCATTATTTTGTTTTATTAGAAATACTCTTAAAATCGTGAACTGAACATTAAATATTTCCAACTCATAATCATATACACGTGGAAGGACCATGCAATATTTTAGTTTTAATCATGTATAACATAATGGGACATTCATTTAAATTTAAACATAAAATCCATCAGATATTATATGATCGGTATTTAAAATCTGATCGATTATATTTAGCTGGGTAGGTACAGTGGTTAAGTGCCGACCTTTCATGCAGAAGGGCCCGGGTTCGAATTCTAGTGAAAGTGAAAAAACTTTTCTGGTTTTCGACTCGACTCAGTTACCATTCGCCATTGGGTTCAAATTAATGGCATAATCAAAAATTAATAATTATAAATCTTTAATAAAAAAATACTTTAATATAAAAATATAAACAAATGCAAAATATAAACAAATAATTTAATTAAATAATATAACTCGCAGATATAGAATACCATATAAGTAAAATATAAAATATTACAATATAAACAAAAAATAGAATTGTAAATATTGAAAATCTAAGACGTTTCTACATGTTATAAGGCCTAGTACTATCTCATGTTTAAATTGTATGTGGAATTCAATAAGACCAATTCTAATAACACGAATATAATATGACCCCCTGTTCCAACATGTACCTATGGTATAGACAGGCTAATTAGCCTAACAGTTGAACAGTTAGCGCTTAAAAAAAAAAAAAAAAAAAAAAAAAAAAAAAAACTAAAAAATTTTAAATGAAATTCTTTGAGTGGATGATACTTATAAACTCAAATTTATGAATCAGATCATTCGTCCGTATGTGAAAACTTTAAACAACTTCTCACTTCTCTTTATTTAAACATGCACTCTTTTTTAACCCAAAAATCCAAGTTTAAAATAAGAGACCTATTTATGAGACAAGAGACCTATTTAAAATAAAAATAATTTTATCTGACTTTGCCCCATTTATTATCGGATTCAAACTAATGGCTTATGAAATAATTAATATTCTGATATCAATAATAAAAAATACATTACTAAAATATAAGCAAATAATTTAATTGAATAATATAAATCACAGATATAGAATGTATTTCTATATCTGCAAAATAAAAATTATTTCAATATATGTATATGATTTTGTAAAATACTTTTCTTCGTGTTATTAAGCCTAGTACTATCCTAAGTGTATGGAAACTTAATTAGAAGCAATCTTTATTATAAGATATAGTATTTCTTCCTGTTGTAGCAAATGTTGTTTCTATGGAAAAGACTAGAAAAATAGACTAGACTGTAGAGGAATAGGCAAATTTTTAAATATAGTACAGTTTAAAAGAACGATATAGATTCAAATGTATGAATCGGATCATTCGTCCTCACAATAATTCAAAAACTAAATTCGATTATATACAAGAGCCGTGTTTATTATTGAAACCAGCCAGTATGCCTCATCCATAAATGTGGATATCTGAAATTTTATTAAAAATAGTTAAGCTATAATGCCAAAGCTTGCGCAAAATTTTGTTTATCTACGGTAGCCGGTTTAAGAAGCGGCAATTTATGGTATTTATCGAATTATATTATATTCAATGAGGTATCCTAGAATGAACCCAATATATCCTATTCTCTTTCTCGCTTTTCATATAAAATTAAAAAATATTTAAATTCTAAATAAAAACATTAAATTAAAAGGAAGGGTGGAGTGGGGATGTTGTTTTACAGTTTATGAACCCAAACCTTTTCAAATATTGAAAACCTTTAAAGGCACGTGGGTTGTTTAAATTAATTCCCATGCAATAAGTTATAATTCAACATTAAAATAAATTTACGCGAATTTTCAAAAAATATAATTTTAAAACCTTTTTAACAACACCATAACTGGATTCTATGACACCTATTAATAATAATACGATATATCAATATAATTTTATTTTCTATTTATAAAAATGCTTCTGAGGAAGTTCAATTTATCAATTTAAAGATTAAAAAAATTTAAGAACAACAATCAAAGAAATATAGAAAATACAGAAGAATTATTGAACCAAGCACATATCAGCAAATAATAATAATAAATTAATTTGAATGACCACCGGGAAACTTAAGCATTGTCATTTATATTTTTATTTCTCTTGCAGTATCTTCTTAATTTTTATACCCGTATGACTATATAGTCAAAGGGTATAATAAATTTGCCATTACGTTTGTGACGCAGAGAAGGAGGGGGGAGTAGATATAGACTCAAGCGTATGGATCGTATCGGAATCGAAAAATAAATCGATTTAGCTATGTATGTCCGTCCGTCCGTCTGTCTGTCTGTCCGTCTGTCCGTCCGTCTGTCCGTCTGTCCGTCTGTCCGTCCGTCACCACGATAACTCAAAAACTAAAGGAGCTAGGATCTTGAAATTTTCGCAAATTCGTTTTTTTTGCAATATCCGTCATCGCTATTTAAATCCAGCCATTTTGGTCCATGGGTTCGTGTAGCTGCCATACAACTTCTTTTTTTATATGAATATTACTCTGTACATATAACAGCTGCGTGTCTGAAATTTTGCCAAAAGTAGTTTAGTTTCATGGCCAAAGTTTCTGCAAAATTAGGTTGGTCTACTGCAGTGGGTTCGAGTAGCTGCCATACAACTTCGTATTTTATATGAGCATTACTCTACACCTAATAAATCTGGGTGTCTGAAATTTTGCCAAAAATAGTTTAGTGTAATGGCCAAAGTTACTGCAAAATTTGGTTGGTCTACTGCAGTGGGTTCGAGTAGCTGCCATACAACTTCTTATTTTATATGAGCATTACTCTACACCTATTGAAGTTGGGTGTCTGAAATTTTGCCAAAAATAGTTGAGTGTAATGGCCAAAGTTACTGCAAATTTTGGTTGGTCTACTGCAGAGGGTTCGAGGAGCTGCCATACAACTCCTTCTTTTATATGAGCATTACACTACACCTAATAAAGCTGGTATGTTTTAAATTTTGCCAAAAGTAATTAATGTTTATAATAATAATGATATAATGTTTATGTAACGGTCATACGGGTATCCCAGAGTTGACACAGTCTACTCTACCACACTCTTCCTCGTTTCTCTTAAAATATAAAATGGTTTTGTAAAAAAATTTTTCAAATTTTTATAAATTTTTCCTAGAAATTTTTTTGAAATAAAATGCTACAAAATTACATACACTAAGTCAGAAAAAAAATCAATATCCAATAGGAAGATTTTATTTAAAAAATTTAATCCTGGAATTTTGGCCAATGTAAATGTCTATTTGATTAATTTGGTTCATAGTGACAGTTTGATTAATCAAATTTGTACCAGCTACAACTATATTGGACCAACTTTTTCATCACACTCAATAAATAACAAATCCCGAATTGAAATGCAACAAATTTAAACATACAATGAAAAAACCAAGGAGTTTTACAAAAGCACAATTCTAAAACTACATAATTATTCATATATAAAGTCTAAAAATCAGCTGTAATTTGGCTTTTTAGATGGCAAATATATCTTTTAGAACTTTTGTTATAGCAATTAAAATCTATGTTAAAGTTAAATTTCAGAGTGAATGATACGGAATTCAACTGTAGTTTTAGAATTTCACTCACATGCGAAGTGTGCATGTTTTCTCTTAACAGAAGATATAATGTGCAACGACATATTAAAGAATTACGTAAGAATAGTAGTTGAAATAAATCAAATTTAAATTGTAAAAAAAATTATTGATAGAGAAAGACTTTTAAATACTTTGTGTAATCGTGAGAGACATTGCGAAAGAATCATTTTTGAAACCATCAAATTTTATCAAATCTAATCAAAAGCGAATATTGTAATATGTTCATCATATTCGTAGCATTAAAAAAAAATAATTTGTCTTTATTAATTCCAATGTAACTCAATTTTCCAGTTTTTAACTCAGATTGAAAATGCAGCTAGAAAAAATACACAGATTTCAAAAAATGAAAAATTATCCCAAAAATGTTATCTACCAATATTTTATCTAAATGAAAATAGAATCTTGTTAAACGTGTGTTCCCTTTTTTATGTGTCTAAAATTTACAATAAAGTGGCCTATTTGATTTTAGGGTGAACGGTCATAACTCCCTTTTGACTCATTTAGTGTGACATAAATTCCTAAGGGATCTTTGACTCATTAAAAAGTGAGTTAAAAGTTCCTTGTAGTTGACCCATTAAGCTAGATATAACTTCCTCTACTTTTAATGACAGTTATAACATCATATAACTGAAGTTGTGTGATTGAGCGTATACATTCATACACAAATATATTTAAGTCAAAATTTATTTTAAAATAATTTCTGAAAGTGTTTTCCAACCTTTATGATTTAAGTATGATAATATAAAAACATACTCTTTTCTAGAGCAGTTATGAATTCATATATGTAAGACTATAGGTAGAGAATCAGGATTACCCTTTTTTTAAAATAGCCTTTCAAAATGTAGTTTGTATGTAAAATTATTGTTATACCCGTATGCCTATATAGTCAAAGGGTATAATAAATTTGCCATTACGTTTGTGACGCAGAGAAGGAGGGGGGGTAGATATAGACTCAAGGTATGGATCGGATCAGAATCGAAAAATAAATCGATTTAGCTATGTATGTCCGTCCGTCCGTCCGTCATCACGATAACTCAAAAAATAAAGGAGCTAGGATTATGAAATTTTCACAAATTCGTTTTTATGCAAAAACCGGAATCGCTATTTAAATCCAGCCATTTTGGTCCACGGGTTCGAGTACCTGCCATACCCTTAGCATTACTCTATACCTATGGAAGCTGCGTGTCTGAAGTTTTGCCAAAAATAGTTTAGTATAATGGCCAAACTTACTACAAAATTTGGTTGGTCTACTGCAGAGGGTTCGAGTAGCTGCCATACAACTCCTTCTTTTATATGAGCTTTACACTACACCTGATGAAGCTGGGTGTCTGAAATTTTGCAAAAAATAGTTAAGTGTAATGGCCAAAGTTACTGCAAAATTTGGTTGGTCTACTGCTGAGGGTTCGAGTAACTGCCATACAACTCCTTCTTTATATGAGGATTACACTACACCAAATGAAGGTGGGTGTCCGAAATTTTGTCAAAAATAGTTTAGTGTAATGGCCAAAGTTATTGCAAAATTTGATTGGTCTACTGTAAAGGATTCAAGTAGCTGCCATATAACCCCTTCTTTTATATGAGCATTACTCTACACCTAATAAAGCTGAATGTTTGAAATTTTGCCAAAAGTAATTAGCGGATGATATAATGTATATGTTACGGTCATACGGATATCCCAGAGTTGACACAGTCTACTCTACTACACTCTTCCTCGTTTTTTCTTAATTTTAGAAAAAGGGAATACCTTGATTGTGATTCCAACTCCAAAATGTGGGCTAATTATATTTGATATTACAATTCTTAAAGTCTGTTTATATTCGTATCCGTCACTGATGTTATATAATTAAAAGTTGATATTGTTTTTAATATTACTAATAATCCTTCAACTGAGAACTGTATAAGCAAGTTATAACCTACCACTCTGAGTCAAATTTCTAAAGGTCATAAGTCCCTTATGAAGTTATGGTTCATTGTTATTAGTCTTAAGTTCCTTTAGAACTTACGTCACACTAAATGAATCATAATTTCCTAAGGGAATTTTATTTATTAATTAAGGGTATTATGATTCTGGGAGTTATAACTCTGCAGCAATTATAACCTAATTAATTAATTATAAGAATTTCATTTATTATTACAACTCCTAAGTCCTAATTATGATAGCTCCCAAATTTTTTCCATATCAATAGTGTGATTGCGACCTACGACCTGAGCGAGGATTGAACTCACACTCCCTCACTTGTTACGTCCGGTACTTGAACACAATACGCCACCGGGGCCCTGAAATTTGCATACTTATAGGTTTACTTATCCGTTCTAAAATACTAAAAATTTTTTTAAAAAAATTCTATTTATTATATTTATCTATATATAAAAAACAAAAAATAGACAAAATTTAGAAACGATTAAAGCAGTCACCATAATTTTAAATGAATGTAGTGTAAAATGAATAAAGCTACTTCCGTATCCTTTTAGATTCGGTACCATGTTATTTGTTCTATTTTTGGGTTTTTTTTTACTTTTGATTTTTTATTTCACCAAAAATATTCTAAAATAAAATTTTTCTACAATATTTCCACGTATATGTTTATTATTATGCATATATATATATATATTTATATATATATATTTGTGACGCTTTTTCTCATATAAACTTTAGAAGGATATTTAAGTGTGGTTAGATATAGTTTATATTGTTTGTTTTTATTTTTGGATTAAGTACTTTCCTGCATAAAAGATAAATTGTTTTTGTCTAGAGAATTTCTGAACATTAAATAAAATGAAAAGCGGTTAAAGCACTTAAAAGCCATATAAAGTGATAAAAATTTACAGTTATTATTGTTTTTTTTTGTTGTTTTACTTTTCTTTATCAAATTCATTAGTTCTTGAAAGTATAAATGTGTATGCATCTGAGAAATGTCTAAAGCACAAAATGAGACAAAATAGCATTTACAAAAAGTTACAAAAAGTATAAGCAATCCTTTGAAGTTTTGTTAAATTTTATGCAAAATTTTGTATAAAATTTGATAGAAATTATAATAATTTCTAAAATTTAAAAAAAAATCCTAAAAATTCTCAATCCGATCGTTAGGTTAGGACTTTTCTATCGAAGGGTCTCTGGTTCAAACCCTGATCAGATCATATCTAATAAAAAAAATATACTTTATAATTTACATTAATAATAATTTATATACCTGTCACACCTGAAAAAGAAAGGCTGAATCACTCACTTATCACAAATACTAATAACTCTGTTGTTCCATTTTAAAAAGTATAAAACTTACAATAGAACATTAATACTTAAAACTTTTAAGATCATAATCTATTCCAGAATTTATTCATATTTTATGTAATTTAATTTAAAAAATTATTGATTTTTTGCTTCAACATACTTTATGCTTTAACTCTCAGTGTCGAATAGGGAACCTCAAACAAAAAGTTATAAAGCTAGTCGAATTGTTTTTTGAAAATGATGCCTCACATGAGAATAATTTATCGTAAACTTTTTTATATTCACAAAATGAAAGATGTAGAGCGTGCCAAGATCTTTTCAAAGACACTCCTCGTGATGATATTTCACTGACTTTGAAATTATAAGATTGAAACGCTGAGAAGCTCTCAGAGGCCAATTAGTACAATCTGGAATTCTGACAATCAAAAGTTACTTGTCAAAATTTTTAAAATGAATGTTGCCACACATATTCTGAAATTCCTTGTTCGATAAATCTCTAGTACATCTAGGAGTACTTAATTTTTTGGTAATACTTTCTCTACGAAGTCCTGATTTATAAAATCCCGTTATTTAATATCCCAGCATTTCAAAATCCTAGCACGATAATATTGTAATTAATCCAGAATATTATAAAGATTTCTTTTTACATAAGCTCATTATATTAAAATTTGATTTTAAATTAATTGCTTTACTATTCAACTTATATAAATAAAGTTAATTTAATTCTAAAATTCGGTTAAAAAATTGGTCTCTCCAACTGGAAAACGTTAAAATATTAAAATAAGAGGATGAAATAGTGAAAACTGTGTCACTGTGACACTACAAAACACATTTGTGCAGTGGTTGTTAATAAAGCCCAAACCATAATGACGTAGTATAGCATTGCTAAATGTCAAAACATTTTTAATGTATATATTGGCCCATAATGACATTGAAAATACTTATATTTTATACATACATTCAAAAATAGACTATAAAGGTAAATACACGGCTTAGTATGTTACGCGAATATTTGAGTTTTACCACGAACGTAAAAATGTTCGGCCGAACTTCAATTTTTATTTATGATGTGATGCGTCCGCGGCAATTTTTTTATTGATTAATTTAAATAAAACAAACAAAAATTTTAATCGTAAACTGTCAACTAAAGATTAGTATTTAAAAAGATACGGTTAACGTCACTATTAGATTTTAAGAACTTACACAGAATGGAAATCGAAACATTTGAAAAATTTCTAATGATGGTTAAACGATTATTGAAAGAGAGGATACAATTATATGATGAGAAAACCCATTGGTCTTTGTTCATTTTATAAAATTAAAAACAAAATAAAAAAAACAAATAATTCTTTGTATATCCTTAGGACTTAATATTTTTTCCAAAGATGTTTTGCTCTTAAAATTTACTTTAAGACCAAAATTTTATATTAAAAATTCAAATGTTACGCCAACATTACACCACACACGCAATCTTTTGATTTTTGGGAAACATGTTACGCGTAACACAAAAACATTGTGTATAATTATTTTTTTTTTAAATTTAATTTTTCTATTTAGATAACTAAACTGATTTTTTAGTTAAAGTACAAAATTATAAGTTCTCCACCAGTTCTATTAATTAAGAATTTTGAATGATTTCTTAAAATCATATGTTCCTGACGCTTGTTTCAAAATAAATATTAATTAAAGAAATATTTACTTTAATTACTAAACCATTTCAAATAAATTATGTGTCATATATGATTTAATAAGATAATTAATTAATTTGTCAAAAAGGTATAATATTTCTGTAACTGCTCAATAAATTTTCGGTAAACTACTACCTTAGTTTTTGACTGAAATTTCTAAATTTATTAAAACAAAAATAAGCAAACTTTTTGGATGTTTTGAAGTATTAAATAAACAAGTGATGAAAAAAACCAGGGGTTTTTAAAAAAGCACATTTTCAAAATAATATAGTGTTTCATACTAAGTATTTTATCGGAATAAAATGTTGAAGCTTCAATATTAACTTTTAATTTAAGAAATATATACGTCAGTGACTAAGTTACTGCTTACTTATAAAAACAGTAAATTTTTAATTTTTAAGCCCTATTAGCCCCTCTATGGGGAAGGTTGCCAAATTTCTCAAGGATATAATCCTCACTACTCCCCTTCCCCCAAACTTTTTTAGGTTCTAGGAATTAAATTGTGAATTCCATCAAAATTTGGAATTTTACTTAGAATTTTACTATTTAAGCAAAAATGAATAAAACTGAGAGACACTTTCTTCAATTTAAAGAACCCCTTTTAAATTTAAAAAAAATCTTAACATATGTTAAAATATAATGTTGGACCTTTAAATTTTGTATATTAAAGAAAAAATATTTAAACAGGTATTCAAGTTACAGCTGTTTGAAAATAGCAAAATTTCAATTTTCGAGCCCTTATAGCTCCTGAACATGGGCCTTGACAAAAAAATTTTGTTAACCCACTCCTACTAATTTCTGAGGATCTAACTCCTCCCAAAATTTCAAGACCCTATCTTGAACCGTTTAGAAGATATGTGCGGCCAAAAATTTTGCAAAAATTGAGTTTGCATAGTGGTAAATTTTAGTACCGTATGGCAACTCTAAACATTTTCCTTTTAAAAATTTATAAAGTTTATAAAACCAGCTATCGTTTGTCGTTTTCAGATTGAAAATACATTAAGCAGAACTATTTTTATAACAATTTAAATTTAGGGATTTTTCCAACTTTGGGGGGCTGTAGCCCCGTAACAGGTGGGCCTAGAGAAAAAAATTCTTCCACGAAATAATTTTTTTTGCAATATTTACTAATGGTTAAAATTTCTTTATTCTATTTTAAACGGTGTAAAAGTTTTTGTAAACATACGGACGGACGGACAGAGTGAAGTTATATAGGCACATTTTTACAAAATTTTTTGAAAATGTGCTAAAAATGAGTATATAAATTATTTTGTATTTTTAAACAAAATTTGAGAGTGCTACCATCTGCTAACATTTTTAAAGTACTAATTCGGAATAACATTTATTTCATATTTCATTAATTTTTCTTTCTTTTTTAAATCAATTAACTTATGCGTGAGCCACCTACCACAACTAATTTTTTCTAATAAAAAATATTTTAAGAAAACCGTATCCACTTCTCCCACCTAAAATTTTTTACAGTTATTTTTTAAAACTTTAACTTAGTTTACAATTATTACCACTACGTGACGCTTTAAGAAAACACAAGATTAGTAATAAAATTCCACACTAGATGGAAGTTTTTGAAAACTAAAATATAAATAAAAATTTTTTTAAAAGAAATTTAAATATAATAAAAATTAAAAATAAAATAAAAAATTTTAAAAATTAATCTAAAATTTTAAAAATTAAAGAAAGAAATAAAAATTAAAAGGTTAATCGAATGCTAGCACTGAAGAAGTCTGCATGTCGTAGACGAAATACTGGTATTTGTAAAAATAAATAATTTTAGTGAAATCAAAAGGAAACTACCTACTCGTTTTTTATTTCTTTTATAGACACTTCACTCAAAAACGGCCAATAATATATTAAATATTTTGTAAATTAGTTTAGAAACTTTTACCAAAGAATATATAATATGTTTTGTACAATACATAATCTTTATCTACTTTTAAACAAGAAAGATACTAAATAAATCGAATTTCAAGATAAATCCAAAAAAAGGTAATAACGTACATTAACATACGTGTCGAAATGCCAAAGCAAACCTCATAATAAATTGTTTGAAAGCCAATCAATGTTACATATACCAACTGCCGTGATAAGGGAAAAAGTCGTAAGTGTCAACAGCGAATTTTCGGGATAATGGAATATTTGACATCAGATAAATGTCTCCATAACTTTGTACTAAGAAAAAATGTCACATATCTCATTGCAAATTCAGTGAATTGAATAAAATTTTGTTAATATATTTTTAATTTGGCTTCTTTTAACTAAGCTTTAATAACTTAATAAATCTAGTATTGCTTAGCAAAAAAGTCGTATGTCCAAATTAACTATGAATGCCTAATACTATCTTATCTCTAGTAAGTCCAAAAAAATTGATTTTCTTTATTTTTTTTTTAAATTTTAATATCTTTTATGATTAAAAATGATAATCTAATCTAAAATTCCAAGTTCATCAAATCTTTTTAATGAATATTTCATCATTTCAATGTAACGTTCTGTTGAAAACATAACTTTTCTTCTCCATGTTAAAATTTCATCTGTTGAAAATTTATCTACATTTGCTTTTTTGCAATAATCTGGATGCATTGATATTGTTGGTAAAATTCCTTCAAATGCAAAGAAACCAAAAAATTCTTTTTGTCTTATAGCTTGTTGTACATTTTCCCATGTTGGAATTAAATTATAATTAATTTGTTTTAATGTTTCTATTAAATTATTATAATAAAATTTTAATAAATTTTCTCTGCTATTCTTTAAGGCATTCACTTGTAAGCTGGTATTTAAAAAATAATTTAAATCAAGTCCAAGATTTGCATAATGACACATTTGAAAATCAATCTAAAATAAAATATACTTAAATTAATATTTTTTTTTTTTTAATAAATTTTAATACATACAAAAATAACATCGATTGGTTCATTCTCAGTATTATATTTAAACATAAAATTATTTAAATGTATATCACTATGATTAAGAACATTTAATTCTTCATTATTTATTTGTTCAATTTCCAAACATTTATCGAAAAAATTTTCTTTAAGTTTTAGTAATTTTTTCGAAATATTCTCATAATTTGGCCAATTTTCTACAGCTTTTGCAATACATTCTAAATTACCTTCAAAGATATTTTTTTGTAAAGTTGTGCTACGATTATTTTCATGAAAGAATCCTTTATCGAACATATGCATAGAATACGGATCCTAAATATATAATAATACAATTTATTATATAATATTAATCGATTGTAAAAGAGGAATTTGTGAATGAATTTATTACATTTTGTGCTAATTTCATTGATGCAGCATGAAATTTAGCTAATTTTTGTAATACCAATTTGGCATGATTTTCATCAATTCCTACTTCTCGATTTGCTAATTTATATCCATCTGCTTTAAGGTCCTCAAATATTATAAAACGTGTTGTATCTTCTTTAGTAAAATAATGCCTTCAAAATATACAAGAAAAATTATTGTTATTTAAAATAATAAATTCAAAATTTAATAAGGTCTGTTTTAATTTGAAAACAAATTATAATATTATTTTTTAAATTTTGTTATTTTGATCTAATGTATATATATATATGCTGAGAAACAAATCAAGAGTGGTCAGTCAGTAAAATATGGTTTCTTTTTTTTTTAAATTACAGCATTAATTTGGAGTAGAAAAATCGGGCATTTCAAAATTTAGGTTATATTATTGCCTATGTTAAGTTTTAAAATAAAAATCAGTTGTATGCTACATTTTGGAGCACAAAATTATTAATCAAAGTATGATACTGTCACAACATTGTCAACTTTTTTTCTAAAAAAGTATGGGGCCCTAAAACCCATTCTGACATTTAAGCGAGTGTAATTGTCGCTGATAAATAACTCTGGGGTTTGCAGCACCCTAAAATCGCATACTTTGTTTATTCACATTCATTAAGTTGAAAATATGCTTCATTACTCATAATTAAATTGTTCAGTAATTTTGTAATAAAAAATCAGTAATATTGAATAGCCATTGGGAAAGTATACTTTGGGCAGTTGCTCGTTGGTGAATTTTGCTCTTTGGTGTAACAAGTTTCGATTAATAAAATAGGGGAAAAAAAATATATAAATGAAAATGTTATTAAATTTTTAAACCCTATGGTGACCTTTAATCCACTCTGTATAATTAATTCTAAATAAAGAAGTTCTTATTGTTGTTGTTTGTTATTGGGGAAAAGCGTGTGCCATCCTAACACGAGCGTCCCCAAAGCTCTTTTGTAATTACTGATAGATTATTTTTAATAAAAAATATGTTTTGAAAATAAAAATAAAATAGTGTAGTAAAAAAGATATTAGCATATTGTTATTGCTTGTTAAGGATGGGGGATAGCATGTACTATCCTAATATCTAAAACTTGCAATCCGTTAATTAATGATCAATGATTTTTTGTTTCAAAATTTAAATAGTTTCCACCAAGAAGTGTTTTACTTTCAACAAGATGCTGGTACTCTTCATACTGCAACTCCAGCAATTAATTTATTGAAATAAAGATTTAATAATTGAATTATCAAGTGGTGGACATTATTTTTAAAACCTAAGTGTCATAAATATATCTTTCAAATAAAAATATAATCTGGTACCAAATTAAAGTGTTCTTCAAAAAAATATAACTTTTACGTAAGATACTACAAAAAGTTAAGAAAAATTTGTAATGCATTTTTCGATCACTAGATGGCGCCATCGGTACTAATGACATATATATTCGAAAACTTGGAGATATAAAGTACCGTTATATGATGACGTCATCCCCTCAACGGAAGAATATCCCCAAATTACACTTTTTAATTGCTGTACTAAAATAAATTCTAAATTTTCTAAAGCAAAGAGATAGATGTCATTATAAGTAAACAAGTATATTCTCTATATCAATTCGTTCACTTTTGAAATTTTGACAGTTTTTTGTTTGCATTGAATTGAAATTTTGTTTGTTTAATTTTAAAAATACTTTTAGATCTGTCAACAACTGCCAATACTTAAAAAAGACACTTAATTAAAAATTATCTTATAATTACTATTAATAAACTTTTATTCTAAAATTTAAATACTCTAAATTTAAGCGCTTAAACCACATAAAGATCTGATAAAATATTAGATTTGAAAAAACTTCTAAAAACAAATTATATTTATAAAATATAACAAATTAATATTTTGAAATTTTTGCAATTGTTAGTGTGCATTAAACAAAAACAAATAAATATACAAATAGATTTAAAAATTAATTGCAAACCTTGGTGCTAAATGTGATTCACCATTTAAAATTTCTTCAAATATTGGCAAAATTTTTTCTGCCATATGAATTTCTTTTTTAAAAAAATTTAAATTTTCTCCAAATGGTCTCTTCTCATCATTTGGTAAATATTTTATTATAAAGGTAATATTTTTCATTATCATTTCACTTTTATCATTTTCACAAATACTATTACAATATTTTATATTCCCTCTTAATAATTTACTAAAATAATTTTCACCATCATTACTACCACGTGTAAATTCAATACATTTTATATTAAAATTTTCAATTTTTTGTCTAATTAAAAAATTTTTAATTATTTCTAGAAAAAATTTTGAATAAAAAAAATCTGGTAAATTTATTTCACTTTTATTTAATATTTCAAACATTTTTTTTCCATATATTTTTTTTCTATTTTATATAATTAAATTAAGAGTTAATAAAAATACCCGTACCGGGCGTAACTTTAGTATTTCATTAAATCAAAAACTATACTGTGAGAGAAATGAGCATTCAACATAGTCTATATTGGATTGTACATTTCCATTCCATATTCTAAATCCAATCACAAAAAATCAAAACAAACAAATAAAAGAATTTATTTTATTAATAAGTATACGATTTACTGCAGAATAAAACACATTATTTAATTAAGTCCGTTTATCCGTCTGTCCATAAATTTACAAATCTTCTACTAAGATTGAAATAAGGAAATGAAATTTTTAATATTGTTTAGGGAAAACTTTTTTCTAAAGTTCCATCTATTTCGGAGATAGGGCTCCCAAAATTTCGAAAAAGCCCTATTTGTAAATTTTTATAACATAAGTTTTATAAAGTATATCTTCAGTCTGGGTATTCTTAAGGACAGATGGTTTATAGCGATTTTTTATTTTACCGTTATGCGAAGCTCAATTTTTGTAAAATATTTGACCCCTTTTGATATCTTTCCAGCGTTCAGAAACTTGAATTTCTAAAAAGATTTTGTGGTCGTAATGTAAAATATTTTTGCGTACAGTTCAGAAGCTGAAAGATATCAAAAATTTAAAATTTAAGAAAGTGTCTCTTCCATTTTTTCTAATTTGGGTTATTTAAGAAAGGCTAGACCATTAAGTATCAGCATAAGCTCATTAACAAAAAAAAAAATTCCTGAAAAAGAGATGAAACGTTAACTTTTTCAATTTTTAAACACCTGTGTATATGCATTTTCCAAATTTAAACCAAAATACTAAAACTTCTTTATATTTGGAAAGCTTTTCTAAGTTACAAAGAGCTTCCTCTAAATCAAATGTATATGTATTATACAGGGTGGCGCAAAACGACCTATATCGTTTGAATGTTTAATAACTTTTTTATTTAATAGTTAATTATTATTATTATTTTTTTGTTATACAGTATATTAATGGGGAATATTTTTAGCTTAAGTAGAAAAATTATATTTCGCAAGTGGTAAACATTTTCGGCTTCACACATTCGTGCTCTTTCCAGTACATTTTCCATAACTTTTCGTAATTTTTGATCGCTGTTCTGTTGTGTACTGTCCATTTCAAGTTCTCCAAGTTTTCTTCACAAAATTCTGAAATAAAACTAAAAAATTTAAATAAATTTAAAACGTTATTAAACATTCAAATCAAATCGGTCGTTTTGCGCCATTCTGTACATGTAAATAAAGCGTTCATGAAAATTGTTTAACATTGGAAATGTGAATTTTCAAAAATCTTTGTTTTTTTCATTACTTATTTCCTTATCGGATAGTGTTTTCTCTCTACACTCTATATTGGTAGTATATATGCTACTATTTTTTGAGAAATATATTTTACTCCAATTATTTTATTATGTCTCTTTACAACTTACGTATGTATGTATGTAAGTTCATTAACCTGTTTGTCGTGTAGTACTACAATTTCAATGGAAAGAAAATGTCATATTTTGGAATGTTGTTAAAAGTAATTTACTAAATCATCATTTATATATAAATAAATCGTCAAAATTTAATTAACCTACAATATGTATAATAATATTTGAAGAATTAAATTTGTATAAAATAACTTAGAACTCCATTAAAGATCATATAATGTAGAAAATTAAAACATTTAATTATTGGCAATATAAAAAGCTTTTATTGATTAAATATTGGTACTAATTTATTTATTTATTACTAAATTGTTATTCAAATCGTTCATTATACTTAAACGATCTAATTCTATTTCATTAGAATAATCATTTCATTATAATTAAAATGACATTTGAATTTTTACTCACGCAACACATTCACTAAAAAATATGCATTGGTGTTCGTTAAAAGTTTTTAATGCATTTTTCAAACTAATGCTCAATCAATTAATATTTACGAAAAAGTTATAAAAATAATATTTAAAAAATAATATAATGTAATTTACTATAAAGAAGCTTTTCGTATCCATAATTTACAAAATGCTCCGTTTGGAATTAAAACGTCAGCACTTATTCAGATAATAATAATAAAAAAATCTTAAATACTCAATTTTATAAAAAGTTCGCTCACCACTGTAGTTTCGTTTCATCTATCTATTATTTATTTTCAAAATGAAGAGAATTAATTTTAAAATCAGCTGTTTGTTGATAAGATTATGTTTATCAATTTATTTGTTTATTTTTAAAAATGAATTATCATTATAGTAAATGTTTATTATTTTTTATAAATAAAAATATTTAAATTACCACTTTTTTTTTCTTAAAAATTTTTAATTTTATAAAAATTGTAAAGATTTTACATAAGCTAAAACTTATGAACGATTTATTTTGAAGGTTAATGTTTTAAGGGAAATTCTTCACTTAACCAACTTGATTATACACATGACAACGGCCTTCGTTTTAGCGGGTGGGGTTAATTAAAGCCAAACGAAATACCAAATACAAAATAAATACAGTAGAATCAAAATAAATACAGTAGTAAATTAAAATGAAATAAGTTCATTTCGGAATCGAATTAAAAAAACTAAATAAAAAAAATTGTCCTATTTGCTATTTATTATGGTAATAAATTCAGAAGCTCGCATGAAAAAATATTCTCAAAAAAGTAATACGGTAATTCCCTTGTTTTGAAACAATCTCAAATCCCTTCCTCATAATTTTTTCATACATATGTATATACACAAGAAATAATGAGGGCTCCAAAACCATCGTAAGCAAATTATTTAAATCCTTATTTGGAATACAATTCTTATTATTACATTACCTTGCATATACAAATGTGTAAATATTGCATTACAAGTTATGAAAAAAACCAAGGATTTTTAGTTTAATAAGTTAAAGCTTCAATGTTAAAGTTTAATTTAAGAGATATATAAGTTAATAAAACATTTATTTGCGAGTTTATAATTTAAGTTTATTAATTATACTTAAGCTATATAGCTTAGAGGTATCAACTCGACTGATTTGCATTACAATATTCCAAAATTAAAGTCATACGATACAAAACAAGAATTTGACATGTGGCGACATTTTACTGTTAGCTACCAATATTACATACATATCAACTTAAATTTATAAAGTAAGAGCAAAGAGATAAGCATTTATCAAATTGGGAAGTATGTTAACCCTGTTAACTACTCCCTTTCTAAGACGAAGCGTCCTCGGTTCGTGTAATTTATCGTATGGCATTAATTGTTGTAATGAATGTAACAGCGACTATTATAATGATAATAGTAGTAAATCTAAATGCTATAAAACTCGTGCTCATAAATTTCTTTTACTATCGGAACTTTTTACAACGTGATTAATTTGGTTAGTTGAACTGTAATTTTTACTTTTAACAATATCATTACATCAAAAATTGATATTGAAAAATTTTGATCAGTTGTTTTATTTATTTAAAAGTGTTTCAAATTAATTGATTTGCAATGTTGAGTTTTGAAAGTGCAATACCGTTTATTATATTAATTAGGCTTAAAGCTGTTATTCTATTTTAGATCATGGTTGAAATTAAAATGACGATACTATTTGAATTTTCTTCTATTATGTTTGTAAATTATTGGAAAATGGTTTTAGATTGCTTTGTGAATGATTCGACCATCAGTTAGCTTAACAGTCGAACCTAGATCCTGTAAAATTTGAACCTCTTTATAGTTATTTTTGATTTTACTTCCTAATATATTATTAATCTTTAGTAAAGCTTTAGTTCCGGTTTGAAATGTTTTTTCTTTCTTATTTCTATTATGGTATTGTAGGCTTTTATTTTGAGCTATTGTTAATTTATTTTTAACTTCGGATTGGAGTTTTTCTGATTGGTTTTTCAAAATATCAGCTGGTCTATAGCCAGTGACAGAATGAATCGAGGTGTTGTATTTATGAGTGCTGGTAAGTAAGAGTTCTGTAAGGTCTATTGTTTCATTGTGATTTTTATTACACTTTGCTATTTCTATAAGAGTTGAGTGGAATCGTTCCACTTGCCCGTTGCTTGTGCTGTGCAATGTAGGAACTTTATGGTGTAATATTCCAAGATTACTTAATGTTGTTTGGATTGTTTCGGAGCAAAATGCTCGCTCATTATCGGTAACAATAGTTTTTGGGTTAAAAGTAGCAATAATTTCTAGTATGCATGGTCTAACATCGACGGTTGATTTTGAATTTAAAGGTTTAACACTGGCTAACTTTGAAAATTTATCTAAACAGGTAAGAAATAAAGTTCCCTCTGTAGAAAAGATATCCAAATGTAGAATTTCACCGACCTCATTAGGAATTGGGGTTTTACATATGGGATGAGACTTAGGTCTTCGATCGTATTTTGACATATTTTGCATCCGTTTGTAAATTTTCTTAGAATATTTTTAACTTCAGGGAAAAAATATTCATCGAGTATTTGTAATAGGTTTTCCTTATAGGATCTATGTGCCCTATTATGTTCGTTTGCTACTATTTCAAATTTGTCATCCGCATTAAATACATCCATAACCATTTTTTCAGTGTGTTTAAATTTTACTGAAGGGAACGTTTTCCTTAACTGATCTTGGATTTGTGAAAGAATTGCCAAAGAACAATGTATGCCATTAACTATTTGAGGGTTAACAGCTAATTTCAAAAATTCTAACATTTCGTTAGGGGTATTAGATGTAATAGTGTGTCTTAGCCTATCTGTGAAAACTACCGTTCTTCTATGTTTAGGATCTCCATGAGAGATTATTATCTGATTCCGAAAACAATTAATGGGTGTTTTTACAGTGTGTATTGTGAAAGTCAGTGATTCTTCGCTGTGACAAGTAGCGAGTGTTTCTATCGTGTTAATTGTTTGTCTTGACAAGGCGTCAGCTACTACATTTTGCCTACCAGGTTTGTAAAAAAATTTTGGAGAAAATTCTTCTATAAAGGCTCTCCATCGCTTCATTTTACTATTTGGATTTTTGTCTGAAATTGTGAAAATTAAGGGTTGGTGGTCTGTGTATATTCGAATGTCAGAAGAGCCATAAAGATAATTCCTTAAACTTTGCAATGCCCACACAATAGCAAGTAATTCGCGTTCATTAGTTGCATAAGCTTCTTCCGTTTTTGACAAGGTCCTTGAAATGAAAGTTATCGGTTTACCATTTTGTGTCAGAACTGCTCCTAATGCTACATTAGAGGCGTCTGTTGTAAGTTCGAAAGGTTTGTTGAAGTCGGGATGTTGAAGCAATACTTCTTTTGATGCCAAGACTTGTTTGACAGCGTTAAAAGCATGTAGTGCTTCCTTGTCCAATTTAACTTTTACCTTTTTTGAATTTTTGGTTCCAATATTACCATTTTCACCTCTAAGATACCTTGTAAGAGGTTTCGTTATCCGCGCATAATCGTAAATAAATCGCCTATAGTATCCGGATAAACCGAGAAAGGCGCGAAGGGTACGAAGATTGGTAGGCTCTTTATATTGCAAAATGTCACATACTTTTTTTGGACACGTTGTAATTCCTTTTTCTCCCACTATGAACCCAAGAAATTCAACTTCTCTCATAAAGAATCTGGATTTTTTTGGGGAAACACGCATATTTGCCTCTGTTAGCATTTTTAAAATTTTTTCTACATCTTTTAAGTGTTGTTCTGCACTTTCTGAAAATATGATGATATCATCAATATAAACATGGCAAGTTTTTCCAATCTCTTCCCTTAAAACGTCATCTATGGTCCGTTGGAAAATACTCGGAGCGTTTTTTAAACCGAATGGAAGCCGACAAAATTCGTACTTCCCATTGTTAACGCTAAACGCTGTTTTCTTTCTATCTTTCGGACTCATTAGGATTTGATGAAATCCACTTTTTAGGTCCAGAGTAGAAAAGAATTTCTTTTTGCCCAAATTGCAAAGGATTACGGATGTGTCTGGAATTGGGTACCTATCAGAAACAGTAAATTTGTTTAATTTCTGAAAATCAATAACGAGACGAAGCTCGTTTTTTCCACTTTCATCCAAAGTTTTCTTTGTGACAACCCATATAGGAAGGACTACGAGATGGTTGTATGATTTTATTTTTCAAAAGTTCCTGAACTTCTTTATTAACAAATCCGGCATATGCTAATGGATAGGGATATGATTTTGTGTAAACAGGGTCTTCAGTTACTGTGTTTATGGTAGCTTTGACATTTGTGTTATATGGTAGAGATTCAGTGGGTTCTGCAAAGGCTCTTATATTGTTTGTCATAAGTAACTTAAACTCGGAAAGTATATTTAGGGGGATGCTATTATAATCTATGCTAAGATGAGAAACTTCTTGACATGGAAGAAATTTTAATCTTTCAACTCCATTAACATAAGATACCTCTCCTTTGGAAGTGTCTATTTTAGCATGAATGTCTTTAAGGTGGTCGTAGCCAATTATGGCGTCAAAATTTGATAATCCTGGCAGAATATAAAAATCCGAGGTTTTACCTAAAAAGTTTACTTTACATTTCTCTTTGATTTGAGAAATTCCAGTGACTGTTTTAATATTAAAAGTTTTATTGACTGGCTTGATTCCTTTTAATATAGGTATCTTTTTTATATAATTTTTAGAAGCGCCGGTATCTAAAAGGACTCTTAGAGTTGTTGATTCGTTGAGCCTCTTCTCTACGTAGGGTAGAGAAGAGGAATTTACTCTAAAAAATTCACTTCGTCAGAATATGTAGAACCTGTATGTTCAAATGTTTCCCCCCAATTTGAATGACTTATATTGTCTTCATGGTCAGACACGCCTAAGAAGTCTATTTCTTCGAGATTTATGTTGTTAATCCTTTGGGTTTGTGAGGGTTAGACTTATGTGAATACTCTCTTTCTCGTTTTGGGGTTTGGTTATTGCGTGGGTTAGTTTGATGGAAGGTTCTAAAATTTTCGGATGTATTATTGGTTTGTTGATGAAGAGTTCTTTGCCGAAGTTTTGACAGTGATGGATCAACATCCATAGGAGTTGGTTTGTGGGAACTAGAATATAGAGGGCTTTTTTTGAAGTGTGGATTACTTAAATTTTGTTGTTGTGTTTGTTGCGGGATGACTCTTCTAAAATGAAGGTTATGCGAGGTTTTACCGTTGAATTCTGCAACAGAATTTGCGAAACGGTATCGCCACCTGTTGCTTTCGAGCTCCTGCGCCATTGCTAAAGCGGAAGGAAGATCGATAGAACTTTTTGAATAAATCACGTTACCAATGATCGGATCGAGGCCGGAAATAAAGGTACGAAGTGCATCTTCACGATACTTGATAATAAAGGAATCAATTAAGTTCTGGTCTGTATATTCCATCATGATTTTAGTCGTGATGAGACTTAATTGCTTCTCAACCTTATCGTAATAAGTATCGATAGAAAGCCTACCCTGTCTTAGGAGGTTAAGTTCTTGTTCGAGTATGTGTAAAGGACGTCTGTCTGCGTAAGCGTGATCAAGCCTAGCAATTATAGCTTCTGCATTGAGTACGGTGTTATACTCGGAAAGTATTTGGTCGGCAGATCCAGTTATTTTTGTTCTAATTATTAAAAGAGCTTGAGCATAAAGATTTGTTCCTTCATAAATATCCGTCATATAAAGAAAAAGACGTCTCCAAGACGGATATTTTATTCTTTCTCCGTTGAATTCCGGTAAGTTTCGAACTGTTTCGAGGGTTGAAGGTTTACATTGTGACATATTAATAGGTTCGTATTTTTGTATCACGGGTTTTATCTCTAGTACAGACAGTTTTTCCGTCAGTTCTTGAATTTTTTTCTCGAATTTCTCATTATTTTGTTGAAGAAGCTGCGCGATCGTAGCATGAAATTCTGCTGAATTGGCCATTATTTATTTGTTTAAAATTTAATTATGATTTAAATGGTGAAAAACAAAACAAAAAAAGATAAGAACAGAATAGAATGGCTTTTAAGAAGAAAAATTCAAATAAATTGATCCGTAAACCACTAGTAGACCAATAATAGTAACAATAAAAAAGAATCAAAATCAAAAGTATTGCAACTTTACACTTAAATTAAATTATTAAAGTTTCCAATTTAAAATATCTCAATATTTTTACACTTCAATTTAATTTTAATCAAAATTCTTCAGTATTTGTTTAAACTTAAGTTCTAAATTAATTACTTTTGGGAAGGAACGAAAAAGGGTTTCTATTTTTTAATTTTTTACTTCTAGTTAAGATAATTATTTTTATTTCTAAATTCGAAAATTTAAACTTAAACTCCTTTAATAATATTTTAAGAGAAGAAACTTTAATTCTTTATCTTCTTTCTTCTTAACGTTTTAAATGGTTATTTTGATATATCTTAATTTCTAATTTCAAAAATTTAAACTTAAATTCCCTTAATAATATTTTAAGAGAAGAAACTTTAATTCTTTATCTTCTTTCTTCTTAACGTTTTAAATAGTTATTTCGATATATCTTAATTTCTAATTTCAAAAATTTAATCTTAATTTTTTTAATTTTTTTGGAAGAAAAAAATTTTTGATTTATTATTTTTTCCTCTATATAGTTTTAATTATGATTTAAATAAAGAAATTTAAATTATATGGATTTTCATTTCAAAAAAAAAATTTTTTTAATTTATTTCAATATTTTTATAAAAAAAAATTACTATATTTTACACTTACTAATTAACTGTTTGCATTTTTTTAAAATGTTACAAAATTCTTTTACAAAATTTAATAAAATTAAAAATTCTATTTAATCAAAAAATTATTAATCAGCATCCGTGGTTTACTTACAGTAAATTAAAGAATACAGAACAGCAGTTTGTCCAATCGTCTATTCAAAATTTAATAAATTTGCCGCCGTGTGTAATAAAGCACGCCACTGGTTCAACATTAATTTGCAATTTACATCATTGATTCAGAAAATAATATGTTTTTGATATTTTTTGTTGGGAAAAAAATTAATTTAAAAATTTAATTTTGCTTTAAGATTTTTAATGCCAAATATTAATTTATTTATTTATTTCAGCTGAGAAATTGTTACAATTAAACACTATTTGTATTTTGTTTGTTTTAATAAAATTTCCTTCTTATTTTTAACAATATATGAGTTTTTAATAATTAGGGTTAAAATATTAAATTTTTTTATATATTTGTGTGTGTATATTTTTTATTGATTTGCTGTTTTTATACCCTACACCTATAGAATAGGTAAAGGGGTATATTAACTTTGGTATGGTGTTTGTAACCACCTAAAGGAAGCGAGCTAGATATGGAAAAGTATATATATTTGTGATCAGCGTGACCGCCTTAGTCGATATAGCCATGTCCGTCCGTCCGTCCGTCCGTCCGTCCGTAGGCACGATAACTCAAAAAATAATGGAGCTATCTTGATGAAATTTTAACTGTAGGTTACTAGGACTGAAAGTACGGCGGGGATTGCATATGGGCGATATCGGCCCATGGGTTCGGATTCTGGACCTTTTAATCGGTTTCAGGGCTAACGAACAAATATAAAACATCACGATAACTCAACAACTAATGACGCTATCTTCATCAAATTTGTGCTGTAGGTTACTAGTAATGAAACCACTTCGGGAATTGCGTAAGGTCGGGATTGGACCATGGGTTCGGAACCTAGAACTTTTTGATCGAATTTAGGCCAAACGAGCATAATTCCGAAACCAATGAAGATAGAACCTCCAAATTTAGTATCAGGGTGTCCCTTCCTATTTCCTAAGTGTCTTGTGAATTTGGGTCCCATTGGAGTAGTGGGTCGGGGACCAGCCACACATTTCCGAAGACCTTAAAGCATATCTTTAAAATTAATAAAGATAACAACTTGAAAAAATGTAGAAGCTTCCAATTTGCCACAAGGGTGTTCTTTACTATCTCTTGCGTGTTCCCCTAATTTGGGATAAATTGGAGTGGTGGTTCTGTACCCCTCTCAGACCTCCCAAGTTTTAAAGGCTTATAATCGAAATTACTAATAAAAATAGTTACTTAAAATTAGGATAGACAGTTCAGATTGTGTACAAGGGTTAACTAGTACTATAAGTACAGCGCGGACTATATAAGGGCGAAATCAGCCCAACGGTTCGGATTCCGGACCTTTTAATCGATGTCAGGGCTAAGGAACATATATAAAAAATCACGACAACTCAACAACTAATGAGGCTATCTTCATGAAATTTGTGCTGTAGGTTATTGGCAGCGAAACTACGACGGTGATTACGTACGGTGAGGATTGGACAATGGGTTCGGAACTGAGAACTTTTTGATCGAATTTAGGCCAAACGAGCATAATTCCGAAACCAATGAAGATAGAACCTCCAAATTTGGAATCAGGGTGTCCCTTCCTATTTCGTAAGTGGCTTTGAAATTTGGGCCCCATTGGACTAGTGGATCGGGGACCAGCCACTCAGTTCTTAGGACCTTAAAGCATATTTTCGAAATTAATAAAGATAGTAACTTGAAACAAATGTAGAAGCTTCAAATTTGGCCCAGGGTGTTCTTTACTATTTCTTGCGTGCCCCCCTAATTTGGGATCAATTGGAGTGGTGGTTCAGAACCTCTCTTAGACCCCCCAATGTGTAAAAGCTTATCATCGAAATTAATAAAACTAGTAACTTAAAATTAAGATAGAGCGTTCCAATTGTGTACAAGGGTTAACTAGTATTGAAAGTATGACGGAACTACATATGGGCGAAATCGTACCATAATTTCGGGTTCTGGAACCCTTGAAAAGTTCAAGGACTAACAAACATATATCTTAAAAACACCATAACTCAAACACTAATGCCGGTATTTTGATGAAATTTAACAGTAGGTTACTAGTAATGAAAGTACCATGGGAATTGGTTCTGGTCGAGTTTAATTTCGAAGCCAAAGAATATATTTCCTATGTCCTATGTGTCTCCGAAATCTAGACTTAATTGTAGTGGTTCAGCTATGTTCAAAGGTACTTGCTGCATTTATGTAAAATTTATTTTTATATTCAAATGAATTATATGAAAAGGTCTAAATTTGTAATTGTATTTTAGAAATACATTTATTGCATATTTTGCGTTTATAAGCTTTTCTATTAGGTATATAAACTAACCATTTAAAATAATTGCAATTTTTAAAAATTTGGATTATTAAATATATTATGCTTTGATTATCTTTTTATCACAAAATTTAATAATTAGAATTTTTTCATTTTGTAATTGAATTGGAATAAATATATTTTCATTTATTTCAAGTTTTTTTGTTTTTTAAAATTTTTAAATAGATAAATTAGTAAGAATTTGTAGTATTTTTTAATAGATAGTGTAATTAGAAAATGTTTTTAGTATTATAAAGTTAATTTGGTTAGCTATGTCTTACGATCAAATTAATAACAGCTTCTATGGTGTTAAAATGACTTATGGATATGTCCTTAAATTTGAACCAAATAGGTGTAGGGTATTTCTAAGTCGGTTGCACCGACTGACTGTTTCTTTACTTGTTTTATTAAGAACTTTGCATTTATGTAATTATATAGGAGTACATTTTGTATTTTTTATACCCGTGCATACATATATGACATCGGGTATATTAGATTTGCTCCTCCGTTTGTAACGCATCGATCTAGACGAGCTAGATATAGTGTCAAGGGTACGTATCGGCTCAGAATCGAAAAATTAGTCGATCTAGCTATGTGTGTCTGTCCGTCCGTCCGTCCGTCCGTGTGTCAGCACGATAACTCAAAAACTAAAAGGGCTAGAGTCTTGAAATTCACACAAAGTGATTTTTAGACAATTTCTAGGTTTCCTATTGTTTTTGGTTAAAATCGGACCAAGTCTTCGGGGAGCTGCCATACAACTTTTTTGCACCAATATGAATTTCTTCAAAAGTAATTATACTACGAGAATGAAAATTACACACGGTTAGTTTTATAATGACTCCGGCACTTATATGAAGTTTCAAAATGTTAGGGCCCCATTTTCGGGGGGCTGCCATACAACTTCTTTGCACCAATATGAATTTCTTCAAAACTAATTATACTACGAGGCTGAAAATTACACACGGTTAGTTATATAATGAATCGAGCACTTATATGAAGTTTCAAAATGTTAGGGCCCCATTTTCGGGGAGCTGCCATACAACTTTTTTGCACCAAAATGAATTTCTTCAAAACTATTTATACTACGGGGATGAAAATTACACACGGTTAGTTTTATAATGACTCCGGCACTTATATGAAGTTTCAAAATGTTAGGGCCCCATTTTCGGGGGACTGCCATACAACTTCCTTGCACCAATATGAATTTCTTCAAAACTATTTATACTACGCGGATGAAAATTACACACGGTTAGTTATATAATGAATCGAGCACTTATATGAAGTTTCAAAATTTTAGGGCCCCATTTTCGGGGGGCTGCCATACAAAGTTTTCGATTCAATAACTTTGAATCTAATGAAGCTACAAGGTTAAAATTAAAATTGGGCAGATAAATTAATAGGGCAAGTTACTTGGCAAAGTTGGACATCACTCGGACCTTCGGACTTTTAGGGTGGGCCAATTTTTTTTTTTTTGTTTTTTTTTTTTTTATTTTTTTTTTTTTTTTTTCAGCTAAAGTTATGGGACAATGAATGAAAATTTTGTTTATTTTTTTTTTGATTATTTTTTTTTTGTTAATTGTTTTTTTTTTTTTTTTTAAGCTAAAGTTATGGGACAATGAATGAAAATTTTGTTTTTTGTTTTGTGATTTTTTTTTTTTTTTTGTTAATTTTTTTTTTTTTTTTACGTCAAAATTATGGGGTAATGAGTTAAATGTATAAGGGAAGTAAATTACGGTTTATTTTATACACCATAGTGGGTATGCACGGGTATCTAAAAGTTGACAAGGGCAACTATAATCTTCCTCGTTTTATTTAATCATTAATTATATCTTTTTGTTTTACAATTTAGGTTTATGTATTTTTTGAATATATAGATATATATATATACTCTTTCATATATAATTTTCTTGAATTTATTAGAAATGTTTTTTTGGTTTGCTTTTACTATTTTGAACTTTCGATCTGTTTAACAACAGATTTAAGATTTATTTTGTTCAATTTCTTTTAATACATTTTTTAGAATAGATTGCTGCTTTTGGTTTTAATAACTATAATTTTTATTTAAGTTAACAAATAATCAGTTCTATTCAGTTAGTTAAAGTTTTTATCCAATTAAGTAATATTTGATAGTTAAATTAAACACGTGTAGCACTATAACTATAATTTTTATTTAAATTAACAAATAATCAGTTCTATTCAGTTAGTTAAAGTTTTTATCCAATTAAGTAATATTTGATAGTTAAATTAAACACGTGTAGCACTATAACTATAATTATACCCGTGCATACATATATGGCATCGGGTATATTAGATTTGCTCCTCCGTTTGTAACGCATCGATCTAGACGAGCTAGATATAGTGTCAAGGGTACGTATCGGCTCAGAATCGAAAAATTAGTCGATCTAGCTATGTGTGTCTGTCCGTCCGTCCGTCCGTCCGTCCTTCCGTCCGTCCGTGTGTCAGCACGATAACTCAAAAACTAAAAGGGCTAGAGTCTTGAAATTCACACAAAGTGATTTTTAGACAATTTCTAGGTTCCCTATTGTTTTTGGTTAAAATCGGACCAAGTCTTCGGGGAGCTGCCATACAACTTCCTTGCACCAATATGAATTTCTTCAAAACTATTTATACTACGCGGATGAAAATTACACACGGTTAGTTATATAATGAATCGAGCACTTATATGAAGTTTCAAAATGTTAGGGCCCCATTTTCGGGAGGCTGCCATACAACTACTTTGCACCAATATGAATTTCTTCAAAACTAATTATACTACGAGGCTGAAAATTACACACGGTTAGTTATATAATGAATCGAGCACTTATATGAAGTTTCAAAATTTTAGGGCCCCATTTTCGGGGGGCTGCCATACAAAGTTTTCGATTCAATAACTTTGAATCTAATGAAGCTACAAGGTTAAAATTAAAATTGGGCAGATAAATTAATAGAGCAAGTTACTTGGCAAAGTTGGACATCACTCGGACCTTCGGACTTTTAGGGTGGGCCAATTTTTTTTTTTTTTGTTTTTTTTTTTTTTTATTTTTTTTTTTTTTTAAGCTAAAGTTATGGGACAATGAATGAAAATTTTGTTTATTTTTTTTTTGTTAATTTTTTTTTTTTTTTTTTTTTAAGCTAAAGTTATGGGACAATGAATGAAAATTTTGTTTTTTGTTTTGTGATTTTTTTTTTTTTTTTGTAATTTTTTTTTTTTTTTTTACGTCAAAATTATGGGGTAATGAGTTAAATGTATAAGGGAAGTAAATTACGGTTTATTTTATACACCATAGTGGGTATGCACGGGTATCTAAAAGTTGACAAGGGCAACTATAATCTTCCTCGTTTTTATTTAAATTAACAAATAATCAGTTCTATTCAGTTAGTTAAAGTTTTTATCCAATTAAGTAATATTTGATAGTTAAATTAAACACGTGTAGCACATGCTTCTTTGAGAAACGTTTCGTTGGTTTATGTTTTCACTTATTATTTGAAAATATTTAACTTTTGATAATTATAATTCACTATTAAAATTTACTGATAATATTTAACTTTTAATAATTATCACTATTAAAATCACTAATAATTATTTATTAAAATTTAGCCTGAAAATTACTAAGGCTTGTGAGTTCACTATTAAATATTAAATATTTAATTTAAAACGTTGGGTGCCAGTTAATAAAACATTTATTTGCGAGTTTATAATTTAAGTTTATTAATTATACTTAAGCTATATAGCTTAGAGGTATCAACTCGACTGATTTGCATTACAATATTCCAAAATTAAAGTCATACGATACAAAACAAGAATTTGACATGTGGCGACATTTTACTGTTAGCTACCAATATTACATACATATCAACTTAAATTTATAAAGTAAGAGCAAAGAAATAAGCATTTATCAAATTGGGAAGTATGTTAACCCTGTTAACTTATACAATGGTGCATAAGTTATTGTTTTATAAAAACATAAAGGTTTTAATTTTTAAGTTCTAATAATTCTTCAATGGGAAGGTTCCCAAATTTTTGCTAAGCAAACTAATGATGAATCTCGGGGATCTGCCCATCCCTTTGCTGTCCCGACCCTTCCATTTTTTTTAGGTTCTTTGAAATCAATTGTGAACTCCAACAAAATTTGAAATTTTAAAAACTATGAGACAATTTCTTCAATTTAAAGAACTCCTTTTAAATTTAAAAAAAACTTTTAACATTATGTTGAAATATAATGCTGCAGCTTTAAATTTTGTATATTTGTAAAAAAAAATTTAAACAGGTATTCAAGTTACTGGTGTTTAAAAATTTTTTAAAAATGTGCTAAAAACGGGCTCCACTAATTTGATATTCAAATAAAAAATCCCTTCTAAAGATCAATCAGAATCTAGTGTAAAATTATTTATAAATATTTTGGAAAAAGTTTTCCAAAAACTCTGGTTTTTAAAAATTGAGTATAAAAATCAGGATATTCCTTTACAGAATAATAATACGAAATTTGTTATTAGAATAGAGATAAAATAGGTGCCTGTTTTCCGTTTAATTTATTTTTTGATATATTTTTTATAAAATAAAATATATTGACCGGGTCGGGTCGGTTGAATACCCTTATTTTCCATTCTAGTTTATTTCTGGATATTTTTTTGTTTTGGAAATAAAAAAGCCCCAAAACCACCGCCTTTGACGTATGACCTTTTCGATAATGATTAATTCGTCTCTATTGACACTGTTTTTGGTAATCTAATCTATTCCTCACAATTTACACACCTAAGGCATAAAACTTAGTTTAAATAAAACTGATTAAAAATATTTATACTATTATTCTCTACTATTCTTATTATTTATTCTTAAATTTGAAAAACAACATTTTATCATTGTTTACATTTTCTAACTATCAAATAATATTCTATTTTTGTAAAACTTTATTTATTTAACATGACATATTATTAATTTTTTAAATTTTTTTTGTGTATGTCAGAATATTCGCAAATAAAATAGAAGTTGTATACTTATTTATTTTGTATTAAATGATAGGTACAAAACACAGAGTAATCATTAATTAGTAATTAGTTACATATTTACATATAATATCTTACAGTATAAAACGCTTTTTTAATATTTTTCTTTAACATATTTGTTGGCGCCTAAAGTAAATATTTTTAATTTGATAACTGGCTTCATTAGAATGTACATATATTTAATGAACTTAAATTTTATTTAGTAAGTATGTAGGTATACTCTTATTAGAAAAATTTTCTAGGTCTCGTCAATATACAGTCCGCCCGTCCGTCCGCACGAAAACTCAAAAAATAAAGGAGCTAGGATTTTGAAATTTTCACAAATTCATTTTTATGCAGTAGTCGTCACGGCTTTGAAATCCAACTATTTTGCTCCACGTGTTCGATTAGCTGATATACAACTTCTTGTTTTATATGGGCGGTATTTGTACCTAATAAAGCTGGGTGTTTAAAATTTTGCCTAAAATAGTTTGGTTACATGGCCAAAGTTTGTATAAAATTTGGTGGTTGGGGGTTCGAATGGTTGCCATACAACTTCTTCTTTTATATGAACATTATTCAATACCTAATAAAGCTAGATGTTCCAAACTTAGTCAATAGGAGTTAACTGACCGTAATCTGAATAAAATAAAATTGATGTAGTGGAATAGGTACGAAGAGCCTCCTTTCAACTTCATTTTCTTTTGGACGATATATGAATATCGATATTACGGTCATACGAGTATCCCAGATCTGTCTACTTTACTCCACTTTTCCTTGTTTTATCATAATAATAAGTAAAATTATGGTTTTTGTTTGGTTATCGATAGTTCTTTTAAACTTTTTTATAAGATTTTTTTTAACAATTTTGTATATTACATTACCATCATTTACATTTTAAAAAAATTATATATACATAGATATAAATATGTAGGAATAGGATTAAATCATTAAAACTTATTTAATTTCAATCAAAAAATTTCAAATTATCACAACGTTTAATTGATGTTTTTAATATTTCAATTACTCTTTCATTTTTCTGCAAAACATTTAATAATTGTTGACTTATTTTATCTTTATCGAAGAATGTTTCAAATGAATTATCTTTGGATTCGTTACGATCAATTGATATAACTAATAAAATAACTTCAGCTGCCATAAAACCAATAATCTCACATTTATCAATTTCTTGATTAATATCATTTAATGTTGGGATTACGCCATTGTAATTTAAATTTTTTAATGTTTCTTCAAAATTATCATAATAATGTTCAATTAATTGATCTCTATTTTGATGTTGATCTATTTGAACACTTGTATTCAAAAAATATTGTAAATCTAATCCTAATGAACCATAATATGATATTTGAAAGTCCACCTTAAAAATGTATCAATTTTTTAATAAAAAATGAAGAATATATTTTTTTAACTTACAAAAATAGCATCCATTGATTCAATTTCATTTTCATTACGTATGAGTACATTATTTACCCACATATCACCATGATTTAATACATTAATTGTTTTTGGATTTTTTAATACTTTATCAATTAAATTATAAAATTTTTCCATATTTAAATTTTTTAATTTTTCAACAATTTTTTGAAATTCTGGAAATTTTTCAAATTCATTAATAATATATTTAATATTACCAAAGAAAACATTGTCACGTGCTAATTTATGATTTGGATCGATCGATTCATCAGGTCGATCTTGAAATAAAAACCATTTAAAATCATTAAAAAATTCAGGATTCTGTGAAAAGAAATAATTAAATTTAAAAAGTTCCAAAAAATTGCATAAGTATATATATACTTTTTCAGCAAGAATCATTGATGCCGCATGAAATTTAGCAATTTTCTTTAATACTATTTTGGATTGTTTTTCATTCATTCCAATTATACGATCAGTTACATTAAAATTTAATGCACTTAAATCTTCCATAACAATAATTGGAACTTGATTATCCAGATGATAATAATACCTATATATACATATATAATAAATAAATAAAATATTAAATAATATTAATTTTTAGGAATTTTTTCTTTTAATTGAACTGACTTTGGTCCAAATTTTAAATTTCCATTGAATAAATTTTCTAAATGTGGTAAAACATTTTTGAAAAATTTCAATTCATTTTGATAAAATTGTTTAAGTACATTTGATGTTGTTGCATTTGACATATATTTAATGATAATAGACACAGTTTCGGATTCTATTTTTGATCTTGTATGAAAATATTCAATTTGAACACGATATATTTTACTACAATAATTTTCACCCCCACTACTACCCATTGTTACTTTTATTTTAAAAATTTTAATATCAGATAATTTAAAGGCATTTTCTAAAATTTTCGTAAAAAATTCTTCAGTAAAATCATCCGGTAATTCAAAATTGTTTTTTTCTACAATCATTTCGCGTATTTTTTTATGCAATTTATTAAAAAAAAAATGTCTAAGAGTTAAGAAGACTCTGACTGTCTAAATTAAACTAAAGATTTAAAATATAATATTAATTTATGAATTCATTCTATATAAGAATGACTTTCAGTTATAATTTAAATTCTTTATATATGATATGTAATAGTTACATAGTACATTATATATGAATATATAATATATTTACTTATATTATATTTGAATAAAATTTTATTTAAAAGTATGTTATGTACGTATCTCAAAGATATGAAGGGTAAAAAAAACTATATACCTAGTTAACGTGTTTTGGTATCTATACTTATGTGTCTATACTTATCTGGGGTCTATACTTATCTGGAAATACAAAGGATAAAAGGTATTTTGATTTAAAGACTAACCACGTAGTGCTCCTTTGGTAAAACGATTTTCGCATTCAGTTTTTTCGTACCATTTAAGTTGAAATTCGCATGAAAGCTTGCGAAAATCAAATGTTGCTAGCTTTTGTGTTTTTTATTATCGCCTAATGCGACTTTCGAATATTTTTTGACGTTTTTCATTCGAAATGTATTTTGCTTTTGATTAAGGTTAAATTTTATCCGTTTTCACTAATTTTGAAAATTTTTTTAAAATGTAAGTAATAAAAATTACTATATACATATACATAATATATTATATAATATAATGTAGGTACCATATTTGTAAATAATAAACGATAAAAACTACCTATCATACATTTTTAAATTATAATCTTTATTTTCAATAATTAAATAAAACTTAGGACTAAACAAGTTACTAAACCATCACAATTTCAAATTATGATAGATTTTACTAAAAAATTTTTTTTGTTCATCCACCGCTTTGGTTTTACTTGTTAATTGTTTATAACTTATACATATGAAATGACATTTTAAAAAAAACTTTATTAGCAACTTAAATGAAATTTGCAAACTTACGATAGCAAAATAGTTGATCGGAGTTATGTGTTACGTATTTGTTACGCGGTACGGATACATTTCATTTCCGCATATGAAATTTGCATAATGTGTGTATTTGAATTTTTTTGCGCGATTAGGCACCTGGAATTGTTTGTTTATAAAGTTAGTTTCCTATAGTTGTAATAGATTTTTTTTAAGCTGACATTCTCAGAAGCTTATTTTTAAATTAATAATATTATATTATTTCAATTATTTTTGACTTCATTCTATTTCATACAAAATATATATTTTAATTTAAAAAAATTTAAAACTATTTTATTTGTTTATTAGTTTGGGTACATCGTAGCAATTGTTCAATTATTCAAATTAATGAAAAATGTTAACTTTATTTAGATTATTCAAATCATTTAAAAACTTGGGCAAAACTTCCGGAAAGGGGTTGTGAGCTATCAAGATGACGTCATCACATAACGGTACTAAATATCTCAAAGTTTCCGAATATATATACCATTAGTGGCGATGGCGCCATCTAGTGGTCGAAAAATGCATTACAAAATGTTCCTAAGATTTTGTAGCATTTTTATTAAAATGTTATATTTTTCCTGTAAGACAATAAACTGGAACCAAAATCTTACAATATTGTAGGGCATGATATTGTCTTTCATAAACATCTTGTTTCATCTAGGTCGGTGCTACCATTTTTGAGATATTGCAATTTAAAGTGAAAATTTAAAAAAAAAAAAAAAAAAAATCAAACTTTCAAAAAAAACTACTATTACTATGAAATTTTTAAAAACACCCTGTATTATTATTATACCATTGGAAAGGTCTCTTAAAACTCTTTCCAACGATATATAATAAGTATGGCATATGTTGACAAATAGCCCCACCAGAGAACATAAATGCAAAAATGACACAACAATTTTATCAAAAAATACATTTTCATACTTTATTTCTCATAAATTTATTTTGGCTTTTTGTTTTCCAGTTGAAATATTTATTTTAAAATGTAAGAATGTACTTTATAGGTTGATACAACATTGAGTTAGGTTTTAGTAATTTATTTGGAGGGATTTTGGAGGTGACAACCTCATAGTTTTAAAATTTTTTTTATTTAAATATGTATGTAAAAATATAATTAGAAAGAACCTTAGAGTTAGCTACAAAATCAGAATTATTCGCTTTTTCCAGAATATTTAAAAACATATATACACACAAGAACCTGAATCAGGAGGGATTTTAGAGTTGAATTCTAAATCAGGATTACCGCTTTTTCCAGAATATTTATATGTGTGTTTGTATATACAATGTTAGAAGAGATTTTTAAGTTTGATTCTTAATCAGGAGATCCGCTTTTTCCAGAATATTTATAATATATCCAATATTAGAAGAGATTTTAGAGTTGGATTCTAAATCAGGACTGCCGCTTTTTCCATAATATTTAAAAATATATATGAATATGCCAGATTCTGACTTAGAAAAGATTTTAGAGTTAGATTCAACTATTAGAGCTGAATTAGATATTCTTTATTTATTTATTTGTTTCATTATTTTTAATTATTTGATGCATCTTAATAACTCACATATTATTATATATAAATAAACAAATAAACGTAATTAGGTATATATTTTAATTATATACTGATTAATGCCTACATATTTATGTGCATAATGTAAATTTATATTTTAGTAGATTTTTTTTTCAGACACTACGTATTACGACATTCCGCTAAGTTTTGAATACAAATTTTATTTATTATAAAGGTTATCAAGTTATCTTTAGTTAAAATAATGAAATAAAAATATAATCCCTATCTGCTATCACAAATTTTAAACTAACTATAAAATCCCTTCTGATTGAGGAACTAACATACATATATATTATAGACATATAAAGATTCTGGAAAAAGCGGTAATCTTCATTTAGAATCCGCCTCTAAAATCTCTTCTAATATTTGATATACATATATAAATATTCTGGAAAAAGCGGCAATCCTGAATTTAAATGCAACTCTAAAATCTTCCTAATTCAGATTCTTATAATCTGATAAAGCGCATAATTCTGATTTTGTAGCCTAAGGGCCTTTCTAATTATATTTTTACATACATATTTAAATAAAAAAAATTTTAAAACTTTGAGGTTGTCACCTCCAAAATCCGTCAAAACAAATTGCCAGAACCAAACTCAATATTGTACCCAAACCTTAAATGCATTCTTACATTTTTATATTTGCCAAAAAGGCAAAATAAATTTATGACAAATAAAGTATGAAAATGTATTTTTTAATAAAATTGTTGTGTCATTTTTGCATTTATGTTCTCTGGTGGGGCTATTTGTCAACATATGCCATACTTATTATATACTGTTGGAAAGAGTTTTAAGAGATCTTTCTAATGGTATAATAATTATACATGGTGTTTTTGAAAATTTCACAGTTATACTAGTTTTTTTGAAAGTTTGATTTTTTTTTTTTTTTTTTTTTAAATTTTCACTTTAAATTGCAATATCTTAAAAACGGTAGCACCGATTCAGATGAAACCAGATTTATATGAAAGGAAATATCATGCTCTACAATATTATATGATGTTGGTTCTAGTTTATGGTCTTACAGGAAAAATATAGCATTTTAATTAAAATGCTACAAAATCTTAGGAAATTTTTGTAATGCATTTTTCGACCACTAGATGGCGCCATCGCCACTAATGGTATATATATTCGGAAACTTTGAGATATTTAGTACCGTTATGTGATGACGTCATCTTGATAGCTCACAACCCCTTTCCGGAAGTTTCACCAAAACTTGTATATAATAATTAAAAAAATTTATTATATTTTTAATTGTATATAACTGACCTATAATTTTGATAGAAATGTTTTTTTGAAAAGATATAATAGGTATATATAAATAAATATAATGTATGCAGATATATTTGAATTCAAGTTTAAGAGCATCAGCATAAATTATTGGAGGTCTTCTCATAAAATGTACGAAATCTTTAATCTTTTTCAATTTATGTTTTAATTTCTATTGTTATCAAGTTTTGAGAAATTTGCTATATCAATTTGTTATGTAAATATTAAATATAGTTAAGAATATTTGAAAGAATTTATAGAATGATAATATAATCTTTTAATTCGAAAATTTATTCATTGTTTTCATTCACTGTTTTAAGGGTTTGGCTAGGATTAGGAAAAATTTCATCAAACCTTTTTATTTCATCATTAAATTTTTGTGTTTAAATATATTTTATATATAATTATTAGGTATTCAGAAATAATACCCCAAGAAATAAAGCCATGGTATACTGCTACGGAAATAAAGTCGAAATCACGAATTTTTGAAATTCTGCCTTATTATCGCATCGAAAGGGAAATAAAGTTGAATGTGAATTATAAAGTGAATTTTTGGTCACTTTAAAAACTTAAGTGCTTCACTTTGATGATGTAAAACCACTGACTAAAAAGTTATATAGACGATATATTAGACACAAATTAGCGTTATAAAACTAAAATTTCTATTTTTTACTTTAAATATTCTTAGTTATTCTAAATTATTTAGTCTTTTGTTTTTAATTATTAAAGTAAAGTATTAAGTTTTTAAAATTTCAAAGTTATAAAGAAACTATCCAAATAAATTAATTTTATTTTTAATTTTTTTTTTTTTTTATTTCTCAACGGGGATAGGACTCAGATCTGTTTACACCGGAAGCCACTTCGCTAACCATCCTACAATTCTTATGAATTTATGGCTAGATTTCAAATATTAATGTATCACTAACTTACAGAATGAAAAATAAACCCATAGACACAGGCAAGTTAATATAAAAGTATACCTATAATAAGATGTTATTATGCAGAAAATAATACGCAAACCTTGATTTAGAAACCGTCAAATTCCACTCTGAAATGTTTTGGAATTTTAGGTTTTAAATACATATTTCAAAAAATTTCAATATTTATCACTATGATTTTGTAATCGTATATAAAATCCTTATATTTTCAACAACAATACATTTATTTTCCATTTTCTGGCCAAAGGTCTTAAAAGAGATCGCTAGAAACGCACAAACCGTCCGCTTAATTCCGGTTACCGGTGTATCATATTACGGAATAGATATATTTAAAAAATAAATCAGTCAAAAAAAAATTTTAAGGTATTCCTTGCACAATCTAATTTACTATAGATAGATCCATTTTATATTATTCTCTCAATATAAATATATTTAAAAAGTTATTAAACATTCAAACCATATCGGTCGTTTTGCACTACCCTGTATTAGAACATCGGAGGAAGAGTTGATGTTCACTCTCGACTGAAATTTATATTATATAATCTTTGTAATTTGTTTAAAATAAACAATTTAAGTAAAAATATTTGTACAGATTAAAAGATCATCAGTACAAATTGTGTTTTGTTCTGATCAGTTATATTATTTGTGTTTTAAAGAATTATTGTTTTATGGATAAATATAGATGGCCTCAATGGTTTAGTATTTAAATATTAATGTATAATATTTTTAAAAATCATTCGAAATAGATTAATTCTTTTAATTTATTATCTTTTTAAGTGTTGATAAGCAGACGTCCGGACCGAAACGAAATATGAATTAAATTTTTATTACGTTCTTTTTGGAACTTAATCACGTAAACCAAAAAATAAAGTTCCTTACGTTTTTAAAATTTTTGAAAAATAACAAAATTATAAAGTCCTCGTTTCTTGGGATTCAGTTTCTGATCTTATATAACTTAAATAGATCGACTTTTAAGCCCTTCACAAAAAAAAGCTTTCGAAAATTTTCGTTTAAAAGTTTTCCAAATTTTTTTCGCCTTTTTAGTGTATACTAAAGAACCGGAGACTAACGAAGGGACCAATGTCCCCAGATACGAGGGCTGGAACTTAATTTCAACCGGAATTGTTTCGAAAAGAACTTAAGTTTATATTTTTTCTCTTCGAAGTGTTCGGATCTGATCATTATTTTTTAGGTTCTCTCAGGAACAAAAATTAAAAAAAAATAATATTTTTTCTGCTCTGGATAGTAAACATTTAATTTTTGTTCCAATATCGTTTCGTTCCAGGCTTCTGTCATTAAGTTATTTGCCAACCCGGCAGACCATAATAAAACTTATTAAAAAAAAAGTTTTTTTATTAATTTGCATAAAAAATTGTTTTTATTTAAAAATAAAAAATTATAACTTAATACTGAAAATTTAATTAGTTTATTTAATCCTGGGCTGGACATCCAAAATGTCGTAAAAAATAAGAAATGAAATCCTTAAAAAACAAATAAAAGAAAATATTTTCATTTACAGAACGGTTGTAAACTAATAAAATTAAAAAAATATAATATTTACATTGTCATTGTCATTGTCATTGTCATTGTCAGTTCTTTGTATTCCAATGAATTTAAAGTAAATAATCGGCTTAGAACAAAAACAATATTTTTGCCATGATGTTACGAATTCTTCCTGATTTACAATTGTTTCCCAATCTTTCATATTCAAAGAAACTTGTATTTTAAATTTATATCTTAAGTTCTTACCACAGTCATGTAATTTTAATGTTATTGACGATATATGATATGGTTGGTCTAACAAAGAAACAAAATAATTACTAATTATTGTATTTTTGAATTAAAAAATTTTCATTAATATTAATTAAATGCATACCCAGTCTTATTAAAATGTAAGAGTTGTTGCTGGTGTTCTGCGTATAACCTAAAAAGTACAACATTAAAAGTTGAATTAAAATCAGCATTTCACATAATATTTTAAGGTATTATAATTATGAACCTTGTTCAATATCACCATTGATTAATTCTGAACCATTTTCACATTCATGAATAGTTGCTCCCTTTTTAAGTAAGGCAACATTTTCTTTCGGTACAACAAACCCATCTCTTATTTCTGGAATATTTGCTCTCAAATATGCTTCAAATGCTACAACATCGAAATACTAAAAATTTTTATTGATAATATAAACAAATTTTTTGCAATATGCATTAACAAAATGTTTTAATTTTGTAATTTTTTCCTCACTTCATTTTTAGAACAATGGGTTCCAACGATTCTAATGAACCTAATAGATTCAGCTGGAAAATATAAATTTTGCCAACTGCTACAACTATATGATGAATAATCAATTATACATTTCCAATTACTATAATCTGTTGATATTTCAATAAAATAACAATAAGAACGATCATCACGATCCCATAACAACATTTTAAAATGATTCATAGAGCGAATAGTTCTTAAATCAATAATTATACCAGCATCGTTACCATCAGTAATTAAATGACGTGTATATCCATTTTTTTCATCATACAAAGTAGAGTTACTATATAAATATAAATCATTTTAGGTAATTAATTTAAATTACAACAATGTAAGAAAATATTTATATCGTAATACCCATTCAATAGTTCCATTTTACCATTAAGAGTACGTACATTGTATATTGGTGAGGCAAAATTTTCATTAAATTCTAAAAATGGAACAGAAAGAAAACTTACAATTCTTTTTGAATTTAATATTTTACTTTTGAAACATACTTTGTATGTTTGCATCTTCCATATGTATTTTAATAATTTTTTCCTCAATATCATCAAGTATCTGTTGTGTAGTTAGATTTAGTAAATTTCTAATTATTAAAATGTCTTCTCCGGTCATACGGTGCCATTTTATCAAAGGTGAGACGGCCTATAAAAAAAGAAATAGTTGTTACAAATCAAACAATATAACTTTTAACACCTTATATCTGTTTCATTTACGTATAACTAATAATATAAATACTTTAGTACAGTGGAATTCGCTTATGTACACTACCGTTTAAGAACAAAAAACATTTAAGCCAACACATATAAACATTATTGAATTTTTTTTTAAATTTTTCCATTAATTTTTATATGCAAATTTGTGTTAAGGTACACAAAGCAAAGCATTTAAAGTACACAAAGCATTTATATTTTACAAACGCTTATATCTCTACGAAAGTTTTAAAAAGATATTTCCTGTTGTTTAAGTACACATTGCGTTATTAATCAACCCGTGGTAAATTAATGATTTGGGAATCTTTTTTTATTTCTATTAATAATTATTACATATTATAAATTGTTATTTTATTGTGTAATAGCATAGAATTACTAGTAATAGAATGGTAATTAAAAAAATATTTTCAGGCCAACTTCAAAAATATGTACCGTAAATATGTATAGTTTGTATGTATTGACAAGTTTCTTCGCGAATAGTAGATTTTGAAAATGAAATATAAAAGAAACTTTTAAGCATATACTCAAAAGTTAAAACTGAATGAAAATGAAAACAAAATATTGTGTTCGAAAAATTCTTTTTTGGGTTTTTATGTAACCATTAAAAATATTTTATACATATTTTTTAGATTTCCTTCTGACAAAATATTAAAGTTTAAATAAATTCACGTCATTCGAAGCTTAAATACACAATTTGAAGGATTCAAACAAGCAAAAATCGTACGTTTGTGGGGACCATTTTGCAAAGGATCTTTTAAATATTCACGAAAGACTGTTACCTCTGCTTGTTTTGTTTAATAAACTATGATTTGTTCTTGATTTACTTATAGTTTCCATTTCAACGATGAATAAATACCTAAAGATTAAGATACATATTATGATTTATTTTTCCAACATTATCTAAATTTATTTGTTGATTTTGTGTTGAGTTAAATACTATTTAAAAGTAAATCTTTAAAGTTAAAAGTAAATTAAGTCAATTAGAAAATATCTCTATACAAAATAACTTACAATAAACAAAATCTCCAATCCAAATGTATTTCAATTTAAAAATATAAACAAAAAAACTAATGAGAAACTGCTTATTGAACATTCTCATTTACTAAATTTCAAATAATGACAGAAGAAGTACCCAATTAGAAGTATACAAATGGCACATACTCATAAGAAAATACATAAATATGTACCTATGAATTTTAAAAATATTATTTTGTATGCATACCTCAGGATAGGAAGTCACATTAGAAAAAAAGAATCGGGAACATTCTTTTGTCATTATTGTACTAGTACATCTATGTGTAATGCATTATATAATACATAATTACATATAAGCACATATGTATGTATACATTTGATTAATAGATTTTGTTTGATTTACTTTAATTTTTTTGGCAATTGATAAGTGCAAAAAACGGATGTACCCACACGTTTTAATGAAAATTTAAGGTGTGCACTTAACCGGATTTCACTGTATAAAGTAGTAATACACTTTCGATCATTTTATTAATATTTGATTACTAATTATTAATTACCTCAATGTTCCTGTTCCCAGATTTACTCCATTCATTAAGTGCATTAAATATAGAAAGTTGTGAAAGGGCATCAAATGAATTCCTTTTTAAAATTTCTTCCAATGATTCTTTTGGAAATTTTTTAAATGATTCACTGTTTAATATTGTTTCAGCATTTTTATCAATTAATTCAAGACTTTTAATTTTAAGCTCCTTTAAGTCATATATTTTGGCTATCTCGAAGAGTTGATAAATATTATCAATAGATAAGATTCGAATAAAATAATTTTCAAAATAAGGTTTTAAATCAAATAAACAATATTTTTCTACTAAATCTATGACTTGTATTAATATTTCAATATTAAGATATTCTTCTATATTGCAGAGCGATATTTTTCCTGTATAAAAATATTTTAAAATTATTTGAAAAGGTTTCAATGGTGCTTCAATTATAAATTCCTTTTGATTTGGTTCATTTAAAGCTTTTGAAAAGAGTGTTTGAAAATATTTGGAGCTTGCACCTTAAATTTAAATCAAATATGAAAAACAAAAAAGGTTATTATATTTCAAATTGAATTTATAAAATTAAAATAATTTAAATAATGAAAAATAAAAAAAATACCGATTATAAAACGATGCGCTGGCAGTTTCTGATCTTCAACACATAATATAATATCAGGATAACATTCTGAATCGGAGAAATAGAATGATGACATTTGCCCATATAAAAGCCCTAGAATAATAACAAACTAAATCTTTATATTTTAAAAGTTATTATATACATAAGTACTTACCAGTAAGATCTATTTCTGTAATTGGATTAGTCATTGTTTAAATATTTTGGTATATTATGTTTTTTTTTAATATTATTTTTTGTAAGAATTTGGAAATACGTTGGGAAATACGTTAAATAAGTTTTTTTTAGCTTTTCAAACAAAATTGTTAAAATTTTAAAATTTGTTAATCAAATCGAATCTTAACCAAAGACTTTATAGGTTTAAGTTCTCATCGTATAGGCACTGTATATTGCCAAAGGTAACGAATGCAACTAAAGTCTTCCCCCGAATGTAGAATACACGCGTTTTATTCGAATACTATATGTAGAACGCGCGCGTACTATATTCAAATTTTATAATGTTACTTTACTTTTAACCAAAGTTCTCATTAATAAATGAAGTTATCTTTGCATTTTTTTATATAAATGTTAAATTTAAGCTTTTTAAAAAATAAAAAAAAAAATAAAAATTTCAAAGCTTTATATTCTTATCATTATTAAATCAAAGAACGAAAAAAATAAAAAGCTTTGTTCGCTTATTTTCAATTGTGAACATCGCAGTGTTTCCAATTGATTCTGAAAAAATCCACTAAAAACTTAGAGAAATTCCACAATTTCATTAAAAATTCCACAAAAAATAATTAATTTAATTAATTAATTTAGTCAGGTTAGGTCTAATATTCCAAAATTTTCACTTAATTAAACTGCGGTTTCGTTGAAAACCCAAAAGACCTCTTTCGTTTCTTAAACCACGTGTAGTGAAAAATATTACAGTAAAAGTATCTGTACCAGTTTTATTTTTATGATTGATTTTAGGAATTTTCAGTTGACTAAAAATTCTTTCAATACACGAACAAATTAGGAAAAATTGACACATTCACGGATTTTTTAAATTCAAACACTTTTTTCCAATACATACATTAATTGATAAAAGTATAAAAAAAAGGTTAAATATAAGTAGTACATAGGACTTTGTAGTATTACAAGTACAATTTCTAGTACAATTGAGAATTCAAATCTTACTAATTACCACTTTGTATAATAAAATTTATTTCATTGAGTAAAATTATTAAATCTTTACTTTATATGAAATTCCACTAAAATTCCACAAAAAAATCCACAAGAACAACAAAATTTTACTAATTTTGTGGAATTCCACTAGAATCGGTAACACTGGAACATCGTCTCTCAACTATAACCATGTAAGTCTAAAATGGTATTTTGAAAAAAATGAGTTTCAGAATATTGGAAATATTTTATATTTTCAGTTAATTAAGAAGATAATTTAAACGGCAAAACATATATTAAATACCTATGTATCTAGAGACATATATAGAAAAATGGCCGACTTAATCTGGTACACATGAAATGCTCCTAAATGCAATAAATGATCTTGAATTTTCACTACCTACATGCTCTTCAATACATGAAATGCTCTTCAATGTCGGCAAAATTTCAAGAAAATATGAATGTTATGTTCAATTCGATTATAAACCTCTTAATTTTGACGGTGAAAACGTGTCTAATTCTTTTGATGGATGGCTGTTGCAAAAATATCTAGCTCAGCACAATTGTTCATTGAATTTATACAATATGAAAACTATAGTTTAGGGAAACCTCCTTAAAATTTTATGTTTTATTAGGAAAATAATTTAGAAAATAAATTTTTTAAATATTTTAATGAAATTAGCATAGAATAAAAATTATATGATCCTTTAAAAAATTATTTTATACAAATCTTATTTTATAAAACTGTATATGAAAGTTAAAATTCATAATTTGATTAAATATAATATATATTTATATGTATATATAAATATAAATATTTGTACGCAATTTTGGCAGCCTTTGTCAAACAGATGTGTAGGCCAGATGATAGATATTTAATTATAAGTTATTTCTATATAATTTTTATTGTTATATCATTAATTATTTGTTTCAGTAATGTTTTTAAAATATCAAATTAAATATTCTAAAACAATAAAAAATTTCTTTTAAATAATAAAACAAAAAAGTTTTAATTAAATTTATCTTGTCTTTGTACTTTCGACACACTTTGCAGCTTAGTGCGATTCCATACCCCCAAATCATTTCACATCAATTTTTTGTTTCTTTTTCACATAATAAAATCTTATTATAATGTACCTGCTTTTTATTCCTGTATTTCAAGATAGAAAACGCAAAAATCAACGTCCAGTTTACTACACAGCATATTCATAATACCAGAAAATACTAGCGCCACGTAGTGAAAATAGTAATAATTAGTATAAAAAAAAAAACAAAATTTTGTTTTCGTTGAAAAGAGTAGCGTCATCTTTTGGTAAAAAGATGCTATGATTTTCTAAATATATTTTAGCCTGAAAATATGCAAAATTTTTTTCTATTATTGTGAATGCAATTCATTCAATTTCAATTTTACATTTTAAAATAATAATAAAAAAAGGTTATTGGTATATGCTATCCTAACCTTATTGGGCTTAATAGCCGAAAGTTTTAAAATATTGCATTATTCATTTATTCATTTATTTATTTGTTTAATTCAAACAATTTTACAATAACATTTCTTATCTTATTCTTAAAATTAAGTTACATTTATATAATGAACATCTAAGTATATTAACTTAAAAAACATTTAAAAATAACATAAATAACAATAAGTTACAAATTAAAAGTGAAAAGTTATCCGAGCCCTTGACCAGTTTAAAAATAAAAAACCTATTATTATTTATGATATTTAATAGTAATAAATATATAAATATTTAATAACAAAACTTCTTGAAATTGAGGCTGTAAGAAAAAAGTCCCCAAAACACATTTTATAAAAAATTAGAAGAGTTTTCAGACTTGGAAACATAATGAGGATCTTTTGTATTAGATAATTTCATTAGCAGGGGTAATAGCGTGGGAACTTCCGTTGGGGAACTTTCGATTTATTATTTAAGAAAAAAAATTAGGAGGGTCTAAAACATTCTAAAAAGCAGAGATCTCGCTTTTTACAGAAATTATAAGACATTTTGGGCTGCCAGCTGCAAATGTTGGCGAGTTCAGTTTATTAAAAAATCTCGGATCCAATAAATTGTTTAGCGAGAATTTGGGGCTGGCAGTCAACTTTATACCAAATGCTGCAATAGAGGCGTTAGGACCGTCTAAGTACCCAAACAACGATCTTAACCTATGTGCCTAAAAAAAAAAATATTTTGAATTTTATTCAACTTGATGAAATTCGCATAACAGAAAGAGAAAAAATCTCCACAAAAAAGTCTCCATACAACTTTCGGGAGTCGAATTCCTCGGAACCAGAAAAATTATAATAAGATCTGTTTGATCGATAATTCGCAATCATATTTTTCCTATAGAGTCGGTTCAACAATTTTCTTTGAAAAGCAACGAAAAATGATATACATATTGTAAATAGAAAGTTTAAAAAAAATCAGGGCAGTAGGTACCCGAGCTCAGGACCAGCTTAAAAATAAAAAGACTCTTCCTATTGCGGAAAAACTGATTAGACTTAGAGTCAAATCTTAAGCATTTTTAAAAAGTTCTATCTCTAGAACGGGTTAATCTACAGATTAAGAATGTTGCCTTAAAACTTGAGTAGAATGCTAACCGTCATACTAACCGTTAGTTAATAATAAAATTGATCCTTTAATTGATAGAGATATCAGAAAAAAGTCGTCAGTTGGGAAATTGAAATAAATTTAAATTCAGAGATTTTCATTTTCACCGATTACATTTTCCTCTGATTTGCCATAAAACACAGACATAAAAGGTGTTACTTTTTGAGACTCTTCTTAGTTTCTTTTTCTAATTTTAAAAACTCCCCAGTCCAACTTTTGGTCTCTAAGATACAAAAAGAAAATAGTTCAAAAAATAAATTTAAGCAGGTAATAGATTTAAAGTCTACCTCTTATATCTCCGCTAGTTACAAATAATCAGAAAAAAGGGAAATACCCCAGTTTTTAGTTGAATTTTTAGTTGCTAATTAACAATAGCAGAAAAAGAGATAGGTATATAAACTTTTTTTATAAACTAGCAAGGATTTTTTAGTTGGTTTTTAAATTTGGGTTACCCCCTTTTTTTGGAATATTATATATTTGTATATTCAAGATTTTTAATATTTAGGAATTGAATTCAAAATCAGGATTTAGGTAATTTGCTTAACTGAAGTTTGGAGACGGTAGTCCTATTAATTTAAATTCTTTGTTTTTAACAATGTATTTCGAAAGAATCGTTAGAAAGATTTTATCGTTTCTTACAAAATCAAAACACCAAGCGTTTTTTAATGGGGTTTTAGGACGGCAGCCTTCATTATTTTGAATGGTTTCTTGCTAAAATATGTATAAAAAAACCATAAGGAGTGTCTGAGATTTTTCTCTTTTTCTGGAATAGTTTCATATTTTTTTACGCAAGATTGAGTTTCGAAAACAAGGGCGTTCTTGTGTATTCAGTTTTTTGGATTCGATTTCACTTTTATCATAATAAAATCTAATCGACCACATTTAGCATACCGTGTGGCGCGAAACGACTGATATGATTTAAATGTTTAATAACGTTTTTATTTAATGGTTAATTATTATTATTATTTTTTTTGTTATACAGTATATTAATGGGATATATTTTTAGCTTAAGTACAAAAATTATATCCCGCAAGGGGTGATCATTTTCGGCTTCGCACATTCGTGCTCTTTGCTGTACATTTTCCATAACTTTTGGTAATTTTTGATCACTGTTCTGTTGTGTACTGTTCCATTCCAATTCCCCAATGTTTCTTCACCAAATTCTGAAATAAAAATAAAAAATATAAATAAATTTAAAAAGTTATTAAACATTCAAACCTTATCGGTCGTTTTGCGCCACCGTGTATTATATTATTTTGCTTTTTTTTGGAACAAAGATGTAATCACTATTTCGACTTTAATTCCATTGTTTTGGTAATAAAGTTCAAATACAGAAGACTGTATATTAACGGTTATTGAAGATAAATCGCAAAATGTAATTTTTGAATTCTTGATTCTTTACTACTCATATGTATGTATATAACATTTCAAAATACGATACTTCAATCTTCAGTTTTTTTTATATTATCTAATTAATCAAAGTGTAATTATTTATGAACAAATTTAATTTGAATTCAATTTTATTAGATATAATTACACGCAAATTAATTTTTTGCCAATTAAAAGTAAATAATTCAAGGGCATACCCTTTAAATTTCATTGTCAATTTTTTGTTTTAATTTAATTTTTAAAAACAAAGTCGAAGCAAAATTCCTAATTTTTGGAAATCAAATACATATATTATATTTACAAAGTTTGATACACAATATATAAATAAACATTTTCTCAACGCGATGAGGTTTTTGAACTTCTATTATTTTTCTGTTTTAGTTTTGGATTTAAAAACATTTTGTTCGAAAATAATAAAAAAAATTAAAATAAAATGTAAATTATTGGTAAAAAATATAAAAAAGTAAATTCTTTTATTCGAGGCATTATATTTACTTTATACTTTTCCACTACTCAGCATTCCTCAGAGAACCATCTACTTAGTTGAATGACACTGTACAGGGGGGGAGGTTAGATATAAATTTAAGTTATGAATCGGATCCAAATCGAAAAGTGAATCTAGTAAGCTATGTGTTCCCGTCCATCCACTAAATAATTTTCCTCCACCCAGCGTTATTAGTTTTAAGAAGAAATTCATATTGTTTCCAAAAGTTGTAAGGCAGATTCCCGCAACCTTGATTCAAAACAAAAGGCAACCTAAATATATGTGTATATATAAAAAATGTTTTGTGTGAAATTAAAATTTTAGCTCTAGTTTTTGCATACTACCTCGTTTGGTTTTTGTGTTATGTTGCTGACACACAAACGGACCGACAAATATATATAGCTAGATCGATTTACTTTTCGATGCTGATCCGATACGTACCCCTGACATTATATCTAGCTCGTCAAGATCGGTATGTTACAAACGGAGGAGTAATTTTAATATAGCTTGGCCTTTATTATATGCACGGGTATAAAAATTAATCGTAATTTAATTTATGTGTAATAATTTTAGAAATTTAATTAATCCATTTTAGTACCTTTATCTCAATTCTCAGCATAAGTTCGTAAGGGCAAACAATTTGATTTATTAACAAAAAATTACAATGATGTATAAATTTGAATGTCCAATTCAAAAAAATGTAACGGTTGATGCTAAAAGTAACGGTTAATCCTTTAATATTGAGAATGGTATGCTTGATTTGTTTCGACTCGACTTGTTGTTTTTTTAAGTGCTTATTTATTTTCATTGTATCCTTGTATAATATATGCATAATATTCATAATTAAGTTTTAACTAAGTTATAAAGCATGCCTCCTTGTTCAGAAGTTCCAATTATTTTAAATGAGTTATAGCTGACATAAATTATTCATGAAAAAAAACATACGAGTTTTTAGAGTCAAAATCATGGTTATTCGCCTTTTAGAAAATAAGTACTTTTTAATGCTAAAATATGTACGTATGAATTTTGGGATTGTATTCAAAAACAGGGTACTCCCTTTTTCTCAGAAAATTTATATAGGTACATATATTATGTAGATGATATTCTGAATTAGGATTGGCTTTAGAGTTGGGTTACAAATTCTCAAAAAAAAAGGAATATCTACAGAATATTAAATCATTATTAACATCGAAATTCAAACTTGGACTTGGTTTATTGATCGACCGTTTTCATATCTTTCACTAATTAAATCTATCACTAATCATAATTAATTCAATAATTTCAATTTTATAAAATTGAATTGCCTAGACTCTAATAACTAAATCAACCAAAAAATTCATCTATTCACCCATAGATATACTGTAAATTCTTATCACACTTAAAAAAAAAAATTAAAAAGTACTAGCGTACTTAAAGTCCACGTATTTATTTATAAGAAATTTTACATATATACATAGGTACATGTGTTCATACATAGATTTAGGTATATTATTAAAATATAGAACGTTTTTTAAATGGACTTTAAACTTATTTAAATAAAGAATTAATTTTATAAACACTATATTAACAGATAGGTACCAATTATTTATTTTGAATAGGTATGATTAAATTTAAACTAAGTTATTTATTAACTATTTGAAGGTGTACATACATATCATATGTACATATATTCCTGTAGATATGATTGTGCGTCACTTTCGCTAAAGTCTAATTCTAAAACTACATCCCTATAATTAAATTTTATTAAATTAAATATAATTCTATAACGAGTTTGGTTCTGTTCATATGGTCCAGCTCTAATTGCAATTAGTTGAAACCAACATGTGTATATCATATACATATATTAAGTGAATAAAAATGTTCGTATTCCAGCCAAAATCTTTTCTCCCAACCCCATGAAAATTAAGCTAAACGAATTATGTATTCGCATTAACTTTGAAATTAAAATGGTAAGAATACGTTAAAGAAACCTATTATTAATCTTGGTTTCTATCCTATCATAAGCTATACAAAGACTAAAGAAATTCAACACTACGTTCAATAAATTCGTAGGTATGTCTAATTTTAATATTCAAACATTTTAGGAGCAGTAATTTTTAGAGCAATTGAACTATACCTAACTCAAGTATTTAAATATACATACATATGTATATATTTATTCAAATTCGAGAAGTGCAAAATTATTTTAACAACTGCACAACTTTATAAAGAAACTAATGACCAATAAAATGACGCACTAACACCAATATACCTATATGTATAACTCTTGAGTTCAAGTGAAAGAAAGTTAAATTAATTTATATATAGATTAGATTCGGCCTGTACGCGTGTTCGTGTCATCGACTATGTGATCATTGCTAAAGTTATAAATCGATATATCTCCAAAACTTTTAGCCTATAGACACTGTTATAATTTTTCCGGCCCTGGACCATCTCAACCTTTAAATTACGGTATCAGGAAAGTATTATATATATAGATATACATGGGTAGGGCTCCCTACATTTTTCTCCCTACTAAAATCCTTACAAAATCCTTGAGCAATGTAACTTAAAGAACTCATTTAACTATGCAAATTTAGCTCCATAGCAAAATTGTTACAGCATTTCAGACAATGATGCAGTACTAAGAGTATAATATGTTTAAAATAAGCTTTTGGTCAGAAAACTTTGGGTACTTATCCGAATTAAACTGGTAAAAAAATGCACTAAAATTAATATTTTTTAAAGGGCGTACGAGCTGCAAAAGAGCTACAAATGTTATTAAATGTGGAACTCTTATCTTGGTTTTGTAAGAAGTTAAGTAAGAATATTTTTTTACTACTACTATTAAGTGGGGTTAGGTATTACAAACTTATGCAATAGATTTGTATATAGGTATTATGAAATTATTGTGACTATTTATAATTAAAATATTTAATGAATTATAAATAAACACATACCTATCAGATACCTATTCAAATCGTATGATTAATAATTATTAACTAATAAAAACAAAAATTACACACCATCATACTACTATAATAAACTAGTATATCAACCTTTGATCTGGATTCTTGATTAACATTGAATTGAATCATGTTAAAATTAAATGGAGTTTCCGCAAAAAAAAGAAAATAACAAAACAACATACCTACATACGTACATACCTACTAATATATAAAAATAATATTTATGTAAAAAAGAAAACAGAAATGAATCATTATTTTTTAAATTAAACAAGAAAATCTACAAATTACAATGAATAGGTAAATCTTTAAATATATATTTATTAAGAAAAAAAAAATAATATTAAGATAAATCAAAACAAAAAGAAATCATATTTAAAAAGTAGTAGAAAACTACTTATGTACCTAAGAAAAAACAGGTATTTCCTAACAACATTTCAAAAAGTCACGTAGATTAATATTCATTCATAGTTCATACATTAACAAAAATAAAAGCGCACACAAACACAATATACAATGTCAGACGACAGACACTACATCACAACACATTAGAGTAGTATTAGTATTGATGTATCATGTGTATGAGTTATGACTTAAAAAATTCAACTGCTAGACAACTAGAAAAAAAATAGAAAAACAAATAATGACACAACAATAAATCGATGTAACAGACTTAGTAATACCCTGAACCTGAAAAATTCAATTGACAGTTACACAAAACATTACCTAAACCCATCTCAGATTTCAAGATTTTTAAATAAGCCAAGACAGGCCATCCTTTTGCCATATTTCGATTTTCTAACTTTATTAATTCTGAAGATATGCTGGTTAGATTTAAGGAGGGGTGTGACAGCTATCCGAACCACTACTTACATTCAGAACACTATTGTACCAAATTTCAAGATTCTATTTTTATCAATTTCCAAGATATGCTTATTAGGTACCGGGAGACGTGTTTTAGGTACCGAAATCACCACTTCAATTTACAGTATTTAAAAATTCAACATCACTATGGAAACAACATAAATACCTCGTACTAAATTTCAGGTTTCTAGGGCTTTTAATTTCGAAAAAATGCTTCTTAGATCTTTGGAGATGTGTGGAAGCACACAGACAACTACTCCAATTGACCTCAAAATTCAGGGATACAAATGAAATATAAAGGAACACCGTAGTACCAAATTTGAAGGTTCTATCTTTATTTATTTCGAAATAACACTCGTTTGGCCTCAGTTCAAACAAACGCTTCCGGAATTTGCCCATTTATAACCCACTGTTTTCTTTCGTCATTAGTAACCTACAGTATATATTTCATTAAGATAATACCATTATTTTTTGAGTTATCAGGCTAAATCGACTCAGGAGGTGATGCTTATCAAAAATATGTACCTATGTAATATATTTATGTATTTCTCCATATCTAGCTTTTTCCCATTCGGTAATTACAATTTATCAACACCTACCAAAATGTTTAAAATACCCTTATACCTATTTTAGGTGTTGGGTATAATAACAAAAACCACAAAATATCCCGAATCTCAACTTTCAAACTCATCAAGATATCATTTAAAAAAAAAAAATTAAAGTTCAAATCAAAGTCCAATTATAGTTTTTTATTTTAGTATAAAATAAACCCATACATAGGTAGTGTACATATTAATAGACATAATAATAATAATTCATGATTAATGATTAAAAATGTTAATGATGAAAATGATCAAAACAGAAATTAAGCATGGTTGTAATATTTTTTTTTTTGTGCAATGGTCGTTTTTGTTTTAATTTTTCTTTTCCTGCATTTCTGAGAATTTTATTTTTATCTTTAAAAACAATTTTTTTTTCTTGTAATCATGTTTTTTGTTCTTAAATGATTCCTTTGGTAAGAAATGATGAAAGCAACTTAAAAAAAAAATAATATCAACAGAAATATTTTTGAATTTCATGAGATATGAACTTTTCATTATTTAATTATAATAATGCGTATCCATACAACGTTAACAAATATTATGTATGGGGATTATGAAAGTAGTACACGTTTCTTATGCGTGTTCATGTATGTGTTTAAATTTTTATATTTTATTTTCTTTTTAACCGCATGAATATAGCTCGAATGGTATACTTAATTGCTGATTTCATTTGGGACGCTGTGAAAGAGGGGGTATATATGAAGTGTTCGTATTATCGGATCAAAATCAGAAGAAACGTTTTTGCAATTGAAATGGAGAGCACGTTTGATCAACGAGTTTGAATAGCTGTCATACACTTTTTATACCCTATACACCTAAAACATTGTATAAAAAGGTACATTACAGTGTAGCGGTACATTAACTTTGATACGGTGTTTAAAACCACCAAAAGGAAGTTAACTTATTAATATAGAAAATTGGCGAAAAATTATAAGGCGGGGTGTGCAAATGAACGAAAACGTACAATAAGTTCGGATCCTGGAAGCTTTTGATTGAACCAAGACCAGACGAGCATATCTTCGAAAAGAATAAATATAGAACCTCCAAATTTGGTACGAGAGTGTTCCTTCTTATTTTCCTTGTATTCCTTAAATTTGCAATCAATCGAAGTGATTGTTGAGGTATCTTCCACGCAACTCCCAAAATGTAATAAGATATTCTGAAATTAATAAAGATAGAAACTTCAAATTTGGTACAGGGGTGAATCAATTCTATTTCCATTACAATATTCCTTAAATAAGAGATTAATTGGAGTGGTTGTCCGGGTACCTTTCACACGCCCCCCAAAACCTAATAAGCAGTTTGGTAAGAGTACATATTATATTTCAGAAATTCGAGAGGAATGAAAGTAGTGATGAGGAAAGCTACCACATGACACGCCTTCTTAGACCTCATCAGCATAACTTCGAAATTAATAAAGATAGAAACTTTAAATTTGGAACAAGATAGTTCTGTCTTGTTTTCTTAATATTAAAGATAAGTTTAAGTGGGGGTTTGTGTAACTGTCAATTGAATTTGTCATCGACTAACTGTTGTTTCATTACATAAATAAATATTTTTTTAGCTCTTATTTTTGTCACAACCACTTAAATTTCTGGACATTGCATTTTTTTTTATATATTATTTTTAATTGTTAAAGGATCTCATTTCGTAGGGCCCCAGACTCTAATGTTAATATAAATAGAAAATTTTTGACCGGGTTCAAATATGATTAAGGTATATATACATTGTACATATACCTAATATTGTGCAGGATATTATATCATTAATTTGTTTAATTAAAAATTATATAAAAATTTAATTTAATAATATAACTCACAGACACGGAAATAACTTATAATTCAATTACTTATGCAGATATTTTAAGATTTATCTGCATAGTATTTACATTAGATCTAAGATTTAACATGACATGGGGTCCAGTATTTAAATCAATTTTATAAAAAAGAATATTAAATGTTTAGTATCTTTATTTTTGTTCTAAACTGTACTTCTATTCCAAACTGGTTTAAGAGCGTACAATTGAAAAATTAGCAAGAAAACAGAGGTATAATTTCGTCTTATAAATTAATTAATTTAAACAATATTATAATAATTTTGGATTAACTCCTATTCCTATTCTTCAGGTTTCAGTTCTTTATCTTGTTACAATTCTAATCTTGTTAAAAACAGTTAAAAACAGTACAAGCGGAACATTTTTTTTTATTATTTTATTTAACGGCCACGAGTCACGATAGCTGATGGTTCCTAAAATTATGAAAAAAGAAAATTTCCAGTATGAATATCCGACCTTAGATACCAGGCAATACCTATGCCTATTTGGCTTTTTAAATTATTTTTCAAGTACACCTCGTACAAATTTTATTTAGGCATCTATTAACTCAAATTATTATTTAGAAAATATATTATATTACCTATATATGTTTATAATATTATCAAGAGTATGTCTCAGTCTCTATCAATTAACAAGTAAAAAACTAAGAAAAAAGACCTTAAAAAATAAATAAAACAATATTTTTAATTCCAGTTGATCAATTCTCTCGGTTTTGACTCTCCTCCTCATATCAAACATAAATAATTTCAACATTGATATTTGATTCTACAAAATCTATATTTAAATACCTAAATACACTATATATTCACATATTATATTATTATTACATACATATTTGGTATCTGCTATGTAGTAAGTACTGTATGTTGTATTGTACGATAATATACTGTATTATAGTAGTTCTTAAACAATAGGTACTATAATACTACTATACCTATATAATTTTTTTAAATTTTTTAAAACTGATTTGAGAATTGAGATTGCAGCAATAAGCAATTTGAGTGTTTTGAGATGAATTATAAAAAACCTGCATGAGCGCAATCGCACACACATGCATTTACTTTGATTTTTTAATATAATATATATTACCTATATGTAAATTAAAAGATCAAAACTTGTTATTTATTACATATTTATTAATATACAGTAAAGTCGCAGTTATACGAACATGATTTTATAATTATCCCCTATCTAAATGAATTTAATCAAATAAGAGAGTAAGTTTGACTTTTTAGTTAAAATAAGTTAATAAATATTATATAGGTATGTATTTATATTATAAATTTCTTACAAACCCCAGATGCAAACCATTTAATTAATATGAAAATACATATTTTTAATTTTATAAAATTTTAATCGTGCATTTAACAAAATATTTATTTAATTAAGATTATCAACTGATATGACTTTTTGTATCTCACAGTAATTTATCTACATATTCCCGAAATTATATAATACCCATTATAGCTTATTCTTCATTCATAATAAGCAAAATTAAATATGAAAATATTGAAAATTTTCCAGAGTAACTGCAAGAGTTTCTTTCCGTTTCGGTGGTTTTCGATTGTAACCAGAGAAGAAGCGTCTGGAATGAGGATTTAAAATTAAGGATTACGTAGGAAAAGAAGGGAAAATTTGAGGAGTTTTATCAGCTTCAAATGTCGAAAATATAAGAAAATTTTATCTTTAAAAAAAAACAATCAGATCAATCGCATTACGAATTAACTGCTCTAATCCGCATCAGCCATTGGAGTAGTTTATAGTTTAATAATGAGTATCCGTTGAAATTCTTATTTCAAAATTTTGATTGAAGGTATCAACTTGTTTTTTCAACTTAATAGCAAGTTGAAGTTTGTCACTATTAGGTAAGCGTTTAAAAGAAACTTAGTGACGAAAAGTTGAAGTTTTGGGAGGATTTGGATCTTTGGAAATAAGCGTAAGTCATTAGTTCAAGTGCTGAAACGACCATATACTGAATCCGTTCTTAATTAAAAAGTGTTCTTTTTAAATTGTATAAAGCCACTCTTGATTTTTGCACTAAATGTTTAAATCATAATAAAGACAGAAAAACATAGTAACTGTGAAAGTAGAGACGTCATATTTTGGGAATTAGACCTCTGATCGAAGTCCCAAAAAGAAGCATTATTAAAGGTAAAAAATTTCTTATTTAAATTCTATAACAAAGGCGGTGAGTATATACATTTTTAAAATTATAAATGAAGTAGGTCACTTCTGATTTTTAAGAGGGCATCTAACATTTATTGTAATAAATATTTATATTCAGATAAAATATTTAATACGATAAATAGTGCGATAATTTAGTAATTTTGAAAAGTAAATGTGCGTATTGTGGTAAACGTCATAAAAATATTATAAATTTAGTTTTCAATACTTTACCCAAATCTTATTATAAAACGTAGTTTAATTTTGGAAATATACATTTTTGAAGCAAACGTCGATGCAAGAGCGTTTAAAAAATTTCATATCTAATGTTTTAGTCAACTCCACTGTCCAAAAGCAACGGAAGCATTAAATTTAAAAGCACAAAAACTAAAAAAAAAAACCGTAACAAGCTTTTGTGACGCATTGGTTTATTCAAACAGGGGGACTGTAAAATCAAGATGTGATATGTTGTCCAAACTTGTTAACTGGTAAAATGGAATTGATACACATTATCCTGAATTTGATATAAAATTCGGATCACAGCCCAGTGTGTAAACTTTTTGTTCTACATAATAAAAATGGTTCGACCGATTGACTTCAATACAAACGTATACAAACGTGTTACTCTTCAACAATAGTGTTAACTCTATTAACAGACTTAGAATTTTTTAACCCATATCGGCCCATTGTAGAGCGTCATTGTAGATAGGCTATTAATCGATTGCGGCACAACAACTTTTTTAAGTTTGTTTTCAATTACGCCAACTTCAATAAAAAACTCATTGAGTGACGCAGCAACGCGCTTCCGGTATTAGCTATGTAGATAATAAAATGACAATTTATCATTTAAAATTACTTTAAAATCATGGTTCTACTGTATTTTGATTTTTTTTTTTTATTATTTTCTTTTTTTATTTAATTTTTGTTTTTTTTTTTTTTTTCTTTATTACTTTAAACTTTGTTCTTAAACAAAAATGACTAAATAAAATAAAAAAAAAAAAAAAAAAACAGTTGTAAAAAGCTGGTTTTTACTATATAATGAAATTTTTTAAAGAGAAATCATTTAGTTCAATTTCAGTATCGGTACGGTTAACAACTTAAAAACTATTAAAAAAAAAAAATAATATTAAATTTTTAATCGTATAAACAATATCCAATAAGAGATTTAAAAAAAAATATTTGTGAAATTTTATATAAAAAATTTTCTAATTATAGAAAAGAAAAAATATTTAAATTGTAATAAAGAAAAATTAAAGTTTGAAAGTGGTGATACTTTATCAAAAAAATACCTAAGTAAAATTATTAAAAAAAAAAATAATATTTAATTGTGAAGAATTTTATATACATATTTAAATAAAATAAAAAATAAAAATTAATTAAAATACAAAATGGAATCAGAATATCAAAAAAATATTGAAACAACTGGTGGTGGTATTATTGATGCATCAGATTCAATGAATTTATTACCACATTTAGAATCATTAGAAAGAATGATGCAGTTACCAGTTGTTGGTGCTGCATGGCAACAAAGTCAAAATGTCTATGAAACAGTTAAATGTAAGTGTAATTATTGAAATAATTTTTTTTTAAAATCATTAAATTATTTAATTAATAATTTAAATTATTAAATTAATTAATTATAATTTAATATGGAAAAATTATTTAATATAAAATGCATATTACATTACGTACATTTGTAATCAATTAAAATTTTAATTTATTCTGAACTTGGTCTTGGGTACTAAAACTATACTAAAATATTTAACTATCTATTAAAAAAAACAAGTTAATATACATATATATACTTATTTTTTATTTAACTTAGTCAAGGCGTTTTTTTTCCCACTAACAAAATAAATGCGCAATCGAATGGAAAAAATTAAAAAAAAAATTTTTCCAACAAAACAACTGACACAACAACTGTTCAAAGTTCAAATTAAATATAAATTTTTTTTTAATTTTTTTTTTTTTTCAAATTCGTTTAATTAAAAAAATTAAAAAAAAAAAATTTGTATATGTACTAGTAACGATTAACCTAGTGAAAATTTAGCAATTTAGCGCGAATTTATAAAAAATAAAATGTTTTTACATACTTAGGTACATACCCATACATACTAAAATAGGTACATCACAAGTTTATACATATAGCTAAGCTACGCTACAATGTTATAATTAATAGCAAATGTAAAATTTAAAACAGTTAGTAATTTCAAGCTTCCATAAAAATGTATATAAAACGGTATTTATTTTTTTTTTTTTTTGTAGTACAAAGTACATAAGTTGTTATGTATAATTTTTTTTTTAAATTTATTATGTGCATATTTGTATTTTATACTTTATATATAAATTATAATTAAGTAGTACATAGAAGTTCAAAGTATTTAGGTACTTACCTACCTAACTACATTTGTAATTCTAAATTTCTATATGTAAGTTTATGGAAAATAAAATTAAAGAAGTTAGAGACTTTTTATAAATTTATAAAAATTTCTAGTTAATAAAATAAAAATTATAACGAATATTTGATTTAGGTATTTAAACTGTTACCACAGCATCTATAGGTACCTACATATTTATAATTTATATGTTTAAAAATGCATTTGGTATTTATTTAATGTTTTCAAGCATATTTCAACTTATGCACTTTATTATTTCATATTTACAACTTATGTTGTTTTAGCCTAAACTACCTATGATTGTACCTAAAATATATACATAACTACTTTTATCTTCTTATATAGTACCTATAAAGGTATATATGTAAATGCTTTGAAAATGTTCGAACGACACAGATCACGTGAAACCGTTAACTAATGTAATGCCGCTTTATTTTATTTTATTTATCATTTTATATTAAGTGCGATGATACGACAACTTTATGTTTTTAGACGTTCTTGAACTTTTATATTTGCAAAATATAGTAATAATTTTTTATATAGACACCTATTGTAAGTGTGTACTGAGTAGGTACGTAATTATTTTTACAAAATAAAAAGTATGTGCCTGCACCTCGAAATTCGAGGAACAGGGATAAATAATCTGTATTAATATATTTTTTTTAAATACTGTACTTTTATAATACACTAGATTAGCTTGCATTCGCATAATCCCGTAATCAACAATGTGATCATTGCTAAAATTATATATGGATTATTTCTTCAAGACCATTGGCCCTAGACACGTTTATAATTTTCCCGACCGCGGACCATCTCAACTTTTAAATTAAATTATCAATTATTAAAATAAGAATTATAAGTAGTTTGCGCGATATCTCAAAATAAAATATGAATATAAATGTTAAGTACATATCTATAAGTAACTCTTATAGATTTACGATTAATTGAGTTAACACCCAAATGAATGAATCATGTAAAATTCAGTCTTTCTAGAATAAAAAAAAAACAACTTAACAAAAAAAAATTGTACCTAACCACCACCTATATATGTATGTACATACATTGTAGATAAATCGTAATAAGTAACTTATTATTTACAAATTTTATTATACAAATATTACATTTAATAAAAAATTTCTCAAATATTAATAGGTATTATTATTTGAAATATGTACTAACAATGTATCTTTTTATTTCATTGTTATTATGTAAGTAATTGTAAGTTTCAATTACTTTTATGTACTTGAATAAATACCCAGAATAAATTTAATTAACTTGAATTGATTCAAGAAAAAAATTCTATTAAATTATATATTTGTAATATAAAATATATTCAAAATAAGATACGGGTATTTATTATATTTCATTGTAAACATTTAACCACATGATAAATGTGATCCCATACATACTGGTCTTAAACAATAATATGTAATGTACCTATCAAATTTCTTGTTCAATAAAGTTGACATCAACTAGATTATTAAGTACAATATTAAGTGAGGAGTTTAGACTATAGGATCTTTTTCTTCTTGTGATAGAATGTTTGTTTGGAACAGAAGTTTAACGGTATTAACAAACAATTCTGGGAATGATCTTTATTTGTTCATGCTGGTCATAAAAAGAAAAATGATTTTAATATTCAAATATTGAGTTAATATTAATTGACATCTGGATAATGTTTGACAGAAATAATATTATAAAAATATAATATGAGATATTAAGAAAGAACATATAATATAGCGTTATACTTAAGCGTTTCAAACATCCAGACATACATCAGTCAATATATGTACATACGTGCATAATCAAAATAGGGTAATAGAACAAAGTTTAATTTAAGTATTTTTAATAAAATGTAAATTATGATTCATATTTTTTATTATGATTATAAAAGTCTACAAAACAAAGTTCAAAATTTAAATTGAAAATTAAATAAAAAAAAATTTATTGAAATTTGCATATATATGGCGCAATATTTTATTTATTTTTAAATAAACTTATAAATAATTTAATATTTCATTGAATTTATAAAAGAATTTTCCATTTCAAAGTTTATGTTAGAATATCTATTGAACTTAATAAATTAATATTTGACCTTTGATTATAGGTAGGTACCTACCTATATTTTTTAAAAAATTATTAATTATTTTTTTTTTTTTTTAAGAATTTATTTAAATATAATTTTAAAATTAAATGTTTTTTTAAAATTAATAATTGTAATTATTAGACATAGAGAATAAAAACTTAACGCAAACATTTTTAACTTCCAAAAAGAATGTTAATATCTATCAAATTGGGGTATTTATAATATCAAATTCAGAGGGTATTAAATATTACTTATTTAATTAGCGATTTTAAACTAACAATAAATAGGTATAAAAAATTTAATAAATTAACGTATTTAAGTAGGTATTTAAGTATAACTTCCTTGTGATATTTAGGTTGAAATACAATTAGATGCACATAGAAATCAACAATATTTAAAGGTTTATGTTGTCCCATTTCATTTATATTAGGTTTCTATAGGTAGTTTACTCATAAGTATCTAATAACTATAAAGTAAAAATTGCAATTATTACTAAGTAAACCGGTTTACAGTATAAAAAATAAACTACAATCCTACATATATACATACATACACATAATCCTATTAATAGACAACATAGAATTATGCATTTTATTGAGAACATTGACATTTCAATTCTTCTTTAAACTGTTTTTCTATATTAGTTCATTTAAGAAAATTAATACATATATATATATGTATACGTACATGTATATATACTAAATAAACTTAAGTTTTTCTAAATTTTTTATTTTTTTTTTTTTTTTATATTTGTAGCACATAACCGTATGTTAAATTGGGCATTTCGTACTGCTGAAGATGCTGTACATCGTGCTATAAATACAGCTGCACCAATTGCTGCACCAATTGTATCAAAATTAGATCGTCCAATACAATATGTTGATGAAACATTAGTTAAAGGTATTGATAAATTGGAAGTATGTGCACCAATTATTAAAGAACAACCAAAAGAAATATATAATCAAGCGAAAAATAAAGTAATTGAAGTTGTACAACCAATATGTGCATTAAGAGTTGCTGGACAACAAAAAGCTGCATCATTAAAAGATTTATCATGGCAAAAAGCAAATGAAGTATTAGCAACACAATATGGTAGTATGGCTGTTAATGGTGTTGATAATACATCAGCATTAGCTGAAAGATTATTAGATTATTATTTTCCAAAAATTGAAAGTGAAACAGATGCCAGTGATAATAGTAAGTTTAGTTTTTTTTTTTAAATGTTAACATGTAATACAATTCGAAAAAAAATTTTGTATAAACCGATGTCGTAATTGTTAAAATTACTTAAATTATTTGTTAAGTATAGAAAATGTTATGTCATGAACTTGATATCTATTTTGTTATTTATTAGTATAAAGTCTACGTGATCACAAAGTAGTTATATACATTTTAATGAATTAAAACTTAAAATTAATTAAAGAATACTTATCATAAGTGTTAAAAAGAATCAAACAATAAATATTATTATCATTTCTTTAATATTATATCTTCAAGTACATATTGAATATAATTTTATTTAAAAATTGTGATTATAATTTCAAATCGAAAACAATTCAAGGTTTTTTTTTCGCGATTGATGCAGTCTCTACTACCGTCTACTACTTAATAATTTATACACTTTTGTTGTTTTATTATAAGTTTTAATTAAAAAAAACTAATTAAAGAAATTATTTATTTATTTTCCCTTCATTTTTTTTTTAATATTTACAGTTCCAATATCAGCAAATGATGATCCAGTTTTACATACTGTACAAACAGTTGGACGTTTATCAAATAAAGTTGCACGCCGTGTCTATAGAACAGTATCACGTCAAATAAAAGAATTAAAGAAAGAAGATGTTCAAGAATATGTTGCATCATTAATTGCTGTATTAAGACTGACACAATATTTAAATTTTATCAATGAAAAAATGAATCAGCAACAACAACAACAACAGCAACAAAATCCAACATCTTCAACAATATCAGCACCATCTAATACATCAACACCAATTAGTGGTGTACAACAACAACAACAACAAACAAGTAATACCGATTTACAAAATTTTAATAATGTTTTAAGTGATCATATTAAATTACTTGAAAAACAACAATAATAATAATTATTAATACATGTCTTTTTTTTTTTTGTAATTAATTAATTAATTAATATTTTTGTATTTTGTCTTTTTAGTTATTAATATAATATAAATTTTTTAATAATATTAATAAATCCGTACATATATATATAAATTAATATAACAAATTATAAATACCTACAAAGAAAAAAAAAATACTAAAAAAAAAAAAACATTATTTTTTATATATAATAATTATATACCTATATATTAATTTTAAAAAATTAAATACTAAAAAACGTAGTTAAAAAAAAAAAAATTAAAAGAAAGTAAGGTATAATAAAAGTAGAATTTACATTATAAAATTGATAAGTTTTATTTAGATATTAATATTGTTTGACTGTAATTAAATTAATATATTATATCATTTAATATATATATAATATTTATATATTATTAATATTTATATTTAAATATATATATATAAATTTCTATTTAGAAATGTATGTTTAGTTGTGTTTATTTTGTTTTTGTTTATTCGTTTTTAATTATATTTTTTTTTTTTTTTATTTAGTATTAAAAAAGTTTTGATAATATCTAGTGATATGATAGCAACCATGATAAAATTAATGCACAATGCAATAGAGTGATTTTATTGAAAATATTTTTTTAATTTATTACCTATATTATCTTTATTAATATAATTTTGAGTAATTTACCAAATTTTGTACAGTAAAAATGTAGGCAAAAATCGTGCAGAATTAAAGTTTCCCTTTGACATCTGAAAATATAAAAGACACAAGTTTTTCATAACTTACATTGCTTTCGATTTGATTTTTCAGATTTAGAGTATTTTTTTGATCCAATCAAACATTAAAACCGAATTAAGATTTTTATTGCTGCTGAGAATTACTTTGGATTGTGCTGGGAATTCTGTTGATAAATTTTTAATTTGGAAATTATATTAATGCAAAATTTTCAAAAAAAAATGACTTCCAGTATCCTAGAACCCCTGCTGGGACAAAGGCGTCCACAAATCGTCTCTAGCATTCACTATTTACAACTAAACAAATCAATTTAATTGTAACCATGTTTTGCATTCCGCTTCTAGTTCTTTTAAAACAGTACATCTCCAACTTTTTTTTGGTCTACCTACTTGTTATTTGCCTTATAAATTCCACTTAAAACATTGCCTAGCAATGTTTTCTTCTTTTTCTCTCTCGGATATCGACTTCTTTCTTCTTTCGTGGTTCGCTTTTTGCCACTGGTGTGTGTTGTTAATAGTTTGTGATCATCGAACTTTTAAGCTGCGGTGTGGACATCGGTTTGCCTACGTCTAGAACTTTTTGGTGATATTGACGATTATCTTCCTTGTTTTCTAAACGTTAACAAGTACGGGTGACATCGTAAATGTCGTAAAAAAAACTTCAACCTTATACAATGTGAAAATAACACAATGTAAAATTTCTGAACACATTCTACTCTAAATTCTTTGGTAGACTTTCTACGAAAAAATCACACCTATTCTAAATTGTCTCGTAGACTTTCTACGAAAAATTGTTTACGCTACGAAAAAAAAGTTTTAGTGATTCTAAATTCCCTCGTAGAAAATTAAGTTTGCAATGGCAACTTTGACGTTTGAATTCATTTTTTTAAGTAAGAATGATGTTTATTGTTTTCAAATTTGTAGTAGGTATCTAATAGTTTTTGAATATTATTTTGAGAAAAAAGTATTTTAAGATTAATTATAAATAAAATATAGTAAGATATTTCATATCATTTCTTTAATATTTTGATTATGTCTAGTTCTTTCGTTATTTTACCCTTAAAAATTTTAATATATGAAATACGAATATGCTACGAATGAATATTTCTTTCGTAGCATTTTGTACTTTTCGTAGCACTAAGTCGGAATTGAGAATTACTTTTTCGTATATTATCTCCGAAGTAGCTGTACGAGGGAATTTAGAATAGTGGTGTATTTCTTTCGTAGATTAATGCATTTTTCGTAACGTTAAGTCGGAATTGAGAATCACTTTTTCGTAGATTATCTTCGACTAAGCCGTACGAGGGAATTTAGAATAGGGGTGAAAGTAAAATTTTTAAAGTTTACATTTACGACATTGTATTCACGACGTCGCAAACACATTTACGATGTCAGGGGCTTAAGCAGGGCGATATTAATTGACTGCCATATGTTCGAAAATTTTCCGAAAACCGCTTTAGCTTTCTTTATTCTGTTGTCAACATCAACTTCGGTGTCTCTATTTAATGCAGTTCACGTGCTTTCTAAATATTTAAACTGCTCTACCTCATTTTCATTTCAAATGAATATAAATTAATTAAAAAAGAGAAAAATAAAGATCAATGTATTATATCGGAAAATCTATTGTGCAATATATGTATATAAAAATTTTTAATTTTATCTATTCTACGAGTCAAATATGCAATATATGCAAAAGATCCATAACAAATAAATATCTAATAAAATTTACAAATTAAATAATTTTACATGGGGTAATAAAAAAATGATTAAGCGTAAAATTAATACTCACGAATGAGTTTAAAACCAAAGAACTGCTATATGTAACATAAATACAAATAATGGTATTTGTAAATTATTTTAAGATTAATTAAAATTTTTCTTGCATTTATTTCATTACATCCAATTTCATTGAATTTCGAACAGTTTAACAATAATATTCAGATTATATTTCGTACTGAACAACAATACGAAATAAAGAAATTTAAATTTTTATAAATAATCTCAATTTACATTTGAAAAATATCATTTTAAATCGAAAAGTATGAATTTAAAAAGAAAATATGCATTTAAATTGTTTATAATATGCAAAATGAATATTTAATAATTTTTTATTTATTATTATTATAATCAAAATGAATATCATTTTTCAAATTCAAATAAATTTTAAGATTAATATATAAGTATTTTAAATTTCAAGAGTTTTGAATTATAAATTAAAAATAAACTCTGATTAAAATAATATGAATACCTATCTACGACATTCTTCTTTTTACTTATAATTTTATTTTCTATATTTTACCTGTTGTTATCATATCAATTTAATTTTTTTAAATAAATATTTACATTTACAAATTAAATAAATACAACAATTAAGAAAAAAAATATATATATAATTATAATATATATATAGTAATATTTCTTAGTGTCACATCATTTTTTCATATACTGTTTTTGTTGTACAAAGTAGAACAATAAATAATAAATAAATAAATATATAATGTGCCTGTATGCATTTTTTTAATGTTATATATGTATATGCATATACAGGGTGTTTAGCCAATAACCTGTCATAAAACTATGGGTTATTTTGGAGATCAAAATTAACAAAAACTTCTTTGGAAATGGGATCAATTCTCATCCCATTTGAAGATCCAAAATATATAAAAAATTTTTAAAGTTTTTTGGATATAAGCTCGGAACCGTACAAGATAGATTAAATAATTTATAAATTGTCTCCTAAAGCTGGATTTATCGGAGCTTGAAATTCAAAACTATCAATTTTTTACAAGGACAAAATCATTTAAAGTTATTATTCAAATTTTAATCGTCTTTTTGATAGTTCAAACCTCTCAAACGGATAAGAATTTGCCCGACCTTCAAAAGCAGTTTTTGTTATTTTAACCCCCAAATAACTGTTAGTTCTTTGGCACGTTAATGACGAAGTTTTCTGTATATAATATATACATATATTTAGTGAATAATATAAATTTATAAGGAAATAAATAAATAACTATTTATATATTATAAGTATTAACTATTTTCTTATAATATCACATTTTAATATAATATTTCTAAAATATAAATACATATTAAGAAAAAGGTGGTGTATTTTTATTTATATATTTATTTTGTAGAAGATTATTATTTCATTTTTTATTATTTTTGTTTTATTCCATTAACAAATTTAGAATCTTTAGGCACCTTTAGGACTTAAGGTATTAAATATTAACTAATTAGTAAGTGAATTAATTAAAATTCAAATTCAGAAATTTAAAGTTATAAATTATAGTGAATGGGGTATTACTAATTTTGTTGCACAATAATGTTTCCGTAATTTAAATGTTATTTAGATAAATTTTCGATTATTTCAATACATTGCAATTATCATGTGTTGGTATATTTTAAATAACTAATTAAAAACAAGTAGTGTAGAAAATGAAAGATTTTAAGAACTAACATATTTTCAAAGTTAAACAATTTTGAAAATTTTGTTTAACACTTTCTTTAATTTTATGGAGACGCTTTGTAACTTAGAATAGCCGTTTGCACATGTTAAAGTATAATGTTGGAGTTTTAACTTTCCAATATTAATAAAAAAAAAATTATTATTTTCTAACGAAGATCAAACCCAAATCTTTTTTATACCCGAAGCCACTTCGCTAACCTCTAAAGTCTAAATAAACCATACATAACTTATAAATTTATGGTCAGATTTCTAATATTAAGAATTCACTAAGTGATAGATTGAAAAATAAACCCATAGAATCAGGCAAGTTAGTATATAAATATTGAATATATGTATCCAAGCTGTAGATGTTTAAAAATACTTTCAGTTTTATACACCTTACAGTTTCTAAATAACTAATTTTATTTTATTTTATTTTATGTACAGTGCCCTATACCACATACAATGTAATAAGTGAGTGAATCTGCGTTTCCTTTTCAGGTGTGGAAGTTTATTTTTTTTATATTATTATAATATAAACTATCACGGTACCAATTATAAATTATATTTTTTTATTAGATATGATCTGATCAGGAATTGAATTCGAAACTTTTCGATTAAAAAGCTGCCTCTTTAACCACTTAGTTATCGGTCAGATTCTACGCAGCTAATGTGTATAAAAATTTGTATTTCATTTATACCAAAATTTGTAGCCATGCTTAAGTGATCTACACTGTTTCTTTCATTGACTGGTTTCATATACACTAACAGAATAAAGTAATCATACTGTTAGTTAAAAGTTATACTTCATTTATATGCACTTTTGAACTCAACAATAATTATAAAACTTATAAAAGCCGGTGTTGTTTTAGGTTTACGGGTTAAATATATTACATACTTAGAAACATTCTATTTAATTTTTTTTTTATTAGTGAAATCCTGAATAATCTAATCAAAACCGACTTCTCACAGAAGTTTAGACTTAATTCTTCTTAAATGATTTATGATCCGTGACAGTGTTGATGATCTTAAACCCTTATAGTTGATCGCTGGGATACTGCAGACTTAAATTCTAACATTTCGATATGTCCCCAACATTACGTTCTTTATCAATTTACTATTTTAAAACCAAATAATAAAGAACAAGAGGCCCCTTGTTAGTCAGAGGTCCTAATATTCAGCCTAGTTAGTCCAAGGATAAATCGACGGCTTCACCGGCTAACATAATATATTTAATAATTACACAGGGTGGTGCAAAACGACTGATATGGTTTGAATGTTTAATAACTTTTTTATTTAATGGTGAATTATTATTATTATTTTTTTGTTATACAGTTTTATTAATGGGGAATATTTTTAGCTTAAGTAAAATTATATCCCGCAAGTGGTGACCATTTTCGGCTTCGGACATTCGTTCTCTTTCCAATACATTTTCCATAACTTTTCGTAATTTTTTATAGCTGTTCTGTTGTGTACTGTTCCATTTCCAATTTCCCAAGTTTCCTTCACAAAATTCTAAAATAAAAATAAAAAATATAAATAAATTTAAAAAATTATTATACGTTCAAACCATATCGGTCGTTTTGCGCCACCCTGTATTATATATAATGTAGTTAAAAATACAACTTATCCTATAGAGGTACTTGATAAAATATCGTTCTTGCTGGGTTACCTTTAAAAAATATTGGTGAACCCTATAAGTTCATGTATTATAAATGTCGATTCCTATTAGTTTACTTCATTATGGCCTTGGAAAACTGGGAAAACCTTTTTTAACTATCATGGTTCCAGGTTACCATGTTAAATATATGCCATACGTGGTCCGTGGATTATCAGAAGTAAGCCTTTTCTATAAAAATCAGCCATGAAATGTATTTTTAAACGCTATACAATGTAATCCTAATAATTTAAAACCTTTCATTGCAAACACAATATATTATTCTATTTTATTTTGATAATTACAAAATTTAAAAAAAAAACAATCTTAATATTTTTATTTACAACTAATATACATAATTTATATTAAAATTAATTATTTTGTTTTTTTTTTATGTTTCTAGAAAAAAAGGAATTTAAAAGAAGATAAATACCAAATTACCTATTTAAAAAAAAATCGATCTGTGCATTTAAATCATAATATTCATCATTTTTAAATTTGTAAATACGATAGGTATTCCAACATAATCAGTGATCATAATTCATCAAAATAACAACAATTAAATTTTAAAAATAAAATAATAAAATAAATAAAAAGAAATTGTTTGTATGTATGTTAAATGTACAATGTGAACGCAGTTTTCCTTATCTCATAAATACATACAATAATATCGTTTTTTTTTTTTGGGGTCATATTGAATTTAATAAAGTTTCAATTTCATTTTATAAATCATCCGATTCATCAGTCATATAACATTATTGAAATTCATCATCGTTTGTTATATATATATATTTATATATAAATATGTATATATTTATATAAATATATATACATGTAAATGATGTTATTTACACACTTCTAGATTATAATTTGTGAAAAATTTTCTTTTTAAATATCAAAAAATGTTCAAACTCATATTTCCTATTAATGGAAAACTTAAACATTGACATATACCATACATATACATACACAAAAATACAAATGTTCAGAAAATTGTCTACCACGACATTTTGAAATTAAATTCAATTGAAAATAAAAGAATAAATTAAATAATTTGAAAATAAAAATAAAATTAAAAAAAAACAACTAAATTTTTTAATTAATTAATAGTAATAATTTTACATAATATTTATTTATTATTTCAAATATACTTTTGTTTTATTTGTTTTATATACACTTCTTTATACAGTACGCATACATATGCCTTAAATAAATAAGAAATACATATATAAATATTAGGCATACAAAAAAAAATTTTTTTTTAATTTAATTTATTTATATTATTAAATTTCTCTTTAAATGTTATAAACAAAATGAAAATGTAATGAAATTTTTTATTGTATGTATATACAGTTATGAACAAAAAAAATATCAAAACTTATTAAAGTTAATTTATATTTAAGATTTCCTTTTTTTTTGTTCATGACTGTATTGCAAAATATAATATTTTCGTATAAATTTTTAAAAAAAACTTTATTTATTAAATTAAAATTATTTATAATTTTATAAAATTAAAAAAAAAAAAAAAGAAAAAGATTGTAAATTATTATGTAATTGTGTATATATTGTTCCTCAGCTATAAATTTATTATATATAAGATTTATATTATTTACCTATCTGCGATTTATTCATTTCATTATATTGCAAAAAAAAAAAAAAATATTAAAAAATTCAAAAAATATTTATAAATTATAATATTATATGTATTTTTTATTTTTAAATATTAAATTAATTTTTATAATATAAAATAAATAAAAAAAAAAAAAACATTATTAAAATTTATAATAAAAATACTGCAAAATAATTCAAATTTAACTTATGTTTTTTTTGTTAAATTTTAAAAAAAACCCCATTATAATTAGGTATAACAGTAAATCGATTGAGCCAATTTTTTAATACTCTAAAACTGAAAAATTTAATTTAAATTACAAAATCAGTTTTCTTATCCAGGTCAAAGCCGAAGAGTATAACGGAAAATTAAACACTTTTGCACCATAATTCAATTGTCCATCATTAATAAATTCGAAGATTAATTTTGATTGATATCACATGGGAAACATGCATTCGGATGCAAAAATTTGATTAGTTGGAAATACATGTCGTATTTATGACATACTCTCTCTTTCCTTTATTTAAAACGTAAAATTTTTTGCATCCCCTGTCTATAAGGGTCTTATACAAGACTTAAATTTATTTTAAACGTCAAATACAGATTTAAATAAAATCTTTCGAAATTATTTTTGCATACGGATGAATCCATCCCATGTAAATTAATCCTTATTCTTGTTTGTCCTTGGTAGGCGTGTGAGAAATATTCGAACCACACCAATTTATCTCAAATTTTGGCGACATTAAGCAAAGGGGACTGATATTCCTTATACCAGAACACTTTTGAAGGTTCAATCTTATTCTTTTCAGAAATATTCTCATTTCCTTTTTGCTAGTTCAGAAGATCGCACAGTCCGACCCCATGAACAAATCTCGTCCATTTGAATACCTGAAATGACAGAGGTCATATTATATTCGTGTTATTAGAATTGGTCTAATTGAATTCCACATACAATTTAAACATGAGATAGTACTAGGCCTTATAACATGTAGAAACGTGTTAGATTTTCTATAGTTACAATTCTATTTTTTGATATTCTATATCTGTGAGTTATATTATACAATTAAATTATTTGTTTATATTTTACATTTGTTTATATTGTTAATATCAATCTATTTTTTATTATAGATATATTTATATTAATTATTGATTATGCCATTAATTTGTACCCAATGGCGAAAGGTAGCTGAGTCTCGAGTCGAAAACTTTTTTCACTTTCACTGGGACTTTCGAACCCGGGCCTTTCACACTTTCACTCAACCACTGTGCCACCCAACCGTTATTTTGTTACTAGAACTAGAAGTTTTATCTCTTTTACTATATAACAATTCTTGGGTACATGTTTTTTCTGTACGTTGCATATACTCGTATTTGACTTCATTGTAAATTTGTACAACAGTTTTGTATTATGATTAATGGGGTTAAATGGTTGGATTTATATACTTTAAATTTTATACACATTTGAAAAGGGATTTCTGACTTTCTCTTGCCTGAGAGCTTTTCACTCTCAATTAAAATATGGTTTATTTGATATTCTTTAAGTATTCGACATTCGAGTTAGGTATAACAACAAATTAGGAATTTTTTAACAAATTTTTGCCAAAATATTTACAGATTTTTAGTAAAATGAAATACTTTGAATCCAAAAAAAAGTTAACCCTTAATCAAAAACTCTTCGACGTTCTTATATTTCTATACAATTTATCTGCTGTATTCATAGTATTAATTCATTTAAAAGTTTTTGCAATCAATCGGAATTAAGTGAAAAAAAACAAGATGTTGAAAAATTAGAATAATTGAAAAGACACATGGATTTGTTTAAAGTTCAATCGAAAAAATTGCAAGTATGGAACAAAACAATTACTTCCACACGTTGAAGAAGATGTAACACTGAAATGGCGTTATCACCAGATAATGATCGTAAAAACATACAGTTATCTGGCGAACAATTAGTTCAGCAAAAGAAAATTGAGGTTTAAAAAAGGTACTTACAACTTCCAAATTTAAATGTTGTAGAAAGCCTATGACAAATAGTAAGTGAGCAATTAAATCGAAGAGGCTAGGCCAATAAAACTATAATTTTATTTAACGAAGTAGAAAAAATTACAAAACATACCACCAGCTGTCATTAATAATGTCATAATCAAAATCAATCGATATGAAAACAATTTTATATTACTTTGGTTTTTTTGCTAATTATATCACCTAGTTATGAGTTATAGTGTAAATACTATGCCTTTTTCTCTTTAACTTTGCAAAAAATTCAATTAGCAGACATAAATATTCCATAACTAAAGTTTGTGTTGTTTTCATTTAATCGTATCATTTTCATTCAAAATCTATTTTGTCAAGTCTAAAATAAATTATTGATTATATACCTATATAACATGATAAGATATAGATAATATGAATTAATAAATATAATTGTATTAATTAAATAGGTCTAGACTCTTCCTTTTATATTTTCAGTTTATACTTAATCCAATACAATTTTTGATTAATAAAATTTTTTTTATTGTTTACGTGTATTACATAACTATTATATGGATAAAGCCATATTTTATATATATATACATATATATATTATTAAACTTATATACTCAACATGTCACATTTACATTTTACAATAAATTTTAAATTTTTACAAGATCAGCAACTACTGTTATATTAAGATCGAATACTTATCAGTTATTTTAATTCGTACCCCCTACTAAGTGTAATGTTATTATACCCTACTTCTAATATACTATAGGTATAGAATTAACTTTTGTATGCTGTTAGTAACCACCGAAAGAAAAACATAGTATAGAAAAATAACTACGTTTTTGATCAGCTTAACCCCCTGAATCGATTTAGGACATCCCCGCAAAAACTCAAACTCAAATGAGTGTAAATAACTCAAACTAAAAAAAAAAAATTATGTTGAAATTAATTAGGTTACTAATGACAAAAGTACGGCTGGGATAGTAAATGGGCAAGGTCGGACTATGGAAGCGCCATGGTACCACGTTTTACAATTCAAGGAACCTCATACCCGGCTCTTAAGACCTTACAAGCATATCCACCAAATTTATAAAAAATTAAACTTTAAACCTGGTACAAGAGTTTTCCTTCCTATTTCTTTTGTGTCCCCCAGAACTTGGATCAGTTGGAGTGGTGGTTTGGGTACCTACCACACACCTCTACCAAGACCTTCAAGCGTCTGTTTGAAATTAATAAAAATAATAACATACAATAAACAAAGAAGCTTTCATTTTGATACAAGGGCGCTGCATACCATTTCCTTTGTGAAATTCGGAATCAAATTGATTGGTGGTTCAGGTATCTCCCACAAACCTCTTAAGATTTAAAAGTATATCTTCCAAATTAAAAAAGGTAGAAACTTCAAATTTAGTAAAATGATGTTATCTTCTGTTTTCTAAAATTGGCCCGTTGGTCATTTGGCTTATTCAAAACCTTGCATAATCTGAACTGATGATCAGATTTGAGTCAAGTACAAACACATTCTTCTTTCGTATAAATTATAAGTTCTTATAATTCATTTTTAATTCAGTGCATAGTTTCCTGAAGAAAGGTCCTAGTTTTTTAGTTATTAAATTTGGAGAAACAAAAGGACGTATATGTTGTTGATACCGGAAATGATGCGGATTAATCGCCATATCTAACTTTCTTCTAAGTAAAATAGCTCTACGCCGATTTAGTTGTAGGGTAGTTGGTTATAACAATTTTATATAACAATTATAAAGAACTTTCGTTTTCTCATTGACTTAAACAAAAAAATGTAAATAATTGTCATAACAATTTTAAAGTAAAACTAAAACAAACAAACTATATACATAGGTACTATAAATATAGTAGTATAATTAATAATTTTAAAATGATCATTTTCATTTGAAGATTTATGAAAAATATTGCCATAGTAAGATTAAATTTATTAATTATTTTATTACGTCAGGAACTTAATTAAATTGATTAAGAAATTAAAAACTAATTAAAACAAGTAATGAAAAAAACCAAGGAATTTTATATATGTACCTAGTACATTTCCAAAATTGTGCAATGTCCCTTACATAGTAAGTTTTGTTCCGAAACTGTTTTAACATCTATAAGAATAAAATGTTGGAGCTTTTACTTTTGCAAATTATTACTTCAAAAAACTGTTTAATAGTAAATATCTAACACCTCTCAAGTTTCTAAGTTATATCTACCTTTTAAAAGTTTGAGAGGTTAAAAATTTTGCAAAAGAGATCAGTACTGTATAGGCACTTTTTATATTCATTTATAAAACTTACGAAAGTAGATGTCGCTTATCGGTTTCAGATTGTAGAAAGTCCTTATTGAACATGTATTATTTTATAACAATTGAAATACAAGATTTTTTCGAACTGCGGAATGTTGTAACTCAGTAACAAGTAGAGCTTTTAGAAAACATTTGCTTTATAAATGCCATATACCTAACCTAACCCTAGTTAAAAATTTCAAATTGCTTTATTTTCAACGGTGTAGAATTTTGAAAAAACATACGAACGAACGGCCTGATGCACAGAGGGGAAGACAGATAGACAAAAAGGCGGACAAAGCGAATCTATGACATATTCAGTTTAATTAATTTTTAAATAATCCAAAAAATATTGTATCCCTTGAACTATATTTTTCAAGCAATTTTAATAACAAACTTATGCTAGAGATAATAGAATAGTATAATATTATAAAGAAAACCTTGAACAAAGTCGGTTTCATATTAATATTTTCCTAATTTTGTATATGTTTGTTTTTTAATAAAATAAAAAAAAAAAAATATATTAAAAAATTTTTTTGCAATATTTCCTATAATTATAGATTTATATGGTATAGTTTTTACAAGATGATTTTTATATATAAATTCAAGTATTCTAATTAGTTGTTTTGAAATAAATCTAAATCGAAGTTATACATACCTATAATTTTAATTTCCTTTTATATTTTTAAATATAGGTATACATTATAATATATATATACATACATCATAATATATAATATACCTATAAACAGTATAAACATATATGTAACTGCTGGTACCTACATAATTAATATTTGTGACTTTGTTTTTAAGCCAAAAATATATTATCAAGGCCGTCTTGCTGAAAAAAGAAAAAAAAACTTTGCCGAACTTTAAATTAAACTTAATGGATAAAAATTGCAAAATATTTTTAAAAAAAAATTAAAAAAAACAAATTGCCTATATTATTATAATAGATTCTCCGACCGTCTGTTCTCGCATTTCTATGCCGTTTGTTATATAGCAGTTTATATGACTAACTAGGGACAAAGCCGGTCGTACGACAGTTGTAAGTGTAAAAATTAAGTTTTTTTATTCTGAATCAATAAGAATAAATAAAAATCCTAAGCGAAAAAAAATAATGTTTAACGAATTTATTCACATTTACTAAACAAATATCTAAATAAAAACTGATCTGAATTAAACCCTACAACCTAATATTAATAGATTTCGTAATCCTCGATATAACCATCCAACGCTTGCTTACATATACTTTCCTTGCTAAGTGTTAATTTCGATAAAAAGGGCACGTAAATTAGTAGCAGTTTCTAACCTTTTATTATTATTAGATTAGAACGAAAAGAAATCTATAAAAGCGAAAGTTAGTTTGTTTGTTTGTTGGTATGTGTCGAATAGACTCCTAAACTGCTCGGCCGATTCTCATGAAAATTTTTATATAGGTGTTTTTGGGTCCGGAAAGAAATCGTGGGTTAAAAATTTTGACCTAACGGACCGCCAAGTTGGGGCTGTGGTGCAAGTATTTAAACTTTTTTGTCCCAAAATTAAAACAGTTTGACCAATTGACTTCAAATTTTGTTTACGTGATGCTCCTTGAGAATTGAGTTGACACTGTTAACAGTTTTGGAATTTGTTAACCCATGTCGGGCCGACGGTTGGTCAAAAAAATTTTGGGTCCAAATTTTGTCCGATTTTACGAAACACTGCTTTGGCTAAAAATTTTTTTGTTGAGTTCCAATTGCGGTCCAACGGCTTTTTATAAGTTTTTTCAATACTTTACTCTAAATTAGAAACGGTTTGACCGGTTCACTCCAAATTTTGTTAGCAGGCTTGGTGTTTTGGTAACACATGTCAGTCCTACGATTGGTGAAAAAAAAAATATTTTGGAATTTTGGAAAGTAGTTAGTACTTCTTTGATTACAGGAACTTTAAAAAATTACTAGAATAATGATAGCAAACGCGTTTTATTCATTTTAGAATTAACATTTACACCATGTGTGTAAATTTTTATGTTAACTTTTGCAGTGACATCAACTTAAACTAAACCTCCATTGAGAGGCACAGCAACGGGCACCGGGTATTAGCTAATTTGTTATACGTGAACATTTAAATTAACATTTTAATAATGTTTTTTTTTTTTTTGATTGAGTTTATGTATGTAAATACATATTACATTAGAAAAACATTAATGTTAGAAATTACTTTTAAACATTTTGATATCTTTTTTTTTCTTATTTTTTCAAACAGTAAAGAATTAACAAAAGAAATAATATATGTTACGTGTAAAAATAACACTTAACATAACATAGATCACGCTAATCAGCAGCAGTTTGTCTTTTGTTATATTATTTAGATAGTTTTTAAATTTTAAACTTTATCAAGTTTAACAAGAGGATTCCATCTCTTTGAGAGTATCGGAATCAAAATTGTATATATACTTCTGCTGTACTACAAAGTTAAACGTTTCATGTTACTAAATTTGAAAAAGTGCGCCTTTTTTAAAACATTTGCCTTTATATACTTCCTTGTTTTTACGAATTATAAAATGTTTGTTTTTTAACTTGTCTACCATACCAGCAAAAAAAAAGCGAAATTTATCATTATAGGTTATCAAGTCAATCCAGTTCGATTAATTTTTAACCACGAAATAGTTTGAAAACAAAAAATAAAGCCTTACAAAAAAACAAAACACACACTTAGAATAAAATCTTAAGACTGTTTTTTCATGTTATTATTATTTATTCCTATTTATGATTGACTCGTGTTGATCGTTTTTACTTTCTAGTTAAAAAAATTCTTTTTTTAATAATAATTTTTTTTTTTTTGGTTCGCTGTTTCTAAAAATAAACTTTTTTTTATTATTTAAAATGTTTAATACAAAAAAAAAAAAATAGGAAAACAACTACAATAATATAAGAAAAGAGCTGAAAAATGGTATTAAAAAAACAAGTAGGTATGTAGTAAAAAAAAAATAATCAGTGGAATCGCTTTCAACTCAAATGGTGATGAACTCAACAAGTTAACAAAAGCGAAAAAAATATTAAAATAAAAAAATAAAAATATGAAATCAAATCAAATTGATAAACAAAGCTATTTATGTATTTAAAATACATATGTATTTGTGTATGTACATTTTTGTATACAAATTAAAAATTAAAAATTAAAATGAAATTGGCCCTCTTATAAACCTGCCTTCAAAACTTCTTTATTGCACTCGACGACAACCAAAATGTAGACGGTTATTGTTTTTATTTTTCAGAGGTTAATTATTTGCCAATGTGTATGTGTATGTTTTGCTCTGTCTGTTCATTTGTTCCTTTTAAGGAATAACCAAGAGAATCCAAATTCGATACCTATAGAAAAAACTTAAATCAAAATAAAATTCTTGTATGTTCAACATCGTTTATAAGTGTTATAGTTGTTTAAAATTTATTTTCATAAGATTTTTTGTCCTCTACGATACCAACCTGTTACCAACACTCCTTCAGTTCATCAGCATTTAACAGAGGTGGAGGGGCTTTCGCTGTTCTTGGTAACGAATTAAACTAAAAAAGCCCGCTATATTGTGTACTTTCAAAATTCTAAAGTTTTGATGAGGTAGAAAACAAAACTATTCATCTTATAAACGATCCAAATTCTCAGTGTTTATTTAATTAAGAACTCAGGTCACTCAACTCTTACAGTTTGGTGACTATAGATAACTAGCAGAGCCGAAGAGCTCTAAATAAATTATGAAATTATTATGAATCAAAGGTTTAGCTATACTGGAGAAAGGGCAGAACCCTTTAAAATAACTTATTATCCTTATAACATATATGTATATTAATCGGCTTATTCGGTCACACAAATGCCAGTCGCGACTCAGTTACTACTTTATAAATATAAATAATAGTTTGAGTGCGAAAATTGCCCGAATTTTGATCGCTTCGCGACACATATTATGTAGTTTACAAAAAATTAATGTCATAATAACACAATTTGACATTCTTCTTACTTAATACGTATTTATATGTTTATTATCATCTGTCAAACGGCGTGTAATTTAGATTCCTATGATTTTCCAAACTACCTACTTACATATGTACTTTCATATATTTTTAAACTTCGGTTTTTCATTCAGCAATAATATGTGTTAAATATGTACATAAATATGATTTATGATTATTATATTATAAAATTATAATTGAATATATCGTTATCTAAAACTGCAAATGTATTGGTAATGGAATTTGTTTTCAAAAGTGTCGCTTTCGTTTCACTAAATAAAACTACTGATAAACGACAAAATAATGAACAAAAAAATCAATGCTAGTCTTAATCAAATAAATTGAACAAATACAAAGGTTGAATAGGTTAAGTTTCAGACTATGAGTGAAATTTATCAAAAAAAAAAAAAAAACATAAAAAACAAACAAATAAATAAAATTTTTGGTTTTTCATGGGGTGGTGTGATCGTCCATACATACATGTATTATTGGTTGACTATTTTATTAAGAATTTTATCAAATTAATAATTAAAATTTCAACAATATTGTTTTTTTATTTATTTATCTTTTAATGCGTTTTAATTATTTTGTTTTTCTGTCAAAATAATCAATTTTTTTTTTATTATTATGTTCATGTCAATGTACATTGTACAAGTAATTCTATAGGTACAAGATTATAAACGATTTTCTAATCATAGATTTCATCAATCATAGAAATATTGTATTTACATATGTATGTATGTACCTACATGCTTATTTTATACAACAGATGATTGCAAAATTGAACCTTATATGTTTGATTGACATCTTAAATGAATTGTAACAGTTTATGTATGTGACATGACAGTAATAGAATTGGTTTTCTATCATTCAAATACCTACATATGTAAGTTCTAAATTAAAAAATAAGATTCAAAATATTCACTATTGGTTTTAAACATTTTAAAATTCTGTTAAGTTTATTAATCAATAATTTTATGCATAGTATGTAGGTGTAATACATTAATATAACAATATAAACAAATGCAAAATATAAACAAATAATATAATTCACAGATATAGAATACCAAAAAATAGAATTGTAACTATAGAAAATCTAAGACGTTTCTACAAGTTATAAGGATGTTACAAGGCCTAGTACCTACTATCTCATGTTTAAATTGTATGTGGAATTCAATAAGACCAATTCTAATAACACGAATATAATGACTCCCTGTTCCAACATATACTTATGGTAAAGACAGGCTTATTAGCCTAACAGTTGAACAGTAATATAAATTTTATAAATAAATATAGGTAGGAAGTAGGTACATTGGTTGATATTTACAAAATATGTATTTTTTACATATGTATATACATATGTACCTATGTATCTATACATATAATACAAGTACCAATAGGTATTTATTATTACATTTTAATCTGAAAATATTAAATGATGAAATATGGGACATAATCAGCGGAAATTATAAAATATTTGATGCATAAGTCTACCTATCAAATAACTAGCTTATGTAAAAGTATATTATAATTATTTTAAACTTCAATTACCTATCTACATTTTGTAATAGAAAATTTATATATGTAGGTATGTATGTACATTATGTACCTACCTTTAATTACTAAAAGATTTACTTTTTACTTTTTAGTACTGTTAATTACTAAAAGATTCTACGTACTAAAAAGAATGAAATAGAATGTTTGATTGAAAAGATGATAATGCTAAAAGATACAAAAATATCTACATATGTACATTCATACCTACATGTTGTTTAATTATTCAAGAAATTTATAATTTCTTAAACTAATCTTTATTCATTATAAAAAAAAAATAATTAAAACAGTAGACAATAACACACCTCTTTTTTTTGTATTAAATACCTACATATACCAACTTTTTGTTTCTACAAAAGAAACATTTTAAAAATTAAAAAATGAATTCAATTTTCTTTACTGTGAAACGATCAAAATAAACAAAACTACAAAAAAATAAATTTGTCATAAACAATATTGTTAAAAAAAAAAACATATTTAATATAATCAGTCAAAGTTATACTTTTTTTTGTTGTTGTTTGTTTTTTTTTTTACAATGATCACAATTCAAAAATATTCACAATATTCCACTTCATTCTTTTTTTATTTTATTATTATTATTATTGTTATATTTTTTTTCATTCCCTTTCACTTCTATTCCTCACTCCATCTATTCAATATAACATTTTATTTATTTTCTGATTGGCTGTGTTTGTATTTTTCTTTAGATCACGCCACTTTTTTGAACTTTGGACCCATGGAATTGAATTGATAAGAAAAGAACGTCAGCAAACACAACAAAAAAAAAAAAAAGTTGTTTTAACAAAAACTGCTTTCAACATACACTATACTATTTTCATTTTATATGATGTTGTATTAAATTGAACTACTCATATTATGTACATACTTTAAACTTTTTATATTATATTAATACATATAGATTATAGAGAAACAAATGTATTTATATATATAAGGTCTAGTATTTAGAGTTACCAGATGTTAGAAATTTAATTATAAAATTTTTATAACTACTATGAGTTTTATAACCAAAAAATAGGCTACAAAAAAATTTAAATAAGTAATAAAAAAAAAAACAAATAATTTTTATAAAAGCTCATTTCTAAAATTAAAAAATGTGCCGTGGTAAATTTTGGGCAAAGAGTTAAAATGGAACGTTAATTTTTGTTTCAGGAGTAGATAATTGTCAGATTGTCATACATATATAATTTGACATTTTAAAACTATCTGTCATTTAAGAAGTATATTATTTTTAATACATTTAGATATTGAAGTGAAATACATATACATATGTATAAATAATATTTTTTAAAATAGAAAAAGTAAGTTCTTATTGGTTATCAAATAAAAACCATTTAACATAACCTATTCAAGTGAAAATCCATCCATTATGAAAAATTTAATTTAAAGCCATCTGTCGGAAATTATTTAATTATCTACTCCTCTCATCTACTCTTTTACAAAAGTTGGTGTAGCTGGAAGTAGAAAAGAGTAGTTTACTCCTTTTAAAGAAACGCAAGCAATTAAGAAAAACCTAATGTTAGCATACTTCTGTACCTATTAACAATATTCACATTACATGTGTTTCAAAGTATAGCGCAATTTCATTTTGAGACACATTACAGCCTCTAAATGAAGGGCGATACAAAAATATTTTCTTAAACCATTTGAAAGATATGCAAGGGGTTCAAATTTTTATAAAAATTGCATGTACGCTTAACGGTAAATTAAAGGCCGGGGGTACAAATAAAAAGTTGTAAATAAAATTTATATTTTTTTTTTTGTAGTATCGTTGTTAAAATTTTATTGATTAATTCCAAACGATGGAGAAGTTTTGTAAAAAAAAGTCGGACGGACAAATTGACCGAATGGGAAATTGTTAAGAACTTGAAAAAAATTTAATAAACTTCACAAAATTTTTAAATGTCAATTAAATGATAAATAAAATCGCGAAGTACCTTTGTATATTAATTAGTAGGTAATATTAAAAAATTTATTATACCATTTAGGTATAAATAAAGGTTATCTTATGAAATTGAAAAATATACTATTTAATAAATATTTTCTATTGAATTAATACCTACTTGAATTGTGTAATTTTTTAATTAATTTAATTTTTTTTTAAATTGAAAAATCATTTTTTTTCTATTAATTACATTTTTTAATAGAATTACTTCATCTTCTTTATGTAATTTATATTTATAATTTCTAATTATAAACTTATTTTAAAAAAATATTACTTATAACTACCAAAGACTATAGTCTATAGAATATTGTATTCTATAAGTCTTTGGAACACAATTTATTTAGATATCTATTTTTATTTTTAAATTAATTTTATATTTATTTATTATAATAAATACATATAGAAAATTTATTACTCAAATTGGACTAACAAAATGAATACCAAAGTTCAGAAATATTTTTTCAAAGTTTTTAAAAACTTTTAAATTTACTGTTATTATTATTATTATTATCACATAGAGTCATTAAGAATTTAATTAGCATTTTTGAGTATCAATTTGTTTAAATTAAGAACAAATGTGAAATTATATGTACTAGATTGGTACGCGTAATAGCGCAATAAACACTGTGATCATTACTAAAGTTATATATCTCTATTGGCATTGTATAATAGGTATAATATGTATTGTACAAATGTACAATTGTATTTTCTAGAACGATAATTTCGGTATCATTTAGACAAAACTGAGTAAATGTTAGATCATAGGCAGAAAATACAAATATACTATTTGTCAAACAAAGAAAAATATAAAATATCGGGAGAGCCATCCATAAATACTAGGATCTGGGACAAATATCGGGACGGGAGAGTAACCATAATTACTGGAAAAAAGATTTTCTCTGAATATTTCTGTCTGGAAAATATTTTTACTCATAGGTACAAAATTTTAACACAAAAAATTTTTCCACACTAATCTATGTATACCTACATATATATTATGATTTTTAGGGTTACTAACTACATTGAATTTGACATTTGAATTTTGTAAACAAACAAGAGAATGTAAGCAAAGCAAACAAATTTTATATAACATTTTAAAACCTGTAAGATATGCAAATTATAATATTATTTAAGTTTTTTTTATTTAAGTTCGATATTTACATAAATTTATTGGTAGACTACATATTTATTAAATTGGTAACTCTAATTTAAACGCACATAACATTTATTAAAAAAAAAAAAAAACAAAAAAATATCTGCAGTCAATTTCAATGATTAACACACAACAACGTAGAAAAATTGTGTGTGTGACCATACTCATAAATATTTTGTTTTTTTTTTGTATTTTGTATTATTAAAAATGGTTTTTATTTTCTTCTCTACTTATAACTTAAATTAAAAAAAAATTAAAAAAGGCAATAAAAGAAAAAAAAACCGCCGGCATTCTGGTTTTTTTAATATTATTATCATTATTATAGTTATTTTTAAATTTTCGCTTTTTCAATGTACCACAGAAGCGACAGAAGAATGAGATGGTATCTTCTCGAATCCACTTAACTTTACAATTTCATTTTTCTGTTTTCCATTCTTTCTATCTCTTTCTTTCTACATTTATCTAAAGTTTCACTAACACAAAAACAATTTGAGTTTTACAATATTTTACTTCAATATTTAAGAAACATTGAAATTTCGTAAGTGATGTATGTAGTATTTTTTCATTTTATTTTTGTAATTTTTTTTAAAAAAAATATTTGTAGGTATTAAAATGATCTTTAATCGCGTGTATTAGCCTTTTTTTTTTAATTTTAAATTAAAAATAAACAAAAAACTGATGTTTTTTTTGTACCTTAAAATTAATTTAAAAAAAGAAATGAAAAAAATAAGATACATATTTTTATACGCACGGATATCCCCAGTTATTTAGATCAAATGCATATACACATGCAAATTTATACATGTACTATGTATTTATTATACCTATATTTATTTTTTTTTTTAATTTTTGAAAACAAAAACAACGTTTTGTATTTTTTTTTAGTTTCAAATGCTTTTGTATTTTTTTAATTTTCAATTTATTTCCTAAGGCGTTCGTTAGTTCTGTCAAAAAAAATTTTATGCTCTGTCCGTTTTTTTTTCAGGTTTGTTTTTATTTTACAAAGTGCTCACAGTTCAGATTATGAGCTCCGTAAAAAAGCTCAGGTTTTAAGGAGTTGTCAAAAAATAAAACGTCTAATAAAATAAAATAAATGCCTTAAATGCAAGAACGCCTAGCATTTTAGCAGAACATCTGAGCACTCGACGATAGATCACTCTGATAATCTGATCGATAAAATTAAAATGCGCTTTAGTTGACATTTTGGACTTCCTCACCTAAAAATTGTGATCTTATTTTGTATTCTTAGCTAAAGTATTCAGTTAGGTTAAAGTAAATAGATTAAAAATTTTAATTAGACATGAATAATAATAATAACTACATATTTTTTAGATACAAAACTGGCAAAGCAAAATAAAAACTCTTTCAAAACTTAACTCAACGAATTTAATTTATTTTTTTGGCAATGAGTCTTTCAAATTGAGTTTTCAATGATAAGCGCCTGTGTAACAAACTTCAGAATAATATTTATAAAATTGGAGTCGTATACATTACCACAATAATTCAACTATTTTATGGAAATTGTCGTTCTGTAAGAAATGTATTTCGAAATACATATATCAGCATGCTCGTGCCGGTCATTCGCAAAAATATATATGTGCTGTGAATGTGTGTTTCAATTTCCCGACGTTCACAAGAATTTTGACTTTCTGAGTTAACTGTGTGGCGTATTATGCACAAAGATTTAACGTTGAACACCTACAAAGTGCAACTGACACAAGAATTGCTGCCACGAGATCATTTCATGCGTCGGAACTTTGCCAATTGGATACCGGAACAAAATGAGGATTTTTCAAAAAATATTATCTTTCGGACAAAGCACATTTTTAGATCGGTGGCTACGTTAATAAACAAAACTGCTGTATTTGGGGTGAGGAAAACCCTCGCGCGATCCAAGAGAACGAACGTATCCACAAAGAGTCACTGTTAGGTATGCATTGTGATCTGGTGGTTTGATAGGTCCGTACTCTTTCCATAACCGTTACCGTACCAGATGATCACAACTTTTTGATGGTCAAAACTGGAAAATATTTGATACTGAGGATATGTGGTTTCAACAAAATGGGACTACGTGCCATACAGGCAGACAAATACTGCAATTACTGCATACAAAGTTTTCAGACCGTTTTATTTCCAGATTCGGTGACGTGAACTGTCCTTCAATTTCCCCTGATTTTACACCATAAGAGTTCTTTCTCTGGTATGTGAAAGGACAGGTCTACAAGGATAATCCTAGAATCATTCAAGCATTGAAGAGCCGCAACTATGCCAGAATGTGACCGAAAATTTTGGTAAAAGAATCAGGTACTGTAGAGACGCAAGAGGTGGAGACATGTGAGATATTATTTTCAGAGTATAAATTGCAAACATTGTACTTCAAAAATTAATAAAAACTTTTCCAGTTTCAATTGAAATTCTATGAAAAAAAAATCGTTGCATCTAACAAAAAGTACAATTCTAAAATTTTTTTAATATATATAATATTGGAAAATGAAAACTCATTTACGGTCCCTATAAACTTTAAACTCAATATGTGTACATGCATCATTATGGAATAAGAATTCTTAGACTATTCCATTATTATTTTATTTTTACCCCTTTTATTATAAATAATGTAACCATAACTTTTAATTAACTTACTAAAAAAAAGGGTTAAATTCAAACCTATGTTCAACATTTAATTTAAAAAACTAAATTAAAACATTTTAAACAATTTTGCAACGAATATTTAAAAAACCCAAAGATACCATATGAACAACTTACCAAAACACAGGTGTAACTAACAATTTTTAACTAATACATAGGTATATAATTTATTATTTTTTAAGTTTTTAAAATGAAATAACTAGGCATTGTACAGGTGCTTAACCATGTAAGAAATTCGCATAGCATCTATTAAATTCGCATGGCAAATATTTGGTAATTTGAAGTGCAACGCTCTAATCAAAAGATTCATAAACACAAATTATAGAGCAAATTTAAAGATGAAATCATTAGCTGTACGCTACGTAACTCAAGTTTGGAAATAATTGCGATCCGAATTTTGTAAATACGATGCGAATTTTCTACATGGTTAGGCGCCAGATTTAAATATGTTTAAAATAAAACATTTTAAAGTCTAATCTCTAACTTATGAAAATCTTACTGCAAATAATTATGCATGGAATTATCATCTTCATCACTATTGAATTAACACCAACTATGCCTATATGTAATACTTTAACTTGGTTTTAAGATCTTATATTAGGCTTCAAAGTCGAATATTAAGTCCGCAGAAGCGCATGTGATACCTACGACCACTTACGAGATATGTTATCGAATGATGCTGATGCTTGGGCTGACCAAAATATGAAAAATATGAAAGCTAATAAAAGTATTCGATTTATATATTCGGTTATGAAATTAAAGTTATTTTCGACAATGAATTTACGTTTAAATAAAGAAAAGAAGCGGTCGAAGGTTTGTTTTTAGAAATTGTAAACAAGATTTTGGATTTTGGAATTTAAATTTAAGACAAAGGATACCTAATCAATTAAACTAGTAAACATGTTCAAAGGTTTAAGTCTATAATATTTTTAAAACTAATTTACACAACAATTACTAAACTAATTTTTATACCCGTATGACTATATAGTCCAAGGGTATAATAAATTTGCCATTACGTTTGTGACGCAGAGAAGGAGGGGGGTAGATATAGACTCAAGTGTATGGATCGGATCAGAATCGAAAAATAAATCGATTTAGCTATGTATGTCCGTCCGTCCGTCCGTCCGTCCGTCCGTCCGTCATCACGATAACTCAAAAAGTAAAGGAGCTAGGATTATGAAATTTTTACAAATTCGTTTTTATGCAAAAAACGGAATCGAGTTTTAAATTCAGCCATTTTGGTCCACGGGTTCGAGTACCTGCCATACAACTTCTAATTTTATATGAGCATTACTCTATACCTATGGAAGCTGCGTGTCTGAAATTTTGCCAAAAGTAGTTTAGTATAATGGCCAAAGTTACTGCAAAATTTGGTTGGTCTACTGCAGAGATTTCGATTAGCTGCCATACAACTCCTTCTTTTATATGAGTTTTACACTACACCTGATGAAGCTGGGTGTCTGAAATTTTGCAAAAAATAGTTTAGTGTAATGGCCAAAGTTACTGCAAAATTTAGTTGGTCTACTGCTGAGGGTTCGAGTAGCTGCCATACAACTCCTTCTTTTATATGAGCATTATTCTACACCTAATAAAGCTGAATGTTTGAAATTTTGCCAAATGTAATTAATCGGATGATATAATGTATATGTTACGGTCATACGGGTATCCCAGAGTTGACACAGTCTACTCTACTACACTCTTCCTCGTTTTAATTAAATTGAATACCTAATAAATTTGATTAAAAGTGATAAAAAAAAAACTTTTGTTTATCAAATTTCGTAATCTGTAAATTACAAAGCAAAAAAATATTAGAAAACAGTAGCTCTTGAACTTTGTTCTATTAAATTTTTATATAATTTTTACTCGTGTATCACCAGGCGCAATTTTTATTTTATTTTATTAATTACTAATTAAATTGTAATTAAAAATGTGTACTTAAATTTATCAAATTTAGTTAACAATTTAATAGAAACAAAAGATTAATTAAGAAATTTTTGATATAATGGAATAAGTTAAAAATAAAATTAATTTGACCTATTGATATTATACCTACATTGAGTGCGTTTTAATTTTTAAGTATAATTAAGATATTCTAGAAAGTTTCAGAATTAACACCACCTTTTGGGCCCAAACAATCAGTTCAAGTTCAAAATAAGTTAAATAATCAAAGGATATATTAAATTATGTGTTTAACCCTGTAATTCAGGGCGATAGATATAGGGTCATATTAATGAATGGATCGGATCTGCAAATCAAAGTGAACCGTTTTAAATTTTAACTAAACTCATTTTTAAAATTTAAATATAAGAAACGTTTTTGAAATTGAAATTGAGCTAGTTTGTGTGCATAACTGTATATTTAATAAAGCTGATTGTCTGATCTGAAATACTGTCAAAACTATTTAGGTTTTATGTCAAAAGTTTGCGCAAAATTTGATTAGTATTATAGCGCAGCATATAAAATTTCTTTTTTTTTTGCCATACAACTTCATTTTTTATGTGAACATAAGTCAATATTTAATGAAGCTGAGTATCTGGAACTTGGTCAAAAAAAATTAAGTTAAATGGGCAACTTTTGCACAAAATAAAGTTGGTCTATTACAAGAGTTTGGAAAAGCTGACATACGACTTATATTTTATTGTATTATTTTATGAATAGAGTTTGATTAGTTGAGTGGTGAGTGAATTTAGTCATAAGTATAGTTAAACAGATCATATAATGTTTATTAAGGTCATCCTAGAGTTGACACGCTCTATTCTTTTCTTTGATGAGTTTAGTATGAGTTTAATTTATAAAATAGCAAAGTATCTATTTGAATATTATAAAAAGTTAACTGACAATTAAAATTTGAGATTAATTTGATGAAATTCGAAAACTTATAATAACATCGATAGATCTATATATGTAGGTGTAAAAGATTAATAACAGGTTCGCACTGTGGTCCTCGCGCCCTACCTTTGTCCTTGTTTTAGCCTTTATTTTCACAATGTTCTTCCTTTTTGGGGCAGTCAGTTTCGCGATTAAGGCATTATTTTTCTTTTAAGTGAAATTTGATGCCTATTAGAATTCATTTCTCTAAGCATTATTTTCGCCTTCTATTTTGAACATAAAAAAAATAAATTCTATGTTTGGATCCTAAAGATATTTGCGGTGTTTTGACCCATAGCTGATAGTTAACCCATATATAGTTCCAAAAACATTCAGTTCTAAATTTTGTTAGGGTTATTGAGTCTCACCACTAGTGGGATATATTCCTCAGATATATTTGATCAACATGTCTCATAGCTGGTGGGACATAACACCCAAGGGCACACGTCGCCGCTGCCCAATTAAATAATAAATGCCAGATAGACTATTGTAGATTCAATTTTAGGTTAGGTCGATTTGGAAAGTGGTCGATATATCTTATATGTATGTATTTAATATCAGGAAATATTTTATTTAATATATTATTTTACCAAGCAATATATATATTACACAAAAGTTGTTTTTATATGATTTAATTGAACCCTTATATTTTTTAAGATTGCTTTGCTCTTAAAGTTGTTTATGCTATTACAAAATATTTGGCACTTAAGTTTGATTGATAATTTGATTAATTAAATCACGATTAGTATACATTATAAAGTTATTATATAAAGTAATTTTTATATTAAAAAAATCTTTACAAAGGCTTTCGAATTGTATTGAATAAATAATTGAATAAATTAAAACAATTTTATTAAAATGCCAAAACAACGAGAACATTCTTCCTTTGTGAATTAAAAATGCAAATTAGAAGTGATATCACCAGTTTGATAATATTTCTATTAATTAAATTATTTGAAGTAAAAATTTTTTTTTTCACAAATTCAAAGGTTTTATTTATTTTGGAAATTATATTGTTAATAACTTTTTATTAGAAAGTTTATTAAACCATATGTGACCCTGTCTATCCATTGGGTTATAATTAAAAAAGTAAATATTTTTCTCAAAAAATTCTTTATTAAATCAAGTAATAAATGTGTATAATAGGATAAATAGTGATTATTTATATTAAATTTTTTTTAGATAATGGTACGTTAAATTATAATAGTCATTGAAAAACTATTCTATGTAAATTTTCGACTTTGGCAAGTTGGATTAGTCCCTAAGAAAAATTCCAATAGGCGTAAATTACATAATCTTGGTGCCAATTCATATCAGCATTTAAAGATATTTGGATAAAAAATATATCTTTTAATATGCATACGTTAAGTGATATCCGAAAAATTTACTATAAGCAGTTATTGAGAAATTATTGAATTAAAGCTAAAAACAAACAAACAATTGCTTAACAGCCTAAACTACTATGGATCCAAACTAAGAAACTTGAATAATTCACACCCGAAATGTTTAAATACCATAAATATTCGGAAACACTAGATGAGACTGATGATTTCTTTTTTGAAATTGTTGGATATTCTGGAGTTAGTTTTCTAATCTTAGTTTCCGAGTCTTTAAATATCATATGTACGTATTCAAAAAATATAAAAAAACAAGCAACGAACAACAATAAGTCGATATAATCGCGTGATAGTAGGGAGGCGCATCACAGTTGTTCGAACCATCACTGAAATTCATCTCAAATTTCAGATAATTTCGGGAACAGGAGAGATCAACTCTCTACCAAATTTTAAATTTCTATCTTTTTTAATTTCGAAGATATGCTTGTTTGGGTCACGGAAGTGTATGACAGGGACCCGAAACACCACTTTAATTCATTCCAAATTTAAGGGGAACAGGAAAAACACACTTGTACAAAAAATTACATTTAAAAGGTATGTGGCTTGGTTCGTTTTAAAGATTCCAGAATCCGAAGAACCCATAATCCGATTTTGACTAATCCGCGCCTTTCTTTTATTAGTGGCGCTGATAAAAAAAAATTATATAGTTTTTTATATCATCTTGCTTCGTTTTGGTATGGTTACAAACACTATACCAAATTTAATTTGGCTGGTCTTAAACGATACACTTCTCTGTTATTCTTTCTATAGATCTTACTTAATTTTTCTAAAAAAAATTTTCTATATTATTTTATCAACTCGTGTTTCGCACCTTATTTTATAACTGACCAAAAAGCATTTTAAAAATACAAAATAAAAAAAATCAAAAAATAACAAGTTTTCACTTTCACGAATTTAATGTATGATGAAAACAAAATATGTATAAAGAAGAACTCAATTGTTAAATTGATAATGACAACAAGGTATCACTCATCTGTCAAAACATATTTTAAAAATAAAACTCAAATATATGCATGTACATGAATATCAACAAAATTAAAATGTTTATTAATTTATTAACACAAATAAACCATACACATATTTAGTATTATTATAATAATTAATTATATAGTAGTGTGATTACGCACTTTAGTTGTTTAATTTTATTTGGTTTATTCATATTTATAAAAATGTATACATACTTACATAGAAATAATTCGACCCCAATGAAGGTCTTTTAGATCACTTTGTTTTTCTTCTTAGATAATTTTTAGTTATTTATATATATATAAATATAGATATATGTATGTATATTAGTTAAATTTTTGAGAAGACTAAACCTTGTTTTTTAATTTTATAATTATATTGAATTGTCTATATGTCCAATCAGCGGTTTTTTTTTAATAAAACCTCATCTAATCAGAATCACTATAGAATCTAAATTCGTAATGTACCTTCAAAAGATAAGGACGCGGGTTCGGTACGAAATCTGAAAGAGTAGAAAATGATTGTACATATGTCAGCGTTTTTGATTTTGATTTGTGGAGATTTCGATTTTGAGAATTTTGGTTTTGCAAAAAAGTTTCTCTATAACGTATTTATATTGATCGAATTCCCTCCTAATATATTCCTTCTTTATACCCGTATGACTATAAGTCCAAAGGGTATGCTAAGTTTGTGACGCAGAGAAGGAGGGTGGGTTATAGATATAGACTCAAGGTATGTATGTCCGTCCGTCCGTCTCCCCGATAACTCAAAAATTAAAGGAGCTAGGGTTTTGAAATTTTTATACAATAGCCTTCATCGCTATTTAAATCAGCCATTTTGGTCAACGGGTTCGAGTACCTGCCATACAACTTCTTTTTTTATATGAGCATTACTCTTCACCTAATGAAGCTGGGTGTCTGAAATTTTGCCTAACATAGTTTAGTGCAATGGCCAAAGTTTTTGCAAAATTTGATTCTTGTAATGCAGTGGGTTCGAGTAGCTGCCATACAACTCCTTTTTTTATATTAGCTTTACACTAAACTAATAAAATTTTGTCAAAAGTAATTAACCGGATGATATAATGTTTATATTACGGTAATACGGATATCCCAGAGCTGACACAGCAGCTGAAGCAGCTCCCACTATTTCATAAAATCGAGTTTCATTACGTCATATACTAAACTATGTTTGCCACAACTTCACAAGTATTAAATAATTATAACGGTGGCATGACATTTGTCCCCTTGTCATTGGTCCCCAAGGGACTAATGACACACTCAAATGTGCCATTAGTTCCCGGGGAGAAATGACATACCAGGTTTTGTCATTACTCCCCGGGGGAGTAATGACACTGAATATACGCAAATCAGAATTTCCTGAATAATTTAAAAATTTTGTTTGATAATTGCAATAGAAACATAACGAAATTTCAAATTTGTTTTTAAAAACCGTATACATATTGTAAGTTTAAAATTTTTGATTTAAGTAAACCCAATAACGGGATGGTGTCATAACTCCAAAAAAAAAATTTCAAATTTACAAAATTCCAAAAAAAAAATTCCAAGAAAAAAAAAATTCACAAAAAATATTTCCATAGCTTTAGCGAGCAAGAATTTTAGAGTTTGTTACAAAATCAGGATTATACGCTTTTTCCAGAATATTTATATATTTGTATACGTGAGATTCTGAATTAGAAGGGTTTTTAGAGTTGGATTCAAAATCAGGGTTTCAATAATTTGTTTAGCGGGGGTCTGGGGGCGGCAGCCCCCACTATTTTTAAATTTATATTTGTTGACATAAGCATGTAAAAAATAATTAGGAGAGATTTTATAGTTGGCTACAATTACAGGATTATACGCTTTTTCCAGAATATTTATATATTTGTATACGTGAGATTCTGAATTAGGAGGGATTTTAGAGTTGGATTCAAAATCAGGGTTTCAATAATTTGTTTAGCGGGGGTTTGGGGGCGGCAGCCCCCACTATTTTTAAATTTTTATTTGTTGAAATATGCATGTAAAAAATAATTAGCAGGGATTTTAGAGTTGGATTCAAAATCAGGATTGCCGCTTTTTCCAGAATATTTATATATTTGTATACGTGAGATTCTGAATTAGAAGGGATTTTAGAGTTGGATTCAAAATCAGGGTTTTAATAATTTTTTTAGCGGGGGTTTGGGGGCGGCAGCCCCCACTATTTTTAAATTTTTATTTGTTGAAATATGCATGTAAAAAATAATTACATCATAGTTTGTCATTAAATATTGATTTTTGGAATTTTTTCTTTTGGAATTTTTTTTTTTGGAATTATGAAAATGGAATTTCGGAAATGGAATTTTTTTTTTGAAATTTCGTACCCAACCCCGCAATAACAACATTTTGAATGGAGGTATATTGCCTTTTTCCAGAAAATTTATTTATTAATTTATTTTAATAAATAAATTTTCTGGAAAAAGGCCGTTAATTTATTTTAATAAATAATTTTTCTGGAAAAGAGCCGTAGGTTTATTGCCTCTCACCCTTGTAATCATTAAAGCAGGTGCATTAAATTTAAATAAATAAATTGATTATGTTCTTGATTGTGATAAAGAAATTTAAATGGGGACTAACAAAAAAGATAATGTTGCCCTTTTGAATGTTGATGGCAACAATCTCTTTTTTTCTTACAATTTAGTAATAATTCCAAAACCTTTTTGAATTTTTTTGGAAAAGAGCAACATTCTCTGTTTGTTACAATTTAGTTATAATTCCAAACAAAAAATTTTTCCGGGGAATAATGTCACATATTTCGGGGACTTATGACACACTAAGGTGTGTCATTTCTCCCCGGGAACTAATGGCACATTTGAGTGTGTCATTAGTCCCTTGGGGACCAATGACAAGGGGACAAATGTCATGCCGCCAATTATAACTACTATATTTAGAGATTCTAAAGCCTCTCGTACTATGTATTCACTAATTTTATGTTTGAAATGTTGTGCTTAATTAATATTTCATTGAAATTTTCGGCATTCATCTGCGGCTTACTTTTTAATTGTGAATGTGATATGGAGGTAAGAACAAGCATATATCATCACCATCATATATATTAATCGTGTTTTTTCGGTCGCAAAGTTGCCAGTCGCTGTTCAGTTACTTGGTCATAAATATAAATAAATAATAATTTGGGTGCGAAAATCGCTCGAGTTTTGAGCGCTTCGCGACAGTCGCGAACAATTCTCATATTTCGTAGAGCAATGTATAGCGATTCTGTCGGGATTTCTATTTTTGATTGAAAGTATTAGGTACTTTTCTGAATTTTCAAAATTATGAAAGAAATTATAAGTTATTAAAATAAAAATACTGGCTTTGTTTAAATAAATATCCGTTTTTTATTTAGTTTATGGAAATAAATTCAAGTTTTATTAAAAAAATATGTTTCAAAATCACAAAACTTATTAAAAACTGTTTAGATATTTATTTTAAAATTTTAACACAAAAAATATCAAAACAATATGTATTTTACGCTAGTCATCTTTACAAACATTTAAAATTTTGACATTTCCAAAAGCGACAATTTTTCCTATGCCGCAAACTGAAAAATAATTGACATAACATATAGCTCAAACTAAAAATACCGTGAGGACAAGTTTAGTAAGGAGTGAACAATTTATAATTTATAAAGATTTTCCAATGATAAACGATGATGCTCCAGCAAAAGCGGTTTTTAACTCCAATCTGGAGTGTAGACGAAGTAGAGGTGGACCACATCTTCGATGGAAAGACGGTGTTCTGTCAGACATAAAAAATGCTTAATATTGGTGGAAGTTGAAGAAAAGGTGCGCAAGACAGAAGGCAATGGAGTAAGGCTTTGGACTCGGCTCAAAAATAAAAATTTGTTATGCCGATAAATTAAAGTAAAGTAAGATGTTTTGCAAGAGATTTTATAAAAATTAATTAAAATTATGCAAAATAATTAAAAAATAAAACACTCGCGAAAACGATAAAATTTTTGCTTAAAAGTGTTTAGAATAAAAAACTATTTTTGTTTTAATTAATATTTTGAATTCAAATATACTCCAATATACCTTAAATATTATGATTTATACATTTATGTATATTTATATATGTATATGTATTATGTATATAAAATATTTGCAATACTGGCAAATATTTAATGGTTGTGCTTTTTTTTTATTAATCTCATATCAAGGAAAAAAAATTTAAAGTAATACAAAAATGTAGTAAGCAACTCATTTGGACTTAGAACTTTTTGCGTTTTAATTTAAAATGAGTGGGTGTGGTGGTATTTTCTCACTATTTAAAAATATTTATAATAAAAATGAGAAGAAAATATTAATTTATTAATTTATTCTACTTATTTTCTTTTGTTTGTGTATTTTTTTTTAGGAGCGCACATGTGTGTCAACAATAATTTTTTAACTAAATAAAATTAAGTTTATTTTTTTACGATTTTTATTAAGTTGGATTATAAGATTCAAATATCTTTTATAATATAGTATGTAATATAAATTATAACATACTAAACTATTTGATCAAAAGAAGTAGTGGTAAAGACGCCGCCTTTCATGTGGAAAGTCACGGGTTCAAACGCCGGTCAGATCATATCTAATAAAAAAATATCGTAAAATTGTATAATTATATCGTAATATAAGATAAGATTTAATACAACTTTTGTGTAGGATAATAGATGGTGCACAAAATTAACATTTGTGTATTAATAATCTTACACAATAGCTACAGCTGAGTTAATCAGCGACTTAGTAATGAACGATGAATACAACGATTAAAGAAACAGAAGCCTAGTCTAAATAGACTTGGCGAATACTCTATACTCCTTAAAGAATACCAAAACAAAATTGTCTCAGAAAACGAAAAAGGTTTTAGGGAGGTTAAAAGATTGCAGGATTTTTAAGGGTTCAAAAAAACTAATTAGGGTGATTTAACCATAAAGATCTAAAGTAAACAAAGTCAGACAAATTGTTTTTGATTTGGAGAAATATTTCTGAAATTTTATTTTAGTTCAAGATAGTTTGATATATAAAATTTTTCTTCTAACAATTGCCGGGCCGAAGTGAACAGCGTGTTGGCAATACATCACCAAATTTTATGACAATTTATCAAAACCCCTTTTGAGTGAAAGAACTCAAATTTGTATTAAGAGAGTCTATTTTTAAGACTTTAATTTAAATGAATCACATAACGTTGATGCCAGAAGAAGTTAAACCAATCCGTTACTCGCATAATTTGTGTCTAAATCTTAGATTTTTCTTTTTTTTACGATGGCCAGTGGAAACCTCGAAAGGTACCAATTACAAATGTGGTGATGTTCCTTTACGTAGGGTACCCTCTGTGAAACACCAATACTACGTCCTTTTTTAACAAAACCTTAGGGATGGGCCAGTGATACCAATGTACAAATTGGTTACAAGAATGGGAATATGGAAGGATTTCAGGAATTGGATTGAGAATATTCGAGATTATTGAATTATGGGGGGTAAGTAAAATTGGATGAGATATTTTGAGAAGGGATGTTAATATTCTTCTAAAATTTAAGATACTTATTCATTCATTATCAATTTTGGAAAACACATTTAGTGGAATATGATGAACAAGAAGGGTACTATTTTAAGAATTGAAAAAAAGTAATATGTTCTTATAATTACAATTAATTTTAATAAATTTCTCCATTAGATAATATTATAAAATATAGGCTCTTTAAGATGTAGAAAGTGTTCGATTCCATATTTATATGCAATAAGTTTATTCAATTTTAAATTAAAAGATCTTTCAGTATATGGGAGTTGTATTATTAAATTAATTTATTTGTTTATATTTTGTTAATATAATTTTTATTATTATTATAAGTATGTTAATTATTTAATATATTTCATTAATTTGAACGGAATGACGAAATCTAACTGAATCGATTCGAAAACAATTGTTCAAGTATTTTTAATATTACTAGCTAGAATTTGAACACGGGCTCTTCGAACAAAAGGTCGGTACTCAAACCACTCACTCAACTGCTAACATTATGATGAAAATTTAGATTTTTCTCTTATCCAAATTTGCACTACGATGTTTAGGTGATAAATAGAAATTCTTTAGTGAAATATTATTTAATAGCCACATTCTATCCAATTTGATTGATTTCGTTGACAAAACTCCCCACTTCATTTTAATCTTCTGACAAACGACCTGTCAGTTCGTCAACACCATAACACCATATTTTACAACAAACATATGAAGTTTGATTAGTAAAAAACACTTACTTATCAAAACACTGATTATTTCATTAATGATTAGTGTTGGTGCCATAGGGCCCAGGCAACTTAATTTTTATTTTATATAAAAACAAAAACTATTGTTAACAATTTTGTGTACACCTTATATTTCCACGTTGGTGTTATTTAAATAATGTGAAATTTAAAAATTTTAAGATAAAAGTTTAAATAAATAAGAGTTAAATGAAAAAAAAATGGAGAATATAAAAACAAATACACATAAATAAATAAAATTTAAACGAATAAACAAAATATGTAAACTTTTAAAAACACTTAATATTGAATAAATTTCTTTCCAACTCATTTACTGATCTTTTACTGAATTTATTAAGAAAGGGGGAAAGGTATAGACTATAGAGTGTAGACGTGATAAGAATCACACTTAGTACAATCTTGATCACTATATAGAGTATTATCTCGACGAATATTCACATGAAATATATTAATATGTGCATTTTTAAATTATCCTAATATTGTCAGAAATCAATTATATTTTTTATTATTTTTATTTAATTGGATAACAATTGATTAATAACCTTCAAAACTTATTAAAAAAAAAAACATTGTACTTCAAATACATTGTTTTGTTCAAGTTTTAAAAATTTGATGAAAAGTAATAGATATAAGTAAAATAATAATATAATTTTTTTGTTTTTTTTTTAGATCTTGAAATTTCAATGTAATTATAGGTGAAGGAATTTTAATGAACTTATTTTGTTTTAAATATGTATAGGTACATATTAAATTGCGTTTATGTACTATACATAATTTGATGCAATCGACCTAGTAATATTTTAAATCTGAAAATTTCAAATGATGGCTTCATGAATCATCCCAATTAATTTATTTCAAATTTTAATTTCGAAAATATGATTTTAAGATTTGAGAGGCGTGTGGAAGGTGCCAGAACCGTCAGTTTAATTCATTGTAAACTTTAAGCACGCAAGTGAAATGTGAAGAAAAACCCTTACATTAATTTTAAGTTTTATCTTCATTCATTAGTATCCAAGATATGTTCGTTTGCTCTTGGTGTGATTAGAAGATTCCAGCATCTGAGCTCATGGTGCGATCTCGCCAACTTTCAATCCCCGCCTTACTTTTGTCATTAGATATGCATAAATCGACAGTATAAGTTGCGACCTCTAATAACCCGTTTGGGCTTGACGACTAAATGAAGTTTTTTTTAATTTTTTGTTATCTTTGGTTTTTTTCTATAATTTAGCTGGAATAAAGATGTGTGGAATAAAATTTTAACAATTAAATAAAATTTTATGTAATATTTTAAAATTAAAACTGTAAATAAGCATAACGTTATTTCACTGTACTTAATTAAAATTTTATAAGTGTGCATGTATGAGGTTAAAAACCCGATTAAAACTAGTTTAACATAAACAAGGTCAAAAAATAAAAATAATCATTAGCAAAATACCAGATGTTAAAAATATAAAAAAGTTTTTAATCTAAGAAATGAACTATTTTCAAACTTTTAATAAACTATTTGATTAATTTATCATTAGTTTAATTTCTAAGGAATATTTTAATCAATCAGGAAATGATAGTGATATATAAGTTAAATGTTTAGTTTAAACGAGGAAGAGTGTTGTAGAGTAGACTCTGTCAACTCTGAGATACCCGTATGACCATAATATCGACATTATATCATCCGATTAGATACTTTTCACAAAGTTTTAAATCTTTTACTTTTTATATTAAAAGTAGTAAGGTACATATTTTTGGAGATATTTGCAATTATTGCAGCATGTACCTCTTTATTTAAATAACAATTTTAACCTCTTAATGCCGTACACGCCAATTGCGACCGCCACAAAACTTCATGAATTTTATTGCAGTCTTATTATTTTTGTTAAAAAATAAACTTAAATGAAAAATAAAATTAAATGAAAGTAAATCTGCTCATGTTAATTTTAGTAATAGAAATATAAGAAACCCACCTAAAATATATTTAAATAGTGTATTTGTATCAATCGAAAATTCATCAAAATACCTAGGATGTAAACTGGATGTCAAGCTAAGGTGGTCTGAACATGTTAAGAAGAAAAAACTAGAATTTGAAAATAAATATAGAGAAAATTACTAGTAAGTCTAAATTAACAATATATAATAAAGTGTTAATTTACAATCAAATAATAAAACCTATATGATTATATGTTATATTCAACTTTGGGGTTGTGCCAAGCAAACGCATATTACAAAAATACAAACCTTTTAGAATAAAGTCCAATGTAACATGGTAAATTCTCCCTGGTATGTACGTAATAGTGACATTCATAAAGATTTACAAATTCCCTAAAGCTATAGATGAAATAAGTAGATATGCCATAAAGCATAAAGCTCGTCTAGAAGGGCACATAAATATTGAAGCTGCTCAGTTAGTAAATAATCAGATTAATACAGAGGTCTAAAAGAAAAAAACCTTTAGATAATATAGTATAAAGTATAGATTTCCTTAGGGAAAGTACACCCAACTTATACTCAAACTAAAGATAGCAAAAAAATAATGGTTACTCAGTTCGACTAGTTTTAATGAGGGAAGGGTGTGGTTTAGCTCGCTAAGAATTCGGCAAACACTTCTGCTACGGGGCAGTTTATATCTTTTGAAGATTCCAACCAATCCCTGTAAAATAAAAAACAAAAAAAAAAAGTGTGAAAATTTGCTATCGAGCTGAAGTGGTCACCTATTCTAAATTATAAGCAACTAACTAATTCATTCGAACTTTGTAAACAATAATTACGAACAGCTGAAGTAAAAACAATTTTTTAACAATACAATATTGCATTAACTTATTTTAATATAATTTATTTATTTAATAAGAATTTATATTAAATAAATATTATCAAAACAAGTGTAATAATTTGATTACTTTATTTATTTTAAATTTCGTAAATATGATCCAACATGACAATTGTTGGTAAAAAAAATCTTAAACATTTTTGGAATCGAATTACATTTGTAAAATGTAGTATATTTTTTTTTTATTATAAATAAAATAATAAAAGTAAATATGTGTGAAATTTAATAATAAATTTTATACCATTATCATATGGTTTTAAATTGCAAATAAACAAAATCTCCATTTTCGAATTTTTTTATTTTAAATTAATTTATTATTCAAAATATTACATCATAACCAATAAGTTACTATAATTACTTTAAATTCCGAATTAAAGGAAATTGTATTATACTTTCTATGTCTGTGTATAACAAATTACGTTGGGCGTTTTTCGTTTTGTAATCAGATCTATGCTCAGGGCAGATATCAATCGTTCTGATCTAAGTTTTATCCGAACTCTGACGCTCTGAGTTGTAAAAGAAATGCTCAGAGCTGGAATTGTCAAATCACATAGTATTTTATCCAAAACAATATTGCATATTTATAGCAGTTACTTCCCCTGAGTGCATTCCGAGTTGAAAGCGAAACACAAAACGAGTAATCCGAAACGAATCTGAGCATAAAAAGAAACGCATATTTTTTTTTTGACAGATCTGACTCTTCTCTGATTAGAAAAAGAAAATGATCATTGATCTCTGAGCATCTCTGTCTGTTTTGTTATTAAATGACATGTTGTTGTAATAATTTTTTTTTGCATTCGTAGTCATGCAAACATAATTTAAAAATTATATCTTCCGGTTCCAACTAGACATTTGAAAATATCAAATACTGAATTTATTAGACTCCGAGTTATGTGTAAAAGAAAATATTTGTTGTATTGCAACTAATCGAACCTCTTGCACTTGGCAAACTGTATTTTGTGTAGACTTTCGTTATTAAACCTAACTACTTTTAAAAGAATTTCTGGTAGTCAGCTCCATATGACATTAAGTTTATATCAGAGATCGTATTAAAAATTAGTTGCATAGCAGCTAAATCGAACCCGATCTCAATCTCAATAAGAATGATGGCTCTTGTATAAAAACTAATTTGTGAAAACTTCAGAATTATTATGCGTAGGGACCGCTGGACTTACATAGCTTAATCTATCCAATGTTGGATTCATATCTGATACATTATACATGTGAGTATATATATATCTTTACAGCCGAGTAATCAACGACTTAGTGAATAATATGATCAAAGAAACTGAAGCCTAGTTTAAAATAAAACTTGGTGAATGCCCTATACTCCTTAAAGGAGTGGAAAAGGAACAAAAAAAAAAAAATATATATATATCTACATTTATGTGGGTATAACTATTAATTTTATGGGTATTTTTTTGGGTTTTACGATCTTTCATTTTAGAAATGGTGAAAATTGCACTCAAAAGTCTATTTCGAAACCTCTTAAAGTGTTTTGTTCATTTAGAACTAATTAAAGGGGAATAAATGTGACGCATTGTATTATTAGCTGTTCTTTTGTCTATATGTTTTAGAAACCGCTTTTCAAATAGTGAAAGGCCTAATTCTTAATTTATTTCATGTATTAACCAAATATAATTATGGCTAACGTTTTTTTTTTTGGTGGTTTGGTACTGATCTACCGGTTTCAAATATTGAAAACTGGTTTTACCAAAATACTTAAACATATATTATTAATCTATCTATATATATATTATATATATAAATTGCTTATCGTTTAATTAATATAATCAAAAAAATTTTAAACAAAATATGAAAATACAAAAATGTTTTTTTTTATTTTTTCGAAATTGGAGACAAGGCAAAATCTACTGACGTCAATTTCAAAATATGTAAATCTCTTGAAAAGAAATGTAGTCCTAATTATAGAAAATATTCACTTATGTACATATGATTATAAATATAATTAAAATTAAATAATAAGAAAAATAAGAAAAATTAAATAAAAATTAAAATGATAATAAATATAACTTTTGTTTTTATTTAAAAAAAAATTTCTTTTTGAAATAATCATATCAAAAAAAAAAAAAAAACAACAACAACAGCAAAGTGACAAAATTTCAACTAAAGATAATCATATCCCGTCGTCACAGAAAATTTAATCAAACAATTTTTTTATACTCGAATGACCGTAGGTCAAAGGGTATACTAAATTTGACATTACGTTTATGACGCAGAGAAGGGCGTAGATGAATCAGATCAAAATCGGAAACTAAATCGATCTAGCTATATAAGTTCGTCCGCAAGGAGCTAGGATTCTGAAATTTTCACAAATTCGGTTTTATGCAATAGCTGTCATCGCATTACTAAATCCAGACAGTTTGCTCCACGGGTTCGATTACCCCAACATACAGCCTCCTTTCTTAAATGAGCATTTCTCTGTACCTATTGAAGCTGGGTGTCTGAAATTTTTCCAAAAATAGTTTAGATTTTTGGCCAAAGTTTGTACAAAAACTTGGTTGGTTTACTGCAGTGGGTTCGAATAACTGTCATACAACTTCTTATTTTATATGAGCATTACTCTATAACTAATAAAGGTGCATGTTTGAAATTTTGCCAAAAGTAATTAATCGGATGATAGAATACATATATTACGGTCATACAGGTATCCCAGAGTTGACACAGTATACTCTACTAAATTCTTCTTCGTTTTGTTTTTAAATATGCATAAAACATGTTTAAAACTAGAATAGACTAAAATTATTTCTGTATGTAAAATATAAAATATAAGTTTATAACAAAATAATGTTAATTTAATTTAGAAGAGCAAAGTCTCATTTTAAATAAGACTTATGTATATTATGGACTATAGTATATAATTAGTATATATACAATTATCTATAAACTTTGAATTTTTTTTGAAGAACTGATAAAAATTTTTGAATGATTTATGTATTTTATTTTGTTTTGGAAACTTATGGGAAGTCAATTTTTCATCCATTGTTATTTTGATCGAACGACCAGAAATAAAATATTTAATTTTTATTATAAAAACGAGGAGTAGTTTAGAGTGGACTGTATCAACTCTGGGATACCCGCATGAACGTAATATAAACATTATATCATCTGGTTAATTATTTTTGGAAAAATTTCAAGCAAATAATTAAATTAGACTTTGAGTTATGTAAAAAATCTATAAGGTAGATATTGGAACTTCTTATACTACACCAATTATATTTTGTGAATACATTGGCTATAAAAGTTAACTACTTTTGACAAACTAAATTATTTTTAGAAAAATATCAAATAATTATTAAGTATTAAAGATAGTTATATCATATAAAATGAGTAAGTTGTATAGGAAAGTTGTACTGGACATTTAGTTGGATCTTAATGAATTTTACATATAATTATATTTCATGAGATAGTAATAAAACTAAGCCTTAGAACGTTTTAGATTTCCCTTAAATAAAAATTCATCTGTTTTGTTATTGCAATAATTTTAATAAATTTTGAGTTACATTCAGAATTCAAAATTAAGGTTGACTCTTAATACATTGGTTTTGTGATATCTGATGTCACCATGATATTATTTGTATAATCGACCTATATACATAAATATTAATGAATAATGATACCAACTTTTTATAAATACATACCTGCATTGGATTACTCTAGTCAATCGAACAACTCTAGTTAATCGAACAACTCTTAGACTCTATTTGTAATAAAATCAACATATTTATTTTAAATATTTCTTTGAACAAATTTTTACCTCCATAATATTATCAGATTTTCTTTAATATTTGGTTTATTCTTACAAAATAAAAATTTAATTTGATATGCACGAAAAATGATTTCAATAAAACTTAAAATAAATATGTACCTATTTAATTATAAAGAAATTTAATCCGGAATAATTTAATTGAATCCGGAAAATAAAATAATTATATCTATTATAAATAAAGTTTAAGGACCAGTTTCACCGCTGCTTATTGAAAAATTGACTCATAGACTATTCAAAACTTATCTGATAGATAAATTAGAAATTTAAGTTTTACAACTGTCTGATATCTGGACCCTATTGGACCAATCACTGATATCTAAGCAAATAATGAAATAATCAATTTTGTGATAAGTAAAATCTAAACCTAATAGAATTTATATCACATATTTTATAATATATTAATGGTCTCAAATATCCAATTTTATTAAAATGCAATTAAGCAAGTGGACTAGACATTAAGTAGGTAGAAAGACAAAGTTAAAAGTAAGTAGATTAACTTACTTTTGTTTAGAGTTGGCACTTCCGAATATATCATATTAGATCACATATAGTTAGAATACGACCATATTATTATGAACTATTATGTAGGGACAACGTTATTCAGTAAATAAATTTATCTACCAGTTAATTTATTATTAAATTTGAATTTGAAACCAAAATAAAATATGTATCTACAAAATTTTATCTATCAGTTAGTTTATCTACATGTGGTGAAACAAGCCCTTAATATTAAATAAAATTAATTATACTACGTATTTATTTTGTAATTGCTATAATTGAAATTTTAAATTAATTTAAACAAATTCAATTTTCTGAAATTCATAATAAATTTATTGAAAATTAACGAAAATATTACAAATAATTCTTTATAACTGACCAAAAGATGTCGCCTACTTCGTTTAATAATAATTATTAAATTAAGGAAATAATAGTTTGAACACGAACCATACAATAAATTTTTTGGTATAATTCTTCGTGAATGTCAAATAAACTTTTCATTTTAATCAAATGAAATTTAATTGGAAAATTTGTCACTAGAGGCACTATAGGTTAATAATATATTTTTTCTGATACCAGCGTTGTAGCGATCAGGAAATTAATTATAATAAGGAAAATTTTTTTAATTAAATAATGTAACATGCATTTGATGAATTTCAGTAACTAATAATATATGTTCGAACAGTGGGAACCAATTCTATTCTTATTATTTTATTTATTTCAATTAACATTATAAATTTTTTTAATTTTCATATTTAATAAATTATTTTTGGTTTTAATATGTAACCAATCTTTCAATTAATAATATTTGGGATGAGGCGTCAAAATATGCTTATTTATTTACTTTAACTTTATGATGATTGTGGACTTCGGATTATACCTATGCCTTGAATTATTGTTATTTGTTTTTTTTTTACTTGGTAAATTTAGTTATCATTTTAGTATTGACATTCGAATTTTATTCTTCTTATTCTAGTGTTGTGGAATTGTTATTTATTTGTTAAAATAGTAATTCTGAACTTATTTCAATTGTATAGTGGAGTTAATAAAATTGTGGTAAATTATTCGTGATAAATTTCCTCGTTTCCGTTTTAAATTTTTTTGATATTTTGGATTTACTTAATGTTTTTTGGTAACTGATTAAAAATTTCGGATTGCAGATGGAAGTAAACTGTCTTTATCTTTTTAAGTTCAACTCACTGATACATTTAGTTGTTCCCCGTGTCTAGTATGTCTATTAGTCTAGTATGCCTGTATCGTGTCTAGTATGCCTATATCATACACAATAGACCGGGTTTTCAACTTGGTACGCAGACATGTCTACAAACCTTACCATACACTACCATAAATTCAACCTACCATAAAGCCATCGTTTAAATTTTTTTTTTTTTTTTTGAAAAATATGTTAAATGTGAAAAGTATCTGACAATTTTGAATTTTTAACAGTTTTTATTTAAATATATTGTTCTGCCTATTTAATTTTTATACCCGTATGACTATATAGTCAAACGGTATAATAAATTTGCCATTACGTTTGTGACGCAGAGAAGAAGGGGGGGTTGATATAGACTCCAGTGTATGAATCGGATCAGAATCGAAAAATAAATCTATTTAGCTATGTATGTCCGCCCGTCCGTCCGCACGATAACTAAATGAGCTAGAATCTTGAAATTTTCTCAAATAATTTTTTTTGCCGTCATCACTATTTAAATCCAGCCGTTTTGGTCCATGGGTTCGGGTAACTGCCATACAACTTCTTTTTTTATATGAGTATTTCTCTGTATCTATTACAGCTGCGTGTCTAAAATTTTGCCAAAAGTAGTTTAGTTTTATGGCCAAAGTTTCGGCAAAATTTGGTTGGTCTAATGCAGTGGGTTCGAGTAGCTGCCATACAACTTCTTATTTTATATGAGAATTACTCTCCACCTAATGAAGCTGGGTGTCTGAAATTTTGCCAAAATTAGTTACAGCAAAATTTTGTTGGTCTACTGCAGAGGGTTCGAGTAGCTGCCATTCATCTCCTTCTTTTATATGAGTATTCCACTATACTTAGTAAAGCTGTATGTTTGAAATTTTGCCAAAAGTAATTAACCGAGTACGAGTCTACTCTACTACACTCTTCCTCGTTTTTTTCTTAAATTATGATATTTAATATTCTTTTATATTTTAAAACATTTTTCAAACTTAATTTTATAATTATTTTAAATTATTTTTTACATTATAGTTTTCTTATTTTCTCAAATCGGAATATCTCAACGTTCTTTCGTGTGAAAAAATTAAAAAAAAGAAAACAAAATGACATTTAAGTTGTTCAACTTTCCCATACACGATACAACTAAAATGCAAACCAAAGACTCCGCTCACAAAAAATCAATATTTTTTGATTTTCTTCCAACCAGCTTTTCAATTTTCAAAATGGTCTTTCAACTTTCCCATACACGATTCAAGTTGAAAACCCGGTCCATCGTGCATGGGAAGCATTAGAATGGATCGAAAGAGTTATAGTTTCTTATAATTAAATGTATCAACCGTCCGTCACTTCGCACGATAACTGAAAAACTAAAAGATGTTCTGAAATTTTGACAAGTTTGAGTATCCCATAGTAGATAAAGTCTAAATTTGTTAATTAATTGCACAAAACAGTTTATAGTTAAAAAAATTCTAAAAGTATCATTAAATGATTTTGTTTAAGAAATGAGTATTTAAATCCTAAAATCTAACAACGCATTAGAAATTAGTAAAATATTACATGTTAAAATCTAAAACAAAATTTAATAACTATAGTAAATTTGTTTATATTTTTTGTTAGTTAAATAGAATACTCCGAGTTATATGGCTATGGGTTGAGGATATTTGGGTTTGTTGGATTATGGGGTACATGAAAAATTGGATGAGATATTTATAAGAAAGATGTTAATGTTCTTCTTAGATTAAACTAAATCGTACACATATAAATTATCAACTTTGGGGGACACATTTGGTGGAATTTTGTTTTATGAACATGATGGCCGCATGACAAATGAATTTCCATAAGCCATGTTGCACCATCTGGTTAGCTCAACCTTATAAGCAGTTACATCTGCTGCCTTTTTTGTTTCCCTGTTGGAAAATCTTGAGTGGAGGCATTAATCGTTAATATCTTTACAACAGGTGTTTGAACCTACAAGATATCTATAAAAAAAGATCAGTGACGCAACTGTATGACGATAGCCGAATGCAGTGTGCATTGAGGTGACACTAGGATCATTTATATTTTTTTCACTTTATCAAGATATACCTAGAGCCGTAATAGAGGCACTAGCCATAATGTGTAAATTATACTCCATTTCAAGGAGATCAGAGGTGGGGAAGTAAGTTTTGCAGCGATAGAAGAAACAGATACTTATCTATCTACTATTTAGATTTATCAATTCATCCTGCGCAACTTTTATATGTTCTTTCAAGACTTTAATTTTGTAATTTGTCCAGGTGATAGGACTATTTAGCACTGCACCAATTGATTAAATTTTTATTCTTCAAATGAAAAAGCATATAAACTTTTTGCAATAAAATAAAATTCAATATTTAAATTGTGTAGAAAATTAGAAAAATTTTATTTTAAATTTATTTATTTTTAAATGTATATTTATCGAAGCGCGTAAAAACTGAGGTTTGTGTAAAATTTCAAAGGAAGTGGCAAATCATGTGCCATGAATCATGCTATTGAAATTTGTTCTTTCAGATTACACTTTTATTACAAAAACAAAATCTTCTATTTGCTCTGAAGAGTTCTCAGAGGATACACACGTTAAGAATTCTTCGAAAAAAGTATTATTAATCTACTGCAAGTCTTCAAGACAGCAAAAGGTTCTAACAATTTATAAATCAAAAATCTTTGAGTTTTAAGACAAAATATAGTGGAAATTTGAACAAGCTAGTGAAAGGGATCTCGATTGAAAAGGAACATATTGAAGTTAACTGTGACGTTCTCCGTTCACATTACATTAAAATTATTAAGTACTCCAGCAGTATATTTTGTATACTGCAATTTTTGAAGATTCGGGTAGAATATCATTCAAGAGAAAACCTGCGGATCAATTTATAGATTAAAGATCACTTGAGTTTTAAGATAAAAATTACAAAGAACAAATGAATTCAAACTTAAAAATCATACAATCTATAGATGAATTTAAATTTCGGTTAATTCAAAACATTATTTATGAGTGATGACACACCTATATAATATATTCAATTTAATCATACTAATCTATTCTTAAGTAATAAAATATCTTTAATATTGTCTGTGGTAAATTGAGTTATTAGTTTAATTTTTTTTTTTTTTTTTTTTTTTGGGTAGAATCATGGACCACCTGTAATTTTAATTATATTCAAACAAAATATAATAAAATAATCTGCAATAATTGCACAGTAATAATTAAAAACAAAAAAAAAAACCAAAACAAACTAAAAGAAATTATAATTAAAACGTTAAATTGAAGATTTTTTTTTTTTATTTGCAAACATGCTCACGCTTTTAAAATTTTTATATGCAACAACTTTTAAAAACTAATTTCTTGTATTTACTTTGCTGTTATGTCCAGAAAACATCTTAATTATACCAAAAAGGAGTAAATTTTATGCAAATATACATATATATATATAATATATATGTAAACCCATAAAAAAAAGACAGCAACATAAGCATCATAGGCAACAAAAAAAAAAAAAACGTTTAAAACATCCCAGGTTCAAATACAAATTAATCCCACACTGAACTTTAAAAATTTCTTAATGTTTTTTTTTATTTTTTTTTTTTTTATTTTTTCACATTTAATTTTTGCCGACAAAGGCGTACAAATTTTCATTGAACATCCTCAAAAAAAAAAAAAAAACTAAAAGAACCCATCCCAACCCATGCGAATAAATCGTGTCCATATATTTGTTCAACAATAAAAACAAAAAAAACGAGGAACTTGTATTTGAGGCTGTGTCAACTCTAGGATACTTGTATGAACATAATGTAAACATTACATAATCTGGTTAATTACATTTGACAAAAATTGAAATACACAATTTAATAGAGTCGTAGAGATGTATAACAGTTGTATAACAGTTATCTGGACCTCTTTCACAACAATATTTTTCGCAGACATTGAGCTACAACTGTTATGCATTATAACTGTTCAACTACTTTTGACAATTTTCCAGCTTGATTAGGTATAGAATAATGGTCATCCAAAAATAAAGTATTGCAACTACTCGAACCAACTGATCGCATTGGATTAATCAAACTGTTGTACAAGCTTTTAATTTAATACATTATGTATAACAGTTATAGCTCATCAATTCAGACTAATCAAATTGTTGTACAAGCTCTTAATTTCAAATTCTTTAATATAAAAACAGAAGTTCTATGGCAGCTATTCGAATAGCATAGACGGCTCTTGTAAAAACAAAATTTTTGGAAAATTTCAGAATCCTAGCTCTTAGTTTGAGTGAGTTATGGTGCAGTCAGAGAACTGGATTGACATACATAAATAAATCGATTTATTTTTCGATTCTGATTCGATTAATACCTTTCAGTTTATATTTATCTCCTTCATTTACAGTGTTACAAACGGTATAACAAATTTAGTATCTCCTTTAAATTATAGTTCATACGGGTATAAAAATGGTGTGCAAAAAACTTGGCGAAAAAAAAACGCAAATGAATGACGAAAAAAAAACTCAACGCTTCAAGAAAAAAAACCACATTGAATTGGATATGAATGTCTTCTTTTAAACAGCACCATCAAATCATTTTAATAGCATGCATGCTTGATTCTAAACGTTTAAAAATAAATAGAAGTTTAAAGATATTGATGATAATAGTATATTGGATTGGATCAAGACTATGTATATATCTATATATATAAAAGGGAATGTTTGTTTGTATGTTTGTTTGTTTGTTTGTTTGTATGTAGCGAATAGACTCCTAAACTGCCCAGCCGATTTTCATGAAAATTTGTATATAGGGGTTTTTGGGTACGGAAAGAAATCGTGGCCCAAAAATTTTGCTCTAACGGACCGACAAGTTGGGGCTGTGGTGCAAGTATTTAAACTTCTTTGTTCTAAAATGAAAACGGTTTGACCGATTGACTTCAAATTTTGTATACGTGATGCTCTTTGAGAATTGAGTAGACACTATTAACAGTTTTGGAATTTGTTAACCCATGTCGGGCCGACGGGTGGTCAAAAAAAATTTTGGGTCCAAATTTTGTCCGATTTTACGAAATTCTGCTTTGGCTTAAAAAAAAGCCCCAAAAAAAATTTTGTTGAGTTCCATTAACCCATTGCGGCCCAAAAGCTTTTTATAGGTTTTTTCAATACTTTACTCTAAATTCGAAACAGTTTGACCAATTGACTTCAAATTTTGTATACGTGATGCTCCTTGAGAATTGAGTTGACACTATTAACAGATTTGAAATTTGTTAACCCATGTCGGTCAAAATAATTTTGGAAGCTAATATTGTCAAAATTTGCGGAGTACTGCTTTGGCTAAAAAGAAAGCCTCAAAAAATTTTGTTGAGTGATTTGGAAGCAAATTACGTCCAATTTTGCGCAATACTGCTTTGCCTAAAGAGAAAGTGTAGTTCCGTTAACCCAGTGGGGCTCAGTGGCTTTTAATAGATTTTAGCGTTACTTAACTCTAAATTAGAAACGATTTGACCGGTTTACTTCAAATTTTATATGTGTGAAGCAACTTGAAAATGGAGTTGAGTCTGTTAACAGTCGGTCCTGCGATTTTTCAAAAATTTTTTTTGGAAGTGAATTACGTCAAAATTTGGAAAGTAGTTCGTACTGCTTTGAATTACAGAAAGTTTCAAAAATTACTAGAATAATCCTAGAAAAATCGTTTTAAAAAGATTGCTTTCACACATTTTAAAATTTACATGTGTAAACCGTGTGTAAGTTTTGTGTTAACTTTTTGCAGTAACATCAAATTCAATTAAACCTCCATTGAGAGGCGCAGCAACGCGCACCGGGTATTAGCTAGTATATATATATTGAATAGTGGCTATGAAGTTTTCCCAACATATACATTCTTTTTTTACATAATATATTTCAAGAATGATACGCTACGATTATATGTATACATATGTCATATATATACATAATACTGGATATGACTAAAAATTCCCCATGAAATTACAAGCTTTTAAAAAATAAATAAAATGTTGATTTGTCGTTTCATGTAATGGGAATCAATCTATAAAAGCACTAAAAAATAAAAATTATCGAAAAATAAATGATACGAATTTTACGATATTAAATATGATAATGGTTTTTTGGATATTTTTACATGATATATGTTTGATATATTTGGATACATTTATGATATTGAAGAATAATCAGATGAATCTGATTTGGGTATTTCTCCAAGACAACCTCCCAAGACTTAAAAGCATAATATTCTTCGAAAGTGAAAAATAACGTTACTAGAAATTTTCTGTTTAATTTCCTATTATGTCTCTAAGATTTATTTTGAAATTACCAGTGGTGGTTCAAGTACCTCCCAAACATTCCCCAATACCAAATAATCATATTTTCGAAATTAAAACTTGAAATTTGTAAAAGAGTGTTTTGACATGTTCTTTTATGTTTCTTACATTTGAAAGGAATTAAAGTACTGGGTCGGAAACCTATTGAAATTAATTAAGGTAGGAACTTGAATTTTAGTTCTAGGTATTCTGTTTGTGTTCTTAATGTTCCTGAAATCTGAGGTGAGTTGACAGGTGGTTTAGTAACTGTGACGTGCCCATCCCAATTATAATAAAAAATTTTTTGAGATTTCGTGTATTAAAATCTCGTGCTTTTAGAATCTCGTGTTTCATAAACTCACGTGTCAAAATGTCGTGTTTCAAAATCTAGAGTTGGAAAATCTCGCGCTTTTTTTTAATTTTGTAGTTGAAATACTATATATATATGTAATAAATATAATTAGAAGCGATTTTAGAGTTGGTTTCAGGGTTTTAATACACTTTTTCAGAATATTTACATATATGTAAATGGATGTCTGAGATTTTAAAACGCGAGATTTTGACACGCGAGATTTTAAAACGCTAGATTTTGTATCCAACCCAAATATTTATGTTTTCATTTCTTCCTATTAAAAGTAACTTAGTTAATTAAATTTAAATTGAATTTAACATTTTTGGGGTATTCCAGATATTGGTTGCATAGACTACTTTCTGTTGCTTCATTACCCGTTTTTCTTCTACTCGTATTTCCTTAATCTTTAATTTTGAAGGTTTTTTTTTTCTAAATACACATCACTTTGATTGGTTGCAAGAAGCTTATAACATTAGCTATAACTTGAAGATTCCATTATGAAAATTTATAACTTATGGAACTTTTGTTATAACAATTGAAATAAAGAACTTTTTCGTACTTTAGGTGGCTGTAGCTCTGTGACCGGTTTACAATACATCCCCGTAGTTAAAACTTCTTTTCTTTATTTAAAAGGGTGTAAAAATTTTGTACGCATACAGACGGACAGATAGAATAAAACTATATTCACATTTTTTAAAAATTTTTTTTGAAAATGTGCTAAAAACTTGCAAAACATAATCTAGTGTATAAACAAAAAAGAAAACTGCAAGCAATATCAGTTTAATATGAAGAACGAAAAATATTAAGCGGTTTTCACTTTGATCTTTTAAAGAAAAAAAATAAAAAATGAACTGAGAAAAAATGGGATTTTCTTGTTTTAATTATTATTTAATATGAAAAAAAAAAATACAAAAAACAAAGAAAATGTCTAGGAAAGTGCTGTTTTACGTTCACATTGTAGCGTAAAATTTATTCAAGAATTTTAATTTAATTTTTTTTTTTTTTTTTGCAATTAATTATAAAAAAAAACACATTGATATGTATGTATGTGTATAGTGTGTATGTTTGATATATATAATACGATCATTTCTTTATCAAACATGACATTCTCTGGCTTGTTTTTTTTCTTTTGTTTTTGTTTTTTTTTTTTTTTATTAAAAAGAAACGTTCCGACACGGCTTTCTAATTAACATTTAATAAACAATAATAATAAAAACAAAAAAAAAATAATTTTTTAATATAATGAAAGAAATTTTTTATTTTTTTTTCATAGATTTCACATGTCACATATCAATTTTTTTATCTCTAAATTTTTTCATCTTTAAAATCACAAAAACCGTTATCACGGAAACATCTGACAATAATGTCAAAATGAAATTGAAAGAGTTCAACTTTTATCTAAATAAATACACACAAAAAAAAAACAAAGTTTCGAATTAAAATCATGGGTCGGAACGGAACAAAAAAGAAATTTGCACCGAATAAAAATATCGTTCGGAAACTTTATCCGAAACAAATTCTTATGACGGTTTTTAAAACAAAATTTGGACAGGTATTCAAGTTGCAGATGTTTAAAAATAGCAAAATTTCAATTTTCAAGCCCTTATAGCTTCTAAAAAGGGGGCGTGGGCGTCTACTAATTTCTGAGGACCTAACTGCTTTTTAAATTTCAACACCCTAGCTTGAACCGTTTAGAAGATATGTGGAGACAAAAATTTTGCGAAAATTGAGATTTGTATAATGGTAAATTTTAGTACCGTATGGCAACCCTAAACATTTGTCAAAAATTTATAAAGTTTTGAAAATACACCTAACAGAACTCTTGTTATAAAAATTTAAATGTAAAGCTTTTTCCAACTTTTGGGGGGCTTTTCAGAAAAAAATTCTTCTATGAAATTATTTTTTGTACAATACCTACCCGTGGTTAAAATATCTTTACTCTATTTCAAACGATGTTAAAGTTTTTGTAAACATACGGAAGGACGAAGGGCCGGAAGTAAACATACGGAAGTCGTAGAGTAAAGCTTTATAGGCACATTTTTACAAAATCTTTTGAAAATGTGCTAAAAATTAGTTTCAATTTCTTAAAAAATTAGTTAAAATACAAAATCTAGAATATGAGTTCTACTTCTAACAAACTTTGAGTGCTACTTATTAATAGAGCAAAATTTAAAAAAAAAATTTAAACTCCAAATGCAGATATTACAGATTATCGATATTAAAACTTTCATCGGACATTTAGTCGGCAGTGTTTTCTAACAAAAAGTGACCTTGTGTCTGCAATACTTGAATATTTTACCGGGGTCGGTAACACCCGGGGCTTTATTTCTCATAGAAGTCGTAGTTCAACTCAAAATAGAAGTAAAACCCCGGGCCTTTATTTCTCAATTACTATGAGAAATAAGACATCTCACCCAAGGCACATAATGAGTTATAACTAATGAAACGGGAAATAAAACCCCGGGGGCTTTTTTTTTACAGGGCCTTAATTCAGATCACCTTATATTTTCGCTTTAAAAATTAATTCAAAATTTATAGAAAACTATTCACAATTGCCAAATAAGTGGAATTTAACATATGATTCTACATAAAGCTTATGCAACAGAATTTTAAGCATTGATTAAAAATCTAATAATCCCATATCAAATGTCGGTAACGTGTCAGAAGTCCAAGGGTCAAAATTCCCTAAGGAACTTTGGAATTCAATTTTATTATTCCTTTAGGGACTTTTGGGTGGAATGTATGATGCAAATGAAAAGGTTGATTACGAGGACGAGTTTGAATTCATAATTATTAATAAATATAAAACAATAAGTCAACTTCAAAACTTGTATTATTCTTAAATTACCATATTATTCTTAAAAAAGCAGATAGATTAGAGAATAGAATTAAAATTAAAATCTAGACTGCTGTAAAAATAAAATTACGTTTTATGCTTCATAATATTAAATTATAAATTAAGATTAATAATTTACATTGTATTGTAGCGCATCACTATAGTAACCATTATACAATATTTAAACTTAAATTCTTACATTCAATATTTAAAGATATAAAAAAAGATATTTTTGCAACTAAATTCCATGAAATTAACCTGAAAAAAAAACTCTTCATTTTTTTTATGAAATGCTGAATGTAGAAGCTTTATTATATAATTTCTTAAAAGTTGATGCCAAGATTATCATCGCATGGAAGTACATAGACTTTGAAAGAAGAATTATTTTAGAATAATAGAATAATTTTATGAGTTTAAACTTAAAGGTTCAATATAAACTTTATACTTTGATTAAAATCCATGTCTGATTAGTTACACAATGCATAAATAATATTATAAATAAATATAATTATTTACTACCGAATCCGAGATTTATAAAACAAATTTTACATTAAATTTTAAATTGATTTTTAGCATTCATAATTTTTAAAATTAAGAAAATATCAGTTGGTTTTGTAAAATCGTCCTTAATTTTGGTATTGGAGAATAGAATTACGTAAAAATATTATTAATAATTTTTATATTAATTAATTTGTTACATTTTTTATTCATGTCAGAAACAAGACTTGTAGCATCTTCAATTTAATTATGATTCTTAAACTGGCTCCAATGTAACAAGTGTTCCTATTTAATTGAATTAACTGTACTTCAGCGCAATGGCATTTCTTAAAGAGCATTAATCATGCTTTGGTCACCCAAATTGTCGGTATCGTAAATTAGTATTTCTATTTAATATAGCATTTTCTGGTCAAAATCAGGTATTTACAAAATATATACCTGGTTTCTACTAAATATATTATGGTATTTACTATATATATTCAGATTTTTGCCAAACATATTCAGATATTTACCGAAGAAATTCAGATATTCTTTTTTAAGTATTCGATTTTTACTAAATAGTTTCAGCTTATATTTTTTTGGGATTCAGAATTTTCCTAAATAATTTCAGATTATTAGTTTCTCAAATTCAGATTCCTGAATAAATTTCTATATTCCAGAATAAAGAGGTACGTTGATGGTAACAACCAAAACGAAGCGAGCCAGACTTCCTGAGTCGATTTAGCATGTCCGTACATCTGAATGCCGGATAACTCAAAAAATAATCACGTACCTTGATGAAATTTATATTGTAGGTTTACTAATGTTTAAAGAAAAGCGGTTATTGAAAATGGGCGAAATCGCACCGTGGGTTCGAATACTGGAAGAACACAGGCCTAACGAGCATATCTCCGAAACCAATAAAGATAGAACCTAATAGATTGAAATTTGGAAAATTTCTATTTTCTTTGTTTCCCTAAATTTTGGGAACAATATAAGTGGTTTGAGAACCTACCACACGCCTCCCGCTACCTTATGAGCATGTCTTCCAAATTGAATTGAATAGAAACTTCAAATTTGGTACAATAGAGTTCTATTCTGTTTTCTTTATATGTGTCTGAAATTTTAGATGAGTTGATGTGGGAGTTCGTGTAGCTGGCAATTGAATTTGTCAGGTATCGGGTATTATTAAGTTGGTTGCTAAACTCTTGTTTCATTACTAGTTTTTTTAATTGCTTCGTTATGCAGCATATAACCAAGATTTGATATTCAATTAAATAGGAATTGGAACGATATGGAGTTGCGCCAAAGAACTTATCCAAACATTGCAATAAGATTAACCTCAAGCGGCAATATTTACTGATGATCAAAACTTTGTTTGACGACTTAAACGAACGAAACCGTTTCAACCATGAATTGGTAAAAATCTTTTATCTATCAAGTCATATACTCAGAAATCGGCGGACTCAGAAAAACATTTGTAACTATTGCATTAAATAATTATTGATATACCAAAAATATATATATATATATACATATATATATATATATATATATATATATATATATATATATGTTACGACTTTCTGAAAGCCCTGTGCTCCTTAGAAGAAAACAAATTTTTTAATATATATACTTATACATATATAAAAGTGAAACAATTACAAGATGATTGAGAATGCCACCGATCAACTTCATGCAATTAATTTAATAAAAATTAAAAAAATAAATAAATAAAAAGATCAAATAAAATATATAATATAAGTAGGTATATAAAGAAAAGATCAAAGGATTTTATGTTTTATGTGCCTTAGATACAGTGTCTAGCAGGAACTACAACAATTTACCATATTATATATTTTGCATACATAATACATAGTAAATATGTATATATACTCAAGTAGATTTCAAATCCATTCATCTGAATTCAAAATTCATTAATTCAATTTTAATGATGATCATGATGATCAACGTCATCATCATTAAATTGATGAATATCATTATCAACTTAAATGTTATTAATACCCAGTATCAACATCATCATCATTAAATTGAATGATTATTAAGAAGTTTATTATTATAATAATATATTATTCGATTTAATTTTTCATATAAGATGAAGTTGTTGGAGGCATAAAAAATTCAAAAAAAAAGAAAAAAACAAGAAAAAAAAAGAAATTAAATGTAATACCTATGCTGCATTCATGTTATTATTACTTATATATTTGTTACTTTGCTTAGTTTGTTTATTGTACCTTTCATTGTAGTACCTATTTTAAATCAATTAAATTTGTTTTTTTTTTATACCAGCTGCGCACAAACGCAGTTCTAAGGGTATACCTTATTTGCCATACCGGTTGTAATGCTGTCGATTAGACGAGATAGATATAGACTTAAGTGTATTGATTCGGATCAGAATTGAAAATTAAATTAATTTAGCTGTGTGAGTCAGTCTGTTTGTTCGTCTCTTCGAATACATTTATACAGGGTGTTCCCGACTCGATGGTCTTCCTTCAAATGGGTGATCGGGCATATCGAGCAGAACAAAAACTTGTATGGGAGGGGAGGGTCTATTTTCATTAGTTTAGAAGTTATGGGGCCTTAACTGTTTTTCGACCATAATTTAGTTTTATTTCGATAACTTTTTTGTGATATCTGAAATTTAACTAAATTTGAATTTTTTTCAAAAAAATTCAAATTTAGTTAAATTTCAGGTATCACAAAAAAGTTCTTACTTTATAACTTTCAAAGTTTTTGAGCTATAAAAGTGCTAGTATACTCAAAATGCAGGGAAAGAGAAGGGTAATATTTTGAAGTAAAAAAACTGTTATGTTAATACCGTTATTTTCTTGATAAAAGGGATTTAATTGATATTTTGTTAAAAATATTGGACTTTAAGCCCTTATAACCTCAGACTGAGAAACTTTAGAGTAATGTTTGATAGTACTTAAGAAATATGCATTAATAAGCATTTAAATGCTATACTTATTTTTGTTTTATCTTATTTGGTTCCAATTTTATCGAAATAAAACTAAATTATGGTCGAAAAACAGTTAAGGCCCCATAACTTCTAAACTAATGAAAATAGACCCCCCCCCCCTCCCATACAATTTTTTGTTCTGCTCGATATGCCCGATCACCCATTTGAAGGAAGACCATCGAGTCGGGAACACCCTGTATATTAGAGCTGTTATTGCTCTTGAAATTAAAACGGTTTTTTTAACAGATTCGATTAGCTGCTTAAAAACTTATTTTTTTTATATGAGCATAACTCTGGTATTTAATAAAGTAGCTGTCTTGAAAATTTACCAAGTTGTATTTAATTTTAATTAATTTTCATTAAAGCAAACCTTGTCCATAGTGCTGAAGTTTCGAGCAACTGACATAAAATAATATTTTAACGTATTGGTATCCCATGGTTGACAAGCATTCTATTCTACTCTTTTCCTCGTTTCTGCCTGTTATGTGTTTTTGATCTTATACAAGCAAACTTTTGATAATTTTTATAAATGTGAGACACTCTTCTTGTTTTTCATTTACTATACTTTTATGCGATGCAATATTGAATGCATCTGATTTTAATAATTTAAATTGCCTGAAACTTCTGGTTTTTTTTATTGAAATTTAAAATTTTTACATACCATGTAATATTTAGTTGATGATATGGATGAATAGTAGAATGATGCGGATAAAAATTTCTATTAAAAATAAAAAGGTAAATTCTTAAGAATTTTTTTATAAAATATTAAACTATATTTATATTGAAAGGTAGGAAATTTTCTTAAAAATTATTTTGTTTATCTTTAGTATTATTGATTTTAATCTAAATGGATCAATTAAAAGTTGCTTCATTTAGGTTAAATAAAAAGTAATATAGAAGAAAGGATTGAACGCAATAGTATCTGTTTTTTTATACATATAAATGAACGGTTCTCAATAATATCTTAAAATTGTTGTTCCATTTGTATCGCATCAGATTAGACATTATATAGATGTGGAAACTCTATAGTCCACAAGTGTAAAAGGTTTGAATCATATCAACATCACAAGTAAATCAATTTGGCTATTTGAGTATCTAAAAAGGTTTAAAAATTTTGCAAAACGACAGACAGACGAATAGCCAAATTAAAGCAAATTTATTAAATTTATCTCTAATGAATGCGGACGTTTTGTAAACAAATGCAATTTACCTACTTTCGAATTCAATTGAATAGGAAACCAAAGAACTTTTAATCTATATTAATTATTCAATCTAAATATGTTATGTAAAATTAAGAATGATACAGTGTTGTTCATAATAATATAAACACTTTTATTAGAAAAAGTGATAGTTCCGAGCTACTTTTGAATATAGTATAAAATGTTTCAATATATTTTTTTAGAAATATTAGACTTTGTTTAACAAAAGCATTAAAATTTATTATTATGATTTTATTTTTATTATTATGTTTAATTTGCGAGTCCCCTCTCTCTCTCTGGTCCAATTTGGCCCATCTGCGAAACTGTATTTTAGCAAAAAAAAAATTTTCACCAAATTTCATTAAAATCGATTGAGTTTTTAATGAATTATTAGAACTTGACATTTCATAAACCCCTTGCAACTCTTCCCGCCATTAAAGACTAGAGTCAATTTATGACAGCTACTTTTCATAGGTACCCACCAATATTCTATGTACCAATATTCTTTGAATGGGAGTCTTTTGATCCCGTGGTCCGATTTAATTAAACGAACGAACTTAACCTTACTTTTGATCAATAAAACATTAACACTAAATTTCATCAAAATCGATTTGTTGAAAGTTAGTTTTTGTAAGTTAGTCTCTGGACTTTGCTCAAATTTGCCGTAATCTGTATAGTGGCGTGCCATATTAAAAAGATCGAAATTTTTCAAATTATTCATTAATCTTATCTGTTAATAAATAAAAGGCGAATTATTATTACTGCGAAAAATCTTCTGTATGTCATGCTGTCAACCGCTTGACGGTGTAACTGTTGGCAGTTTATATTAATTAAAGAAAGGCTAGGAAGAAATTTTGAAAACGATTTTAATTGTAATAATTATAATATTAATATTATTCATAATTTACTACTATCATTATCGGTTATTCAAAAAAATTATATTAATCGATATCTTAAACAAAATTATAAAATAAATTTAATAGACTATGTAACTGCACTGGTTTTTGGCTCAGTTACAACATTGCAGTTAGAAATAATAATTATCAGATGAAAAAACGAATGTACTAAATGAAATGAAAGTATACCGCCTTTTTTTTTATAATCAACGCCTCTTTAATTGATGCATTCATTTGCATAGTAATTAAATGTAAAATGAAGACTAAATGTATAATACAATGCGATATTAAGAAAGGATGAAACAGACCAAATATAGTAATAAAAAATAATATCGAGATAAGAAAATTTAAAATTGCTTTAATTTTTTTGAAGTCCATCCGCTTTATTTTATTCACTCATGCGTTCGTCGTTCCTCTTTGTTCCCATTACTTTATACTTTTTATCAAAAATTTTTTTTTTGATTTTGGTTTTGTTTTGTTTTTTTTTGTTTCGAAATTTTTTTCATTTCTTTTTGTAAAGAACCTGCACCACCGTCCTGCGATTAATTAGTCTTATCAGTTATTCGTATTTTGTGGATTGTATAATATTAAAGTACAATTTGTATGTGGTGAATAGATGGTAGATAGGTAAGGACTGCACATTGGGGCGAAAAGTTAATACACTACACAATTTAACAGTATTTTATAGTCTATATAAGTTTAGCGGCTGATGAAATGAAATGAATAATCCTGAAATGATAGAAAGTTTTTTTTTTTTTTGTTTTTGTTTTACTCTTTAATTCTGTTTCCATTTTCGAATTGAATCAAAACAATACAAAACAGAAATGATAAAAAATGATGTGAAGGAATTTTAATGTCATTTTGTGAAGTCCATTAATGCGTTCACTAATTGACTTTAAAGAGAACTGTTTTTTTTTTATTTTTATTATTTTTATTTGTTTTTATTTTAGATTTTAAAACCTTTTAATTCTTGTGGTTTTGATTAAAAATGAAATAAAAATAAAATGAAATATATGTAATTAATTTTTTTTTTTTTTTCGGGCAATTTAATAGAAAACAGTTCGGCCTTAAAAAAACTGAATTTTAAAATGATTAAAAGATGAATGCTTTGGTAAACCTCCTACAACGTGGTAGAGAGGTTCCTAAAAATGCTGCGTTGTAAGTTCGCCAGTTCGCCCTTAAAAAACTGTATTTTAAAATGATTAAAAGATGAATGTATTGGTAAACCTCCTACAACGCGGTAGATAGGTTCCTAAAAATGCTGCGTTGTAAGAAATTGCGTTGTAGGAGACATTGACTTTATACAAAAATTAGAGTTTGGCTCCAAATTGCAAAATTGGTTTTTATATGGTATATACTTTATATATTTTTATTTATTGAATAATAACAACATAATTTGACAAAACTTCATTTATTTACACAGACTTTTCAAATCTACTTAATATATTCAAATTTAAAGTTTAATAAATCAAAATAAAACCATAATTTTCGTCAAATTTTACTCTACTTCATAGCTATATATGTATGATTTGATTATAAATTTCTGAATAGGAAGATGCTCTATTTTAAAGATTTCTTTTGAATGATAATTCAAAATCGGAGCTGGAACCACTTTCAGGTTCGGAATTCCTTTCGATGATTACTGGTTTACAAAAATCTTTTATTAAAGTCTGTGTTCTTTTGTATCATATAAATTTATAAATTTCTTGATAGGGAGATGCTCTATTTTGAAGATTTCTTCCTAATGTATTTTTCTAATGTATTTATTAGAAGATAGTTATCTAAAATGTTTCTTCCAACTGCTTTGCCATATTTAAAACTTTCTCAATACTTTTTACTTTTTCTTTTATTTTCTACATCGGAAAGATAGTCAGAGCTTTCTGCAGTCGATAATATGTATGTATTTCGTTTATCATCAAAAAACTAAGAGTAGCAAGAGAACCGCGATATCGGAAAAATTCCGAATTTTGCGAACCGTTGTAGCGAAACCGCGTTAAAGAAGTACCTCAATGTAGGAGGCTTACCTGTAATATTAAATAAACTAGTCAGGAAGACACATACGAACATAATATGAATATTATAATATCAACGCGGTTAAAGAAAGCTATTTTTATTAACTTTTAAAACTGCATTTCTTCTTCTTCTTCTATGGCGCTACAGTCCGTTGTCGAACCTTGGCCTCCTGAATCATCCTCTTCCAGTTCACGCGATCTTGGGCAGCAGTTATCCAATTTTGCTCTTGCAGCATTGACACAGCGTCTGACTCGACTGCATCAACCCATCGATTTCTCGGCTTTCCCACTGGTCTTTTTCTATCTATTTTCCCGTTTAATACCTTTTTTGGAATGCGGGAATCTGGCATACGTTGTATGTGACCGGCCCACCTAAGGCGTTGTAGCTTGATGTATGTCACAACTTCGCTGTCGGTGTATACATTGTATAGCTCTGCGTTGCGTCGCATTCTAAATTGGCCCTGATCGATAATTGGCCCGATAATTTTACGCAGTATTTTTCTTTCGAAACGGGAAAGTAAGTTTGCCGTCGCTTGGGTGATCGTCCACGTTTCACTGCCGTAGCATAACACCGGTCTGATAAGAGATTTGTACAGCTCAAGTTTACATTTTCTGCTGACTTCTCGAGATCTCATTATCTTCAACACAGAGTAGTATGCGTTGTTTGCCTTGCCTATCCTTCGGGTTACCTCTGATGTTTCATCGTTTCCACTTGTTATTTCGGCCCCTAGATAGACAAAACTTTTTACTACTTCCACGTTGTCATCACCAAAAGTAATGTTTTGTTTCTCTCTCTGGTTACGTCTGGATACTACTAACATTTTCGTCTTATCGATGTTTATCCTCAGACCCAGTTCTATAGCTGTTTTCTCTAACTGGATATAGCATTCTCTAACACCTGCCTCTGATCTTCCTAGTAGATTTAAGTCGTCTGCGTATGCTGCTATCTGGGTGGTTTTGAATAGCAACGTGGCATTCGGGTCAGATGGGATTTTCCTGACTATATGCTCCAGGGCAAGATTAAAAAGCATAGGCGCGAGTCCATCCCCCTGTTTCAGTCCCTGTTTGATGTTGAAGGGTTCTGTGAGGTCCCCTTGGATTTTTACCCTCGCGCTTGTGTTTTGCATAGTAGCTTTAATCAATCTTACTAGCTTTGCCGGTACGCCTAGGTTGCTTAAAACTACATATAATTTTTCCCTTTGGATAGAGTCATAGGCGGTCTTGAAATCTACGAAGATTTGATGTACATCGACATTTCTTTCCCAACACTTCTCCAATACCTGCTTCAGCACAAATAGCTGGTCCGTTGTAGACCGTCCTGGCCTGAAACCGGACTGGTATTCGCCTATGATGTTTTCGGCAATTATTTCTAAGCGGGCTTTCAAGATATTAGTGAAAACTTTGTAGGAAGTGCTAAGTAGCGATATCCCTCTGTAATTTTTACAGTTAAGCTTGTCTCCTTTTTTGTAGATTGGACATATAATACTTAGTTGCCAGTCAGCGGGTATTTTTTCTTCTTGCCAAACCTTTAGTATTATTTTATGAAGGATTTTTTGTACCGTTTCTCCTCCATCTCGCAGAAGTTCAGCCGGAATGTTATCTGCACCAGGAGCCTTGTTATTTTTCAATAGCTCTATGGCATTGACCACCTCTGTTAATGTAGGTTGTCCCGTGATTTCATTTTGGGTTTGCCTTTCCACTGTGATCTGTTCTTGTTCATTTACTTCATCGTTTGGTGCATTTAGTAAATTTTCAAAATATTCTTTCCACCTGTTCTTAATGTCATCTTCAGATGATAAAAGATTATCTTCTGCATCTCTACATAAATTTGACTGGGCTTTGTAACCATCTCTGATGATGCGGATGTCTTTGTATGCTGCTCTGATACTATCGCGATTTTGCAAATTATCTTGGACCTTTCTTAGCGCATCGTTCTGCCATTTCCTTTTTTTCTTTCTGCAGATTTTGTCGGCCTCTCTTCTAAGTTGCTCGAAATGTAGTTGCTTAGCACGTGTTGGTCTACTTAATTTTCCTTTGTGTGCTTCATTTCTTGCGGCTACCGCATCTCTGCATTCTCCGTCATACCATTCGTTTCGAACTTTTATTGGCTGGAAACCAATAGTTTCTTCAGAAGCTCGATGCAGTGCCGTTTTTAAACTATCCCACATTTCATTTAGCTCCATGTGTTGCAACTCCTCTAGATTTAAGTTTGTCTCGATCGACGCTTTGTACTCGTTTTTTACAGATGTTATATTGAGTTTGCTTATGTCCAGCTTCGTTGCATTGTGTTTCCTCAATGCTCGTTTGGCTATGATTCTGCTCCTATATCTGACTTTCACAAGATTATGATCCGATCCACAGCAGGCTCCTCTAAATGCTCTTACATCCATGATGTGGGATGCCCCTCTTTTTTCAACTAAAACGTGATCAATTTGGTTGAACGTTTTTCCGTTGGGAGATACCCATGTGATCTTATGAATGTCCTTGTGGGGGAAGAATGTGGATGATATAACCATTCTCTTGCTACTCGCGAAATCGATTAATCTTTGTCCGTTATCGTTGGTGGAACTATGTAGGCTGTGTTCTCCAATCGTGCCTTTGTATACTTCCTCTTTTCCAATTTTCGCATTCATGTCCCCGAGCAGAATTTTAACGTCGTTCGTTGGTATTTGATCGTAGACAGCCTCCAGTTTACTATAAAACTCCTCTTTGACCTGTTCCGCCTTATCCTCAGTAGGTGCATGAGCGTTTATCAAGGATACATTGTGCAATCTTGTTTTGATGCGGATTACACAGAGTCTCTCATTCACCGGTTTAAAATCTAGGATCGCCTGTTTGTACGCCTTGTTAACTAAAAATGCCACGCCGAATTCTCTCTTTCTACCATCTTTTCCACTGAAGAATACCGAGTGGCTCCTAAGATCCGAGATACCTTTGTTGTGCCATTTTGTTTCTTGAATTGCTGCTATCGCTATTTTATACTTTATTAGTTCAGGTAGCAGGGATTTTAACGCTCCTTCTTTGTTCAGTGTTCTTACATTCCATGTTGCAAAATCAATATCCATTTTCTGTTGCTTGGGTCGGTGCCGTGTTTCCATTTGTATCCGAGGCTTTGATTTCGGTTTCGTAACAATATTTTTTTACTGGATAGGGCTGTTAACCGTATGCCAAACCCCCATCTTTGGAGGGCCGTTGGGTTTGAAAAGTTGCTTCAGAATTTGCCATATAATGCGTTGAAGTTCTCATACTATGTTACGAGTTCAACTGCATTATATAGCGTTTTCCTACTTCCTGAGACGCCGATGTATGTGGCCATTCAGGTTGCAACTTTTCTTCCCTCCTCCTTTCTCAACCGGGCTTGGGACCGGCTACGGCGGAGTAGTAGGAGCATTTAACAAACCCAATTTTGTGTTATTCAAATCTCTTGTACGTTAGCCATAACACTTTTCTACTTTTGGCAAAATTTCAGGCACCCAGCTTTGTAGCAAACCCACTGAGCTCTTACAATTTCAATAGTAAAAATGGTTATAGTATATGCAAAAAGGAATTTGTAAAAATTTAAGAATCCTCTGTGAGAATAAAAACTATTATGCAGTTCAAACAATAGTAAATAAAAAGTTTTCATTGTTTTACAACTATTACCAAAATTAGGTATTTGTTTAACTCTATATACCAAATCTGATGTTTAAAAATGTACTAACTAATCATGATAATTAAAAACTTACATTGTTTTACAACCTTTTTTTAATCGACTTAAATTTATATTTTTTAAAAAAAAAAAATGGATTGCCCTTGTAAAATGAAATTTATTTTCTTGATTTAGTTCCTGTTGTAATTCCAGGTACCCAAAGCATTTTATACGACTTAAAGGAGCTGGCTGCTGACAAATTATTATAAAACAAAAAGTAAAAGAGAGTTAAAAGGAATTTCTATATATAGTTTAATGATGGTAGGCAAATAGATAGGTGGATGTAATCTAAATTAATGTCTACTAAATAACTGATACATATGGCGCCACTGTATAATTTTGTATAAATTTAATTATATTTTATGTTTGTATAGTATTTTTAATAACTTTGAGCTACTCTAAATGTCCTTACAGATTTGAAATAAAATTGAAAAAAAACTATTTAAATTTTTTTTTTTTATCGCATTAAACTGAAAAATTTAATCAAAAAATTCATTACGCGGTTTTAATTTGAAATGTTATTAAATGATTAAATTTAAATTTCAGTTTTTATATCAATTCCATTAAATGTAAAAAAAAAGGTATATATATATTTATTAAATTGATAAAAAATAAATATTTAAATTAGATAATAACACAAATATAACAAAGTTATATATATATATATATATATATGAATCCTATTTTAATGCAATTGCCAGTTAAAGACGCCGGTTTTTCAATAGAAATCCTGATCAAATTATGTTTTCAAAAATTCAATAATAGTTTACATAGGAATATTTAATATCGTAATATTAATTTTAATAAATTACTATTTTCTAGAATAAGAGTAGCAGATGGCTTACAAAAATATGAGTGTTTCATATTATTGTTCAATAGATGAAGAAAGGTAAATTGCAGCTTGCTAAAGTTATTGAGGAAACTGATGCTTAATTTTTTTGTTTCCTTTGGTACCGTGTTTGTTATCACCAAAAGGAGAAAAGCTAGATATAGAAAAGAATATATGCATATTATTGCTCAGCGTCAGTTTGTGAGTTTGTTTAGCGATGTCTGTCTGCCTGCCCGTAAACATAATAACTGAAAAAATAATGATACTATCTTGGTGAAATTAGGTTACGAATTGTAGGGTACGATTGACAAATTTATTCCGGAGATAAAATGAAATCCTAAAACTTAAAAGCATATCTTTTAAATTAAAAAAGATATGTCCTTAAAATTCTATATGAATTAGAGTAGTGGTTTGGGTACCTTCTACACACCTTCCAAGAACAAATAAGCATATCTAAAAAGTTAAAAAAGATAATAACTAAAGATAATATCAATTTTGTCTACAAGAGCGTTCTCTTCTGTTTCCATTCCTAAAATCAGCCTTTAATTAAAGTGGTTCTACAGGTACCTCTCACACAGCTCTCAATATGTAAGAAGCATATCTAATATCTAAAATATCTAATAACGTTTATTTCCATGTTCTAAAATTTTGAATAAATTAAGTTGTGTTTTGGTTACCTATCACACACCTCCCAATATCCAATAATATTTTCGAAATTGATAAAGATAGAAACTGGAAATTTTGTACAAGAGTATTTTGTCCTGTTTTATTTATCTTTCTGAAATTTGAAACAAAGTCGTGTTTCGGATAGCTACACGCCTCCTTAGACCTAATCAGCATGTTTTCGGGTTTAAAATTAGAAAATTGAAATTCGGTGTAAACTAGTTTTGTCCTATTTGCTTAATGTTCTGAAATACGAGATTAGTTGAAGTGCGGGTTCGTGAAACTGACAATAAAATTTGTTGAATGGTAATACTAAAAACGGTTACATCAACTTACTGTTGTTTCATTACTTGTTGCCATTGACAATGGACGATCTATCCTTTTAATTTTATGGTAATTCCAATGCTGCTGATGTAGAAGTGAAATTGATAAGAAAAAAAATCAATATTATAACGATAGGAACATAATTTGTAAGTTGGAGATAGCTACCTTTAATTCACCTCCAGCCTTTTGTTTGCAATTGACAATGGAATTAATCTCTTGTTTTTTTTTTTTGGTCACTTATATGTTTAACTCACTTCAGGTTTTCATCTATTTTCTATATTATGTACTCCTAAATATTTGCTATAATCAACCCTGTATAACAATAAATTATCCATTATGTACCGCTAAATATTTCCTACAATCAACCCTGTATAACAATTAATTATCCATTATGTACCGCTAAATATTTCCTACAATCAACCCTGTATAACAATTTGATTGTTTGCAAAAATTTTTAAGTTGTTATCGTTTTTTGCTTTTTGGCAATTAGTTTTCTTAGCACTAAAATACTTAAATAAGCAAAATTCAAAACCAAATTAAAAAAATTTGTTTTTAATATGTAATTAAATGTACTTATTTGATATAGACTTTGAAATATTTTCAATTTTTAATTACCTATCTGTCAGATCTAAAAATTATACAAAAAAAAGCAAAATTATTTTTAACTTATTAATTTAGATGATGACAGAAAAAATTAATTAGGACCACCAAAGTTTCTTCAATCAAATGACAAATCCGCTATTTAGATAATAATAATACCACAAAAAAATTACTATAAAAAATTATTAGTTTTTAATGCTAATGCCATTTAAAATCACTATTACCATCTATAGTTTTCAATCTAACTTCTAAAATAAAAAAAATATATAAACAACTACGAAAACCAAAAACGCTTTAAAATAACAGAATAAAAATCAATAAAAAACAAGTGATGAAAAAAACCAAACGTTTTTAAAAAAGCGCATTTTCAAAATTATTATGTGTTTCATTCTGATTATTTTATCGAAATATAATGTTGGACCTTCAATGATAACGTTTAATTTAGGAAATATATAAGTATATACACTGATGACTAAATTATAAACACAGTAAATTTTTAAGACCGAATAGTCCCTCAATGGGAGTGTTCCCAAATTTTTACTAAGGAAACTTATGATGATTATCGAGGATATAATCTCCTTCATCCCCACCTACCCATTTTTATAGGTTCTAAAAATTAAATTGTGAATTCCACCAAAATTTGGAATTTTACTTAGAATTTTATTATCTAAGCAAAAATGGTTAAAACTAAGAGATACTTTTTTCAATTTAACGAAACGCTTTTAAATTTAAGAAAAACCTCTAACATATGTTAAAATACAATTCAGCAGCTTTAAATTTAGTATATTACAAAAAAAAAAATTTCGGGTATTAAAGTTATAGATGCTTCAAAATAACAAAATTTCAAGTTTTGACCCCTTACAGCTCCTAAACAGAGAGAGTAAAAAAAAAAAATTTTTTTTACCGACTGCTGTTAATTTCTGAGAATCTAACATCTCCCAAAATTTCAAGTTTCTAGCTTAAAACGTTCAGGAGGTAAGTGGGGTCAAAAAAATTTTTAAAACTGAGTTTCGTATAAGGATTAATTTAGTATCATATGGCAACTCTATACATTTGCCTTTCAAAAATAAAGCTTATAAAAAAAACTGTTGTTTACCATTTTCAGTTTGAAAATATACCTAACAGAACTGTTGCTATAACAGTTTAAATATAGTGTTGTTAGTGTTTTGGGGGCTGAAGCTCTGTAACGCGTGGGGCTATAGAAAAAAATTCTTCCATAAAATATTTCTTTTTGCAACATCTACCCGTAGTTTAAATTTCTTTTCTCTATTTCAAACGATGTAACAGTTTTTATAAACATACGGACGTTGTTATATTGACATATTATATGGACAGAGTGACACTATAAAGGCACATGTTAACAAAATCTTTTTGAAAATGTGCTAAAAATCAGCGAAATAATTTAAGAAATCAAAATTTCTTATAAAAAAAAAACCAAAACAATAAACTGAAATGTCCATATTATTGTACTATCAAATCGCTCTCATGCTAGTCAGATTTCTTCTATCTAATAAGTAACGCTATATATAACAAAACATTAAGCGACTTTAAAATAAGATAAAAGGCGGTATTGAAATGATTTTGACAGCAAGCAAAATACCGCAAAATATGAAAAAGAAAAAAAAAATTGCAAGAAAATATTAAAACCACGTTAAAAAACCAACAATAGTACGAAAACCAATATTAAAAAAAAAAAATTAAAAGAAATAATGATTAAAACAAAACAAAACATTTTTTTTTTCACTTGACTTAACTTTTGGTTTTTTTTTTTTTTAGTTTGGTTAGATGCCACCGCACATTAAACTCAATACAACTCAAATTAACTGAATATACCATAAAAGAATTTTTTCAACCACAATTACAAAGCAATAAATCCATAGTAAAAAAAAGAAAAACTAAAAATAAAATAATTTGGATTAAATGAAGTACCACATCTTGCATTGGACAACAATCAAATCGGTACATTTTCTCAACTCATTTTTATCTTATATATGCTTAGATGGTCCCATGTTGACTTCTGTCATTTAATTTTTGTTATTATTACTTTTAATTTTTTTTAAAGTACATTTTTAAAAAAGTTTTGAAAAAATGTGCCTTCACACTATTTGTTCGTCTGTCCGTATGTTTATAAAACTTTTATACACTTTTAAATAAAGAAAAAACGAGGAAGAGTGTGGTAGAGGAGACTGTGTCAACTCTGGGATATCCGTATGACCGTAACATATACATTATATCATCCGGTTAATTACTTTTGGTAAAATTTCAAACATACACCATTTTTTGGTGTAGTGTATTGCACATATAAAAGAAGAAGTTGTATGGCGGGTAGCTTCCACGGGAACCCATGGACCAAAATGGCTGGATTTAAATAGCAATGACGGCAATTGCAAAAAAACGAATTTGCGAAAATTTCAAGGTCCTAGCTCCTTTAGTTTTTGAGTTATCGTGCAGACATACGGACAGACGGGCGGACATACATAGCTAAATCGAGTTATTTTTCGATTCTGATCCGATCCATACACTTGAGTCTATATCTACCCCCCTTATTTCTCTGCGTCACAAACGTTATGGCAAATTTATTATACCCTTGGACCTAATAGTCATACGAGTATAAAAATGTTAACAACAGATAGATATTGCAAGAAACTTTCATTTCATAAAATAACTTTTTCTGTAGTGTAGTGTTGCCATACGGTATTTAAATTTACCATTATACGAAATAATTGTTTGCAAAATTCTTGACCATTTATAACCTCCAAACGGTTTGTTTTAGAAGTTTGAAATTTTGGAGGTAAATGTACAGGGTTGCCATACGGTATTTAAATTTACCATTATACGAAATAATTGTTTGCAAAATTCTTGAAACCTCCAAACGGTTTGTGTTAGAAACTTGAAATTTTGGAGGTACTTTGATCCAAAAAAAATAAGTATAAGATTTTTAATAAAACTTTTTAGTAAGGCCCTCCAATTAGTAGCTTATAAATAAATTATAATTTTTAATCACCTGTAACTTGAACACCTGTCAAAACTTTTTGAAAGTAATGTTCAAAAATGAAAATTTCAAGATTAAATTATTTTAACATATGTTAACAGGTTTTATAGATATAAAGGATTTTCTTAAAATTGTAGATAGTGGCTATTAATTTTTTTCAATTTTTCTTATATAAAAAACTTCTAACAAAAGTTCTATAAATTATTATAATTTTAATTTTCAATATTCACTTTCAAAACTTATTATCGAACATTGTTTAATTTTGAAAATATGCTTTTTTAAAAATCCTTGATTTTTTTCATTATTTGTCTTTTGGTTCTCTTTAGTTGTCATACATCAATTTCATCGCAAATACATCGCTGAGTGATTACATACAATTGGCAGAATTGAATTTGGCGTTTGACAACCAAGTAACAATTTAGAAATAATTAAATTTTTTTTTCTATGGTTTTATTAACTTTTTGTTTTTTTAATAAAAAAAATGTCTAAGGAAATAAAAATCTTTTTTGATGCAATATCTAATTGTTAATTTAAAAAAAATATATATATATAAAGTAATTTTCAGTTCAGAAAACTTGTCAATGACAAATTAAAAAAAATGATTTCCCAACTGCGGTCTTGTCATTATTTTTGTTTTTTAACTTTTACCGACAAATATTCTTAAGAAAAGTCACTTTTATACACACTATATACATAGAAAATTGTAGGTATATTAATAAGTGTTAAGTATATAAAATTTTTAATTTATATACATACATTTAGAAAATAGAAAAAGTATTATATATAGAATCATTAAAATCTAGAAAAACCGATTCTAAAAGATTAGGAGTTGGAGCAATAGATTTTACAACATCAGAGCGCGAACCTATTCAATCATTGCGCCTCAGAATGTTTTAATCACCTACCCATTAGAAAACCACAACTGTTATCAGTAATTTACCATATGCCTAGTTATGAGAAAAACCAAGAGTTTTTAAAAAAGAACATTTTTAAAATTATATAGTTTCATACTGAGTATTTTATCGAAATATAAAGTTGTAGCTTCAATGTTAACGTTTAATTTAGAACGGTAAATTTTTAATTTTTAAGCCCTAATAGCACCTTAATGGGGAAGGTTGTTCTCAAGTTTCTAACTTCACTAACAACTGTAACCGTTTTCAGATTGAAAATATACCTAACAGAACTGTTGTTATAACAATTTAAATATAGGGCTTTTTACGAATTTGAGGACTGTACATCCCGGATTGGGCTACAAAAAAAGTTCTTCTATGAAATTTTTTTTTTTTTCAATATCTACCTAGTGTTTCCAAATTACTTGATTTTTTGTAATACTCGGTTATTCGAGTATTACAAAAAAAATTGGGCGAGTACTCGATTACTCGGTTATTATACTCGAAACTAAAATTAAATAGTTAAAGATTTGATTATGCATGTAATTTAATTAAATTTTATTGAATATATCAAATTTTTATTGTACATATAACTTTTTATTTACTTAAGAAATAATATTTAAGAAAAATTAGCGCATTTAAGGTTTCTGGGTTCATTCTGTTTCGGAGTTTCGTCTTCAAAGTGCCAGTTACTGAGAAGACTCTTTCGGAGGCTGTAGAAGTTGGCTTTATTGTCAATAGTGCATTGTACAATTTCTCAAGTTGTTCAGAACGTTTACCATTATTTACTTCAAGCAGCTTACATTCTTTTTCCAAACTTAAATTTCGGGTATTTTGGTGTTTAGGTGTTGTAAACGAAGAAATACACTTTTGTAATTTCTTGTATGGGTTTAGCAGCAACTCAGACTCCCCATCTTCATTAGTGCTTGAACTTTCTGAATTTTCAGAATTGTTGGGAAATAAACGGTTCATTATTTTTGTTGCAAATCCTTAAACTTTATGTTTAGTTGAATATTCAAAAAATTTGTTATTTTCAGGATACACGCCGTGGTGTAGAAATGATATTAGAGTAACCAATTCTTTCGACGTTTTTCAATTCGAGATTTCAAATTATTCAAGAATTCTGTCGCGAGTGGTGTTTTAATCAATTCTAATTCTTAAAATACATATAGTAATGTTGCGTCTCCTGTCAATAAATTAGAATTTTGTTTACTCAATTCCTAAACAGCTATTTTTGCCGGTTCTAAAATTGAAACAATTTCTTTTAACAATTCAATATTATCATTTTTATATTATTGTAATTAATAATTATACTTACGATGTGTGATCTGTGTTCTGTGATGAGCGCGTAAAAGTGTAAAACATTTCACTGAATTAAATACAATTTCTTAAACTAGAAAAAAAAATCTTACAGTTAAGAAAAATACAAAATATTTAATGTTACTATAGCAACCAGTTTAAAAATGTCTGGTTGTCTGCTATTTTTTTCTTTAAAAAAGCAAAAAATTCTTATAATTTGGCTTGCTTAGTTTAGAAAAATAGAAAATATTTAATGTTACTATAGCAACCAATATCATAACTTCTGATATTTTTTGCTTGAAAAAAAAATTATATCTAAAGTAACTACTCGGTTACTCGACGAAATTACCCGGTTAACCGAATAATGGAAAATATCTGAAAATAGACGAGTACTCGGTTACTCGATTATTCGTTTGGAAACACTATATCTACCCGGGGTTAAAATTTCTCTTTTCTATTTCAAACGATGTAAAAGTTTTCGTAAACAAAATCGATGGTGTTGTGTCACAAATATTTGCCAATTTAACTTGGTTTATATAAAATCTTTAAAACAGTATTAAATATTATTCTATATTACCAACTGTGTTGGTAAAAAAAACATAAATGTAGAAAGCAATCCAATTCTTATATCTTAATAGAATTAGTTGTTTCAGTTCAGATTCAAGAACTGGATTATTCTCTAGCTTGTTGATTATTCAAAAAAAATTAGAATCACGTGCTCATTCAAAATATTCCTTATAATAAAGCAAAAAGTAACAAATTTTAGTGACTTCAAAAAATTTTTCTATTATAAGTCTAAATGAATTTATTAAATCTTAAATCTAACATTTTTATTCATCATACAATTTCATATGAAATATTTAAAAAAGTTTTTGGGGCAATTGCAAAATTTAAAAAAAATATAATAAATCTAAAAATTGCAAATCAATCGGTTAATTTAACATTAATTCAAAATTTAAAATAATCGGTTAATATAAATTCAACCATATAAAATTTGCCCATCCTTTAAATGAAAATTACTATTTTTAACTATGCTTGTAGGAGTATATAAATACTATCCAATAATGTACACCTTAAATAATTTTTATTACATATCAAATAAATTGTTTTTTTTATAATAAAAATTTAAATTTTCATTTTTACTAAAAATATTTATTAGATACTAATAAAAATAAATAAAGAAAAATCCTATATAAAGTCTTAATTTCTACTCCTCAACTCCTATAACATAGTCCGGTATGGTGACAAATTTCCCGAAATCAAAAGTCCCCCATAAATTTATGACTGAAAAATTAGTTAAAAATCTCTTAAAATATGACACATAATTCAACATTATATTTTCAAATAATGTGTTAAAGTTTTAAACTGGATTTTGGAAGAAATAAAGCCGAAATTTAAAAGTAGAGAAAGTCGAATTTTAATTTTATTTTAAAATATTTTCTGTGAATATGTTCTGTCCTTTAAGTATGAAAACATTTGATACAAAAGAAATAATATTGAACGTTATGATTTATTTAATGAATCACTTGTTTCTTTCTGATTTTATTTGACGTTGGTATGCATTAAAATTTATATTATAATTTGGAAATATTTTTACATTATGTTTTACATAAAATAATATCTTTTACGATGTGCTCAAAAGCATTTCCCATAATTTTTCTTAGAATTTCCGTTTCGTTTCCGTTAAATCTGGAGAACGCGGTGACTAGTTTAAATCCGAAAAACGCGGTATTATTCAATTGCAAAAATTTTGCGGAGTAGAGTCATAAAGGATTGAGCTGTGTGAGTTGTGGCTTCATCTTGATATAATTCAACCGCAATTCTGGACTGCTTTTACCCCTAGCCTTAAAAAATGTTCAATCATTGCCCGGTATTGAATGCCATTCAAATTAACTGCAACGTGTTCGTTGTTTCTGAAATAATATGGACCAAAGATCTTTTCTGAAGTTATTCCACACCATACTGTGCATCTAAGTGGGTGCATTTGATGTTCAATAATTCAAAATCGGTATATTGTTGAACCGCTAATTGGATTTCGAACATGAAAGAAATTTTGACATGATCTTTTTGTTTCAATAATCGCATGCTGATTTTTAAAATAAAATTGAAAAACTTTGATTCTTGTTCTCAGCTGAATCTTTCCAGAATATAAAAAAAATATATATTTATATGTATACTTATATATATTATATTTTCAAGTTTTTTAAAAGTTAAATTCTGAAAAAAAACGAAAAAAATATAAAGGCACTAAATAAATCATAGCGTTACTTATGGTCACCCTAGATTTAAAACAGTAGGTATTTATACTTGTATTCATCATCATCATCATCATAGCTGGCTCGGCGATCCAAAATGAATCTTGGCCTCCCCTAATTGTTTAAGAAACAGCAATTATTGGAATGCCATCACAACCAATGAACCACGTAACAGCAGACCGCCTTGCTGTACTTGTATTATGTTTGCAAAATCACAGTTTTTCATTTTCCCAGATTATTTGTGAATTCGTATATGCGAAATTTTAACTTCCAAGCGATTTTTAAATTGGTAACAAAATTTAAGTTTATTCTTAATTTTCAATAAAGGAACTTAATTTAAAATATATATTTTTTTTATTTTGTTAATGGGTTAACATTTGGCTTAGTAAGCCTTGAGGGTAACCTGCCGTACGGGTCATGCATTTTTTAATTGGAAAAAAAATATTGAAAAATAATTTTTGTTTACAAATCACCATGGTGACTAAATATAATTTAAAATATACAAATAGAATAGAAAGTATAGAAAGTGGGTGCACAACGGGATTCAAACCCAACGTGTTAGGATGGCACATTCTATCCCCTATATAAAAACAATAACAACAATAATATTTTTAAAAATTTTGGATATAATCCATTGTTTTGATCTTGAATTTTAAATATTTCATTTTATGAAGTCATAAGTTTACTGGGGTCTTTTGTCACCACGCTTCATCGGACCGAAGCAACAAATACCTATTTATTATTAATACATTCATTTTAATAAATTATTATTACATATTATTATTTTTATATTAAATAAAACAAAAATATTCATTATTTTTATTAAAATTTCGGATTAAAATCAAAAGAAAATTATTGCGGTCAAATGAACACTAAATCTAATGGACACTTGAGATTTCAAGAAAGAAAAAAAAAAAAAAAAAGCAAAAACAAATATATATAATTCATGCAGAAATGATGTAATACACCATGAAATTTATACTATACATACAATATCTATTTATTTCCTTTTAGTTAGACGACAGAAAAGATCTTTTTGTTATTTGCCGCTAAAATTACTGAGAAGCAACCAGAAAAAAGTTGAAACCACCAATGAAACTATTATATTTTTTGCACCAAAACAGTGTATAATAATATATATATATATATATATATATATATTATATAATATATAGTCAATTAAATTACAACAAAAATAACAAATTTAAATGCAATAAATTTTAAAACAACAATGAGCAAAAAAAAAATAATAAAATTTGAACGAAAAACGAAACGACGAATGACGCAAACAATGTGGACTTTTTCCAATAAACTAACAGACAAACAATTAAAGAATAATAACAGCCATCAAACCGTCCTTAAATATAAACAAATACATACACATATGAAAGTATCCATAGTTATTCATCATTGTAGCTCATCAACATCAAATTAAATGAAAACCGTCGATGGTTTTATATTAAAAGCAGATGCAATCTAATCTCTCAATAGCAGCATCCCATAATCATTTGCACAAGAAAGAGTGCAGAGTGCAAATAAAAAAAAAAAAGCAATAAAACCAACAACAAATACGAATGCGATGGAAACAAAAAAATAATTCATCATTCCATCACCTAAAATCCTAGGCTTCTTATTTTTAACATTAAAAGGATTGAAAAAATTCCTCGTCCGTCTGAGCTCTGCTGATTCGAGTTAAAAAAAAATAACTAAACAAAAAAAAATATTGAATTAATTAATGTATTTTTAAATTTTCTCTAGTGTATCTTAAATCATTTACGGTTTCAAAAAAAAAAAAAAAAAAAAAAAAAAAATTATTTTTTTCAGAATATACTATTGTTAAATTTAACACCAAGATTCAATTAGTTAAGGTTTCCTTTGATTTGAAAATTTTTTTGTTACTTTTTGTTCTCTTTTTGCTTTTTTTTTTTTATCTTATGGCACCTTTGTGTTTGTTTGTATTTCTTTATTTTTGTAAATATGTATGTTAATATAATATTATTGAGTTCTTAAAATTACAAAGAAAACGGATATGAGTCTTTTATATTTTTGAAATAAATAGCACTTCTTTTCATGCGTTTATAATACTTGAGAAAAATTATATTTAAAATCTCACCTTGGTGGCCTTAAAATAAAAATACAATTAAAGCGATGACTCTTGATTCAAGCGTCTCTTCTAGCACCACATTTTATGGTGCTCGTACTTTTTAAAGTATAAATGATGATTAAACTTCATTTAGCTTTGTGTTTCTTCAAACAAATTTATGTTGAACTGTGTAACTGTACTTCCTCTGGCACTTTGTGTGCTCCAATCGAATTTAAACTAATATATGTATTCTATTTTAACATTTTAGTGTTACTAGAGGAGGCGGGGCGCAGGATTTTTTTTAAGAGAAATCATGGAAAACCACATTTTGTATATTCAAAAATGATTGTTTGCCGCTTGACTCTTCAATAACTTCATAAATCCATTTTCCACATAGATACCCAATAAAAATCTAATTATATTTTAAAGAAAATATTAAAGTATTTTTATTAATATTACGTCTGGGTGGTGCGGTAGTTAGAGTGCCGACCCTTCATGCAAGGCTCAAGGGTTTGAATCCCAGTATGAAAAAGTGAAAAAAAATTTTCTGGTTTTTGACTCGACTCGGCTACTATTCGCCAGGGGCTTCAAATTAACGGCTTAATAAATAATTAATAATTATATATCTTTGATAACAAATACATTAAAATAACAATATAAAAAAGTGCAAAATATAAACAAATAATTGAATTGAATAATATAACTCACAGATATAGAATAACACATAACTCAAATCTCATGTTTAAATTGTATGTGGAATTCGTTAAGATCAATTTTAATAACACGAATATAATATAACCCCCTGTTGTATATATGGTATAGACAGGCTAACAGCTAGCAGTTGGACAGTTAGCGTTAAAAAAAGAAATATTTAAATTACATTGCCGAATGTTCAACTCTTATCACTTGTCTTTATGCATTTTTGAATCGGGGTACTATTCATGAAGTTTGCACATGAATTTTTAAAATACATTTAGGTTATAAATAGCCGTAAGTTTTTTTTAAATATTTTTTTTAATAAATGGAATACCACTTCAAAAAACAACACAAAATATTGGGGATAATAAACTCAAAATAAACAAAAAATATTGCCTTTCATTTCTCATCTTCGTCATTTTGTTTTTGATCTTCATTTTCATATTTGATTTAATTTTTTGAATAATTTTAACATTTTTAGTTTAATTCTTTTTGTTTATTATTTTATTTTATTTTTGTTTTTTTTTTTTAAATGTCAATAAGGTGTTACCAACCTTTTCTGTTAACTAATGTATGCGCCGCTAACCCATAATAGGAAAAAAAAACTTTTATTTAGAAGAATTTATATTCTTTTTAGATATTGTCAAAATAAATTCGACGACCTTTTTAATGATTCTATACTCATAATCAAAGAAATATTTCACAATTTTTAAATACACTGGCCATTATCTATACTAGTATATTTTTAATTTCAATATAGCCTGATTATCTTCAAAGCAATAGGGTTAGGACCTTTGAATGACAACTACTGAAAAATATGATCCGAATATCTTAAAACTTTACATTTCGTACCGATATTTCAATTAAAAATTTTCTATACCTACTCTTGCTTTAGTTTTAAAGCGACGTAGTTTCTGCCATAAATCGCTATAACAACCTTATTTAGCCTTGCACCATAGTAATTTAAAACTTTGTTCTTGTTTATGCTCAGTATTAATGCTTTATGTTTTTCTGGCTAAATTTTCAACCTCCTAGTCTTATAATTTTTAAAGATATGCAAAATGGATGCACAAAAATTTGAATAGCAGCTGCAAGTAAGTTATCAACTGCTCTGAAGCTTATGAAATTGCGATTTAGCCAAAAACAATAGAATTTTTTCAAAAAAAAACATTGAATGAATTTTAAATAATGAATTGATGAACGCTCATTGAACAAACAGGTGACGCACATAAGATCGTCGTACTTTTGGATGCTGATCATATCCATATGCATTAGTTGTATCTATCGGGCCTAGATCGGCACTTTGCAAACGAAGGAGCAATTTAAATTAACCCGTGACTGTCGTTCCCCCGCGTATATAAATATTAGTTTTCAAGCATTTATTCCGCATGTATTTCAATAAAAGGGATAACTGACGCCTAAAATTTATGTAACATTACATTTGAATCAAACTAACAAATAAAATCATTAATATATTTTAATCCTAAAAATATTTTAAGTGCATTATCAAGAAAAAAAATAATAAAACAAAAATTTTGAGTGCTACAAAAGCAAACAACCATAGGTACTCACGTATATTATAAATCTTATTTTATGAAACATAATTAAGGAATTTTTAAAAATCCTTCCCTTTAATCATTCTACATAAAAGCGCAACTCTTAAAAGGTAATAATAAACCAAAACAAATTTAAAACTTGAATTTGTTGACCAACCAAAAAAAAAAAAAAATAAAATCCTTTCAGATCAAAGATCATAAGAATTAAAGGGTGTAGACTATCTTTGTCTACCGAAACAAATTGTTCAATTCCATTTAAAAACGAGGAAGATTATAGTTGCCCTTGTCAACTTTTAGATACCCGTGCATACCCACTATGGTGTATAAAATAAACCGTAATTTACTTCTCTTATACATTTAACTCATTACCCCATAATTTTGACGTAAAAAAAAAAAAAAAAATTAACAAAAAAAAAAAAAAGTCACAAAACAAAAAACAAAATTTTCATTCATTGTCCCATAACTTTAGCTTAAAAAAAAAAAAAAAAAAATTAACAAAAAAAAAAAAAAAATCACAAAAAAAAAAAAAAAGTTTTCATTCATTGTCCCATAACTTAAGCTTAAAAAAAAAAAAACAACAAAGAAAAAAAAAACAAAAAAAAAAAATTGGCCCACCCTAAAAGTCCGATGGTCCGAGTGATGTCCAACTTTGCCAAGTAACTTGCCCTATTAATTTACCTGCCCAATTTTAGTTTTAACCTTGTAGCTTTATTAGATTCACAGTTATTGAATCGAAAACTTTGTATGGCAGCCCTCCGAAAATGGGGCCCTAACATTTTGAAACTTCATATAAGTGCTCGATTCATTATATAACTAACCGTGTGTAGTTTTCAGCCTCGTAGTATAATTAGTTTTGAAGAAATTCATATTGGTGCAAAGAAGTTGTATGGCAGCCCCCCATAAATGGGCCCTAACATTTTGAAACTTCATATAAGTGCTCGATTCATTATATAACTAACCGTGTGTAATTTTCATCCGCGTAGTATAATTAGTTTTGAAGAAATTCATATTGGTGCAAGGAAGTTGTATGGCAGCCCCCCGAAAATGGGGCCCTAACATTTTGAAACTTCATATAAGTGCCGGAGTCAATATAAAACTAACCGTGTGTAATTTTCATCCCCGTAGTATAAATAGTTTTGAAGAAATTCATATTGGTGCAAAAAAGTTGTATGGCAGCTCCCCGAAGCCTTGGTCCGATTTTAACCAAAAACAATAGGGAACCTAGAAATTGTCTAAAAATGACTTTGTGTGAATTTCAAGACTCTAGCCCTTTTAGTTTTTGAGTTATCGTGATGACACACGGACGGACGGACGGACGGACAGACACACATAGCTAGATCGACTAATTTTTCGATTCTGAGCCGATACGTACCCTTGACACTATATCTAGCTCGTCTAGATCGATGCGTTACAAACGGAGGAGCAAATCTAATATACCCGATGTTCATATATATATGCACGGGTATAATAATTTTAATATTAATATTTGAAGAAGAATAAAAATTTTTTGGGAACAAGCAAAATGGGTTCAATTTTGGAATAATTGTTTAATAAAAATATTTTGATTTTTATTCACTAGAAGCTTGATATAAGAATAATATTAGCTCATTCTATGAATGGACCAAAGAATTATTATTTTCTAAAAATAAAGTTTTTTTTTCAGAACGTTTCCATGGAGATGCTTTTATGGAAACATTATGTAAACACATAAACTCTCTTCTTGTCTAAGCCATTAAAATAAATAAATATAGGTAGCTAGAGCATTGAAAGGTAAAATCAAGTAATGCTTTGAAAATTAAAAAATTTAAACTTAATGATTAAATTAGCTATCTTTAATGTTGGTTTTTGTTATGGGGGATAGCATGTGCCATCCTAACAAGTAGGACTTGCGGTCCGTTGTGCGTCTTACTTTAAATACTTTTAATTAAGTTAATTATTAATAATTAATTATATTTGTATATTTTTTTAAGCGTTTACTGTTCAAATGTTTGGCTTATAAGACTGTCAACACCATTGGTAGATGTTCGAAAAGGGGTCATATTATATTTGTATTTTAGAATTGATCTAAATGAATTCCACATACAATTTAAACATGTGATAATACCAGGCCTTATAACATATAAAAACGTCTTAGATTATCAATAGATACAAATTTATTTTTGTTTATACTGTAATATCGAGTATTTGTTTTATTTGGTATTCTATATCTGTGAGTTATATTATTCAATTAAATTATTTGTTTATACTTTGGATTTGTTTATATTGTTATATTAATGTATTTTTTATTAAAGATATGCCTTTTGCATGAAAGGTTAGAACTCTAACAACTGTGCTACCCAATTATTTATATATCTTTTATATGTATAAAATATTTGGTCACCAAGGAGATTTTGGTTTAAATATATGTCATAAAATACTTCCATATTATGGTTCCATATTATGGTCAGAACATAACTTGATTTCAAGTACGATGCAAGTATCAGAAGAGCGTTCTTAGCCTGTCAGTATACTCCTACAAAACTTCCATAACTTACAAAAAATCCTTCTTTATTACTTTGTGCATTATGGAAGAGCTTTTAATAAACTTTTGACAAACAAAAAGTTTATAGAAGTACGAAACAAGAGGTTTTATATCAAAATATAATTCACAATAAAAAATAAATTATTTTAGCAGCAAATAGCCAAGTTAAAAAAATGATCTGAAGAGCAGCCCTGATATCGGAAAAGGAGTATTGCAATTCTTTATACTTGATTTGCTTCTTATATCCACGAATGGGTCATTTCAAAAAGAATTTTTTTCCGTTGTTTGGAAGCCGCAAGTATCAAAAGCTGTAGTGAACTTCCAGTTTCTAAACGCCTGCAACTTGAATAGTTGTCCAAATAGTTCTGAAACATAAATGTTCGACATTAAAGTTCCAATATTATTTTTTAAACATATCAACATTTTTACTCTTAATTTTAAAGAGTTTCTTTAAAATTGATGAATTTGTCCCTTGAATTTTTAATATTTTTACTTATATAATATAGTTACAGTATATTTATGCTTGAGGAATCTGGAAACTCTCTTATGATTCCAAAGGTTTGTACAGGATGGCGCAAAACGGCCGATATGGTTTGAATGTTTAATAACTTTTTTATTTAACGGTCTTTCCAGTACGTTTCCCATAACTTTTCGTAAAATTTCCGGTGTTATGGCTTGAATTTCATTGCGAATGTTTTGTTTTAGCTCTTTCAAATAACCCCAAAGAAAACAGTCTGGTGCTGTTAAATTCGATGAACGTGGGGGTCAATTGAAATCACTTCTGCGTGAAATAATGCGTTCGCAAAAAAGGCTCGATCTTTTCTTTCTACAGCTGGCCTCAAAAAATTGTCCAGCATCGTTCAATATTTAGCACCAGTAATCGTAAATGAGGCGCCCTGTGCATTTTCAAAAACAATATGGACCAATGATCCTTTCAGACAATATACCGCACCAAACATTACACTTAAGTGGGTGTAATTATCGCTGATGAACTTGGATTCTCCGTAGCCCATATCCTCCAATTTAGCTTGTTAATGAAATCTCGATTTTCTTCTGCTTTTTGTCGGAATGAATTGCAGTAATCAAGCCGTTGTTGGTAGTCTATCGGTTTCAATTCTTGCATAAACTTAACCTTATATGGGAACATGTGCAATGTGGCCAAAATCCTCTGAACGGACCTTCATTATAGCCCCGGTTGTGTCGAACGTCTTCTTGTTGATATTTCTGGACTGTCCTGCACATTATCCACAACACTTTGGACATTTTCTTCCGCATGTACCTTACGTGGTCTTCCGGTACATGGAAGGTGTCCTACTGCACCATGTTGTCGAAAATTAGCAACCAGGCGGTTTATTGTTGATGCTGAAGGTCCAGTACGTACATTCAAATAAAGACGACTGCGTCAAAACAATTGATCATTGATTTTCAAAATAAAATTCAACAATTGTTGATCGCTGTTCTTTAGGTGTACTGTTTCATTTCCAATTCCACAAGTTTTCTTCACAAAATTCTGAAATAAAAATAAAAAATATAAATAAATTTCAAAGTTATTAAACATTCAAACCAAATCGGTCATTTTGCGCCACCCTGTAATTTTCTAATCCTTATTTTTTATCGTATATACATATATAACAAATAAGTCTTACACAATGCTTTAATTGCTTTAATCTTCAAAAATAATTGTTGATAAAGAGTAGCTAGAATAGTCAATTTTTTCAAATTCATTTTTACAACAGGTGCATCAAAATTCATATGAAAAATCCATTAGTTAAATTTAAAAGTGATGTAGTGTTTTTGCATATTATATTTAAATAATTAACAAACATGAAATAAATTCTGTAATTAAATACTGCAAAATTAATTTTTATAAACATGCAACTTAAAAATTACATTTAATTTATTACAATATTATTTCTATTAATCAAAATTACAATTAATTTTTGTAAAAAATTATTAAAATATAATTTTCAAAAATGAAACCAACAAAAAAAACAAAACAATTAAAATAATTATTAGAATTCATTTGCGTTGTCGATTTGATTTTAATTCAATTAAACAATAAACCAAAGAGAAAAAACCCGTTCATTATTCTAAAATATAAAAAAATGTAAATATTTGTAACAAACAAATGAAAAACCAACGTTTATAATGCTAAAGTAAATTTACCATATTTTTTTGTAAATTATGCTCTTCGATTCTAGCAATTTTGGTGTATATTGATTGAAATACAAAAAGCATATGAAATAATATCAAGCAGCAATTGTTTCAGAATTTTTTTTCAATGACAAACTGAAACGAAAGAAATGAAACTATCTGTCACTGAAATAATTTTGTTTCATTATGCAAAAGAAACTGATCAATTGTACAGCAAATAATTATCAATCCGAATTTAAAAAATTTGTAGCTGAACTTATTATTTTATAAAATTTCCGTATGCATTTCAATGAAAGCTATAACTAACACCTGAAGTCCTAGATAATTTTTAGTTTATCTCAAATTTGTTTGCAAGCAGATTTCAAGTTCCGGATGTTCCGAAGTAAACAATTTGAAATCTGCTCCTAGACAATTTTTTAATAAACTAAATTTAATATATGTAACTAGTCCTCTTAATATATTAAACTAATCCTTAGAGGTAAATATAAACTTACGTATTTGAAGTTTAATATTTTTAACACTAATGTTAATACCATCAAATGTCGGTTAAATATAACTGTTTTCACTGTTTAAAATATCGAACTGTTTGGGAATCTGAGTTATATATTTGTTAATTATAGCAACTCTTTACTAAAGGTTAGGGAATTATCAAATATGTAATTTTAATAAAGTAGTTTATTAAAACTGGAAATAAAACAGTAACTGTTTTCATTTGTTTCACTCATCATTGACGTGAGCTCTACATAGTTCTCGACTTTGTTAGATCTATATTTAAATCAAACATGGCATGTCAAAAATTTTATCTTACACAAATTTAATTCTTTTAGTTGAACTCTAATAATTTTAACAATTTGTATTATAATGTTATTTATTTTCGGTTTTCAAATTATATTGCGCGCACGAATTTTAACTTTCTATAGGGTAAAAATTTTAACTTTGTTCCTTATTTTCTTTACATTTTGAATATGTGCGCGGATATAACAATAAAACCTGCAACTCATAACTTTCTTGGTAATCGCTTTGGGCGTATCGCGTTCTTCTTTTTATTTAACTTTTTCCTTTTTTTTTAATTTTTGCTTTTTGCTTTTGGTTTTTTAAATTACAGTTGGGTCTGGTTGGTATATAATATAATCTTTGGGTAGATAACCAACAATTGAAACCTTAACTCTAAAATAATATTTTAAAGTGCCTTCTTCTTCATCGATAGCATCGTGATACAAAAAAAAAATAAATAAAAAGCAAAATAAGAAAAAGAAAGGAATAGAAAACACAAAAAAAAATTAAAAAAGAATTATAGACATTTGATGTGCCCAGGGTGTTGGTAATTATATAGGGAGTTAACGTCTACAGTAATACTTGATTGCTTCCATACTATTACCAACCATTAATTGCATTCATCATCCACGGTTACATATTATATTTTCTTAATTTTTTTTTATTTTTTGATATAAGCTTTAATGGATTCTTTGCCTGTTCATAATTGATGTACATTTAGTACGTGTATTGAACAGAAAAAGAGTAATGTATATATTCTATACCCATCATATATCTATACCAGGTTCAAATATTTATATATGTATATATGTAATTTTTAATGGATGAAAACCTTTTATTTTCTTATGATTATTTCGCTGTTCATTATGCCCATTATATAGTGTTGTGCATCTTTCATTTGGGAGTGTTAAGAATACCTTTAGGTTGAAAATCATGTATAGACGATGGCGCTGCTTTTTGTTTTCTTCAAAAGGAAGTATTCATAAGACCAGTGTTTTTAAAAATAAAAGTATATGCATTTTATTTTTTGGGTTTTTCTTTTTATACTCTACTACACCTCAAATAGGTCTAGGGGTAAATATAGTTTGGTATGGTGTTTGTAATCATAAAAAGGATGTAACCAACAATGTAAAAGTATATATACTCTTGATCAGCGTCACCTCTGGAATCGATGTAGCGATCCGTCCATGCTACTTTAATGAAATTTTTACTGTGGGTTATTAAAGAGGAAAGTAAGGCGGGGATGCTAATGGGTAAGTTCGGACGATTGGCTTGGGTTTTAGAAGCTTAACAATTATTTTTTCGAAATAAATCAAGGTAGAACCCTGAAATTGCAATTGTGTTCTTTCCCGTTTCCTTTATCTCCATATAATTGATGATAAATTGTAGGGATTGTAGGTAGGTTGTTCGGGTACCGCTTATACAGATCCTCCCAAGACCTAACAAGCATTTCTTCAAAACCAATCAGGATATAAACCCACAATTTGCTGCAAAAGTGGTTCTGTTCAATTTCCTTTATGTTTCTGAAATGTGTAATGAATTGAAGTTGAAGTTTGTGTAATTGTTACGTACCTCCCAAAACCAAACAAAGATGTGTCCTAAGTTACACAATTATATGCTATAAAACTAATAAAAACTTGTATGTTTTAATTTTATATTAAATTGAATTTTTTAGGTGTTGGTCGTTTGCATCAACTTATTGTTGTTTCATTACTTGTTTTTTTGCAAATTCAAGGTGCGTAATATGAAATGCTTCAAAAGATGAGCATAGAATAAAAACAAAAACAAAAACCTTTTTTTTTACAATGTATAAAAAATATCTCCACAGCCCTCCTTTCCTATAAATATAAAATGATAAAAAGTATTAATATTAAAATAACGCGGAAAATCTATAATCTTGTTTATAGGAGTAGAATAATAATCAAATTGGACGGTTTTTACTTTATATCAACTAAATAAAAAAAAAATTAAAGCAAAATTCTTATAGTTCTTGAGAAAAGTTTGGCATAAATAAAGCGATCTAGAATAAAATAGACAAGCTAATGTCATTTTCTTCAGAAATGAGTAAAAGAAAACTGTAAACATAAAAAAAAAATTCATTGGCAGTGAAGAGAAAATGACCTGGATCACGAATAGCAATAACTTTATCCTTTGTGCTATTTTTTTTAAAAATTCTTCTTTTCTCTTCTTATTTTTTTTTATAGCTTTGTATGATATATTATGTGTGTGTTTATTTAAATTCTTGGAAAATTTACAGATAATTGTTTTTAATGATGATCATCAACATCATAATAACAAAAACTTATATTTAAATTGATAGTTTAACATAATTTTTTGAACAGAAATTTTGAATTATTATGGTAATTACATTGTCTTATGTCTACCCCTTCCTGTAGTGGTAGAACAATAAAAAAATGAATTAAATTAATACAGAATATTAATGAAGAATATGTGATAAGAATAATAAAGTTTGAATAATATAAGGATTTTAAAAATTTTATTTCTTCATTTATATACAGTTCCTTAACTCATACAATGAGATGCCTTTCTTTTTCAGGTGTTGTAGATTATACTATCTATTAATTCTATTAGTAATATTATTTTTTTTGTTTATATCGTATATTTTGTATTTAACTATTGTATTTGATCACCATGGAGATTTGTAAAGAAAAATTATTTTGGGGAATCGAACCCGCACCCCCGCGGTTAATAAAACGAATGCTTAACCATAATTTTTATACTTTTGAAACCTCAAGTAGAAATATTTTTTTTTTGACATAAATAAGTTCAGAAGTCCGGAATATGGAACGAAAAAAAAATGAAAAGTTTCGGAACGATATTTATTTCGCCAATTTTTTTTTGCTCCAAATAAAACTATCGTTCCTGAAATTTGTCCGAAATAAATTTTTATTACGTTATTCTTGGAACTTAATCACGAAAACCTAAAAATAAAGTTCCGGTGAAATTATAGATCCTTATGCTTACAATGTTTAAAAAAATTAAAAGTCCCCATTTCTCGGGATCCAGTTGCCGAACCGACATAATTTCAAAAAGTTAATCACCGATTTTTTCGTAATTAATACTTCACGAAAAATTTATAAAGTTCAACAAACAATTCCGCTCGCCCGAACAAATAGCCCTCAAAAATTATGGTAACACTTTTTAAGTGTCTCTATAACAAAATCGAGGAAAAGGCTTTTTTAATAACTTCGGTTCGACTCCTGGGTCCCAAGATCACGTGATTGAAATTTTATTTCGTTTTATATCATTTCGTTTCAGAACCCTGTAATTAGCGTATTAAAATGGTATATAGCATTCTTGTATCAGCCTGTATAAAATAAGAAAAGAATTAACTATAATATCTGGTGGTGCTCCTGCAATAATTTTTAACTATCATAAATTTTAAACTTGCATTCAATATTTATCTCTATATAGACATCCAAACCCTGTAAAATAAAGACTTAAAGCTTGGACTTCACAATTAATATCCTGAAATAATATCCTGAATGATATTTTCTTTCAACCTCAATTATATGACTTGCTCAAAAATTAAGCCTCAAGGCTCTTAAAGTAAGACTTTAACGTGCTAAAAAAAATTAAAAAATTAATTTAAAAATTGAAATTATAGAAAAATTCTGATTTTTCTTTTAAAATGTGAAATAATATCTTGGGGGCTATATATCACTGTTTCACATATATCATATATAATACAGCTCCTATAAAAAATCGCCTCCAAAGAGCTGAAATAAATTTTTCCTCCAAGTGAAACTTAATAGTAAAGATTAATTAAAAATTTACTATTTCTTCTGACCGGTTTCTTGAACTTGTGTTCGATTCTTTTATCATATTATTATTTAAACATTAATGCCCTATGCAGGACGCCCTATGTTCTAGGATCCAGTAAGTAAGTAAGTAAAAATATTTTATAGATATATATATACATACATAAAGTTTTAATCTTGAATTTAACAAGTAAATACCATGTTTACAAAAATTAAATCCATACGTTTAAGCTTTTACAACAACTCCCCTACCTGCTTTTACAACAACCCCCTACCGCTCATACAATGAGATAAGTGATTAATTCTGCCTTTCTTTTTCAAGTGTGACTGGTATATATTTTATATTATGATATAAACTATTATTGATAAAAATTATAAATAATATATTATTAGATATGATACGACAAGGGCTTGAACCCGAATCCCTTCGATTGAAAGGCCGTAGTCCTAACCAATACGTCACCGATCGAATTTATTTTATTTAAAATTTAAATAAAATATTTATTCTTCAAAAAAAAAACTAAGTAAATTTTAATGTGAAACCCAATTATGTACTATTAAATTCTTAAAAAAGATTAATATTATTTGAATTTCAATCTTAGAAATACAAAAACAATCTTCAGCTTAAATATCCTAAAAGGAATCTATTTAAAAAAAAACAATTTATAGGTAATTATCAATTTAATATCTAACGTTTAATCTCTTCTAGTCGAAAGACATTCAAAAAAAAATAAATAATTGTACCGTAAAGGATTAGTTTTGAAGAGGTATACATGTATTTAAGGTATATATATATAGGATTAGGATAAGTGTCCTTGATAATAAGTTTCCTTCAAATACAAATACTCTTAGCGATTTTTTTTTAAATCACAATTCCATGAAATGTTAAATAATAGAACAATATATTTCATTCAAGGGTATGTACTTATGATTTATTTTCTATTGTTGTACTTATGTATAAAGGAATTGCCTAGTTCTTTTTAATTACAAAAATTTTAATAACCAATTTCAGGATAACAATAATGATCTTAAAATGATTAAGAATTCTATATTGAACAAAAGAATTTCAATAACTAGGTTTGTATATATTTGTTTAGTTTAAGTCATAATCACTTCATTATGACATTACAGTCTATATAGAATATTATAATTAACGATCCTGTTAAATGAATTAAATTAATAAAGTATTCGAATAATCTTTCCTAAAGAAACACTTTTTTTAAATTGAATAGCAGACTCATTATCTAAAAAAAATAAATTGAAGATATCCATTCCAGAATTACAATTGTTATAATCCATCATAATTATAATCCATTACATTTTAGTATTCAACCTAGAAGCAAATTATTTCTATATTAATTTATTTCATTAAACTAATTTATATGATCTGTGTCAAATTGCTTGATTCCATTGATCAAACTCCTTGAAGGGATGCTCTGATCACATGTTTTTAATCCAATTATTTTGATTCATTAAATACAATTAAAGAACTTTAAGTGATCTACTATTCTTTGATTCTCTGTCTTATACATTTCTGAACATAATCTTTAAAAATTCAAAGAGCAATTTCAATTTTTTAATAACGTTTATGACAACAGGATGTCAGATAGTCGCTTCATCTAATATGGTCTAGGTCTTAAAGGCAGAAAAAAAAACATCTTTTGTACATCTCTTCTTTCTTTACAAGTAGCTGGATGCCAAATAAAGCTTCTCGTGTTCACATTACTTCTTGAAATCCAAATTGAATTTTTTCATTGTATATTCTAGTTTTTTTATATAATGGATTATAAACTATTTTTAAGAAAATCTTGACAGTATAGTTCAGATGGGTCAAATTAATATATGTTTGTTACATTTCCACACGTTATTCTTCTTCAGCCATTCGTTATAGGATACGTACCTAATACCGGAAGTAGAACAAATGTTGTTGTCATCGATAAGTTTTATAAGTTTTGCACGAATTTCATCAGGACCCACTTCCTTTAAGTCTAGATATTGTTTTTTTACAAATATTCGATCTAGTAAATTTTTTTTGTATATTTTTCCTAAATCTGTTTTTTCGCTTTGGAAGTAATACAATAATTGTCATATTTTTTAATAAAGTTGACATTCAAGGGAGCTTCTTTAAATCTTCAACGTACTCAGAGTGTTTTTATACCTTGCATACAAATAAGGGCATGGGTATATTACAATTGCTCCACCGTTTGTAACCTATCAATCTAGACGAGCCAGATATAGTGTTAAAGATACGCATCGTATCAGCATCGAAAGTAAATCAATCTAGCTATGTGTGTCTTGTACGTCCTTCCGTTCGTCCGTGTGTATAGCTCAAAAACTAAAAGGGCTAGGATTTGAAATTCACACAAAGCCATTTTTAAATAATTTCTAGGTTCCCTATTGTTTTTGGTTAAAATCGGACCAAGGCTTCGAGGAGCTGCCATAAAACTTGTTTGCACTAATATGAATTTCTTCATAACTGATTATATTAGGAGGATGAAAATTAAACACGGTTACTTATATAACAAGACAAGCAACTATATGAAGTTTCAAAATGTTACGGCCACATTTTCGGGGAAAATTAGAACTGGGCATTATCCATATTGGCTTCAAATCTTTTTGTATCTAAGTTATTAGTTGCCACAGAAAATTATTAACATTTTTCATTGCTTGTACCATTATTAACATTTATCTACTTTGTAGTTATGTTAATCTTTGCTGTAGTGCAAATTCTAATAGAACTGTACTAGGCGACCACTTCTTTTTTCCTTAAACCAAAGGATCCAGTTTTGCGTATTAAAACTTATTATATATAAAAAAAAAAGTTATAATAACCGTAAAAAAAAATTCAGTAGTTACTAAAAAAAAAAATTAAAAATAACAATTAGAAAATTAAACCATGGTTGATTCATTTCTAAACTGTTAAAAACACATTTGAACTTCTGTTAATTTTCAAATCATGTTTTGTACCTTAATTTTCTTTTGTTTTTTTGTTTTAATTCGGTTGAATGAATTTCCTTTTAAAAATGGACATTATCAGATTTTACAACAAATTATTTCAATTCATTATTTTTTTTTTAATTTTACGTTTGAATATTTTCTTTATTAAATTTTAAGTGTAATCCATAATCCAAAGTGATAATCAATAGAATTATTTTAGTTAAAATGTTTTACACAAATTCAATACAACAAAAAATTGTGTATCTAATTGCATTCTATACATACTGACTGTGTTTCAGAACCTAGATAACATAACAATTAAATTTTTACCAGGCCACACAATTTGTTATCCTGAAAGATTAAATGACAAAAAGGAAAAGCATTAGGAATAACAAGAACAATAACAACAAAAAATTATTTTGTATTTTGCTTCCAGGATTTAAATTTTTCTTGTTGTTATTTTTGTAGATACAAAACAACACATTTTTGCTAATGAATTCTTCAGAAAAACTAAAGTAATGAAAAAATTCCAAAGGTTTTTAAAAACACACATTTCCAAAATTAAATAATGATCCAAAGTTTTGGGTAAAGAGTATATTAAAAAAAAAATAACAGTTTTTTTAATAACAGTAATGAAACAACAGTGATGCAAACGACTTAGTAATGCCCTACACTTGAAAAATTCGATTGACAGTTACATGAACCCCCACTCCAACTCATCTTAGATTTCAAGAGCGTAGAGCAAACAGAGCAAAATTACCTTGCAGCGAATCTCAATTTTTTAACTTTATTACTACCGAAGATATAATAGTAAGGTCTTAAGAGTCGTGTGGCAGCTATCTGAACCTTCATTAACCTCCAAATTTCAGAAACATAAAGAAAATCGGACAGAACACTTTTGTTCCAAATTTTTCTATTCCATGATGAATTATTCCAAATTGTTCCAAATTTATTTCCATAATGGAAACAGGACAGAATACTCTTGAATAAATTTTTTCTTGATTAATTTCGAAAATATAGATCTTGAGAGGTGTGTAAGACCCGACCAAACACTGCAATTAATCCCTAATTTTTGGAACATAATGGAAGGGTTCTTGTTTCACTCTTGTTCTATAGGAAATTTGAAATTTTGAAGGCGAGTGACAAAAAAAAAATTTTCAAATGAATCAGACTTCCTTCCAAGGATCTAACTCCTCTTCTCTAAGTCTTTCTAAGTCCTCTCTAAGTCTCCGGGTTAAACCATTTTGAAAGAAATAAGGGATAAAAATGGGATTAAAAAAAAAAAGAAAAAAATGTTTGCAAAAATTGAGTTAGAAAAACCGGTAAATTAAAATGATAATGTCAACACTACTTTTAGAATGATAATGGCAACACTTTATTTTAAATCTATTTATAAATCTTTTATAAGCAGTTGTTGTTTGGTCTTTCCTAATTTTAAATATACCATATAGAACTAGTTGGGCTGTAGCTCTGTAACGGATGGGCCTACAAAAAAAAGTTATTCACTAATATATATTTTTGCCTACCTATCCATAATTGATATTGCATTGCTTTATTTCAAAAAGTGTAGAAATTTTTTAAAAATTCGGGCAGATGGATAAAGTAGAACGAATAGGTACATTTTTCCAACAATTTTTCAAAAATGTGCTTCAAACTACAAAATAAGAAAAACAAAACGATTGTCAAGGATAAATAGGATGATATTTTGTAGTTGCCATTTTTTTAAAACTGTTATTTGTGCGGTTTCTTTACAATTACAGCAGTTTATTTATTTCTTTAGGAGGATCGAAGACATCATTAACAGAACAACTAAAATAGAAGTAATTCAGTGTTAAAAAACAGCATGACAACTATGCTGAATTGGTCAATTTGACAGGGTGCTGAAGATCTTTTTTTTTTTGTTTGTGATTAATGATAGTAAATGACAGTCAAAAATAATAAATTATATTAAACCTCTATATATATATATTTGGTTTATTTGTATGTATGTACTTTACTTATCAATAGTATATATTTTATATATAAACATAGGTACATACATACATATATAATATTTTTTCTAATAACGAAATAATTTTTAATAACAATGATGACCTGCTGAGTTTTAATGTAAGCGGAAGAAAGTGTAAAAAAATAATGAATTAGAAAATTAGTATTTATTACTAAATAGTTGAAAGATGAGTTTTCTAAATTATGTGTTTATAATTTTATAAATTTAGACATACTTATATATATAACTTTTTTTTTATAAATTTAAAAATTAAAAAAAAAAGTGTTGTAAATTGATGAAAACTATCCCCGTAGTAAATCAGCATCGACTGTGTTGATTGCCAAAATTTATAGAATTGATGACTTTGAAATTTATAGAATTGATGGCGTTTTTAATAACATGACAATTGCAACTATGGCTTTAAAAATAAGGTTTTCAAATCCTTTCAGTATCCAAGGTGGAGATTCTCCAATTATGTGTCTCAACTGAAAATGGTATATACCTTTTTAACAAAGAAATTTCAATAGAAATTATTAAAGACTAAAGAACTTTTCGGAACCGAACCAAAAAAAAACAATGTTAGATTTTTTATCGATGCTTCCTAATAATATCTTAATTGTATTTTTCAAAAATGTTTAATCTGCCTAGCAATTTTCCGGAAAAAGGAATCCTTATTTATATCTATATAGAAATCAAAAAATGAGAAGTACCCAGGATGCTAATGCGGCTCGAAATTGGAAGAATTCCTCCTAATACGAAAAAGCAGTCTGTTACAAAATTGCAGCTTTCCAGGAAAATATATTGTACTGCCAGGGTGCATACTGAAAAACATGCAGACCTTACATTTAGTGAAACAAGACTCAGTTGACACAATCGGCTTATATTAGTCTGACACCTCAAAAATTCAAATCGATTAAAAACCAATAAGATATTTTAGAAAAGTTTGTTTAATAGAAAATAAATACATTATAGTTTTTATTAGCTAAGTATAGGTCATACATAATGTAATAATATAATTTGACAAAAAACCTTACGACTAAGTTTCAAGTTCATATCTTAGACAGTAATTTTTGGCCTTTGAAAGTGTGTGTGGCAGCTACCGGAAATGTCGAAAATTTGCTTGTTTATTATTGGTTCATTGTAATAGCTTTCAGAATGCGAATTTATAGGCCCATTTGCAAACTTAACTTTCATTGGTCATATGTTACAGACGCATTGAAACTAATATATATATATAATGCCGTAAGCTCGAATTTTTATTTTGCGAAACTATAAGGCCTATTTTCATAAGTGATACCTTAATTTAAAGGTTCAGATGCTCCAAGATCGAGAAATGTGTCTGGAGGACCAATATAATTTTGCAGATATATCGATATATATATCGATAACTTTAGATATATAACGATTACGCACTTGGCAATCTAATCGAATTCACAAATGAACCAATGAACCTTGTTAAATTGATTAAAGAGGTGACGCTTCTTAAAGGCAGGTTTTTATGAGAAAATTTTGCCCATTATTCTTAATTTTACAAAGAGAGGTATATAGTATACTCTCAATAGGAGAGAAAGAGCAAAATGATTAAATTTATATTAAAATTTTTTTATATGTTTTGACAAAAAAAAATTACATAACCTTATTTTTTATTTAAAAATTCGTTCATCAAACCATAATATAAAATTTTTTTTTTCTTTGTTTACATTCTCTTATTTGCTACAAAAAAATTTACAAAATTAAATGTCATGTATCCATAAAATTGTGTATTAGTATGCAAAAAATTTTTGTGTGAAATACACTTTTTTTTGTATGTATTAGCAACTTTATAGGAAAAAGACTTTAGAGAACATCTTTTTGCCAAGGATTATGGTAACTCTCTCAATACTTGTCTAAGGATTATGGATGACTCCCCAAGGATTATGGATGACTTTCCCAGTAATTTATCGTTTTTTGTTTGTCACACGAATAGTATTTTTGTATCTTCTGCCTATGCTCTAACTTTTGCCCAGTAAATTGCCGTAATGAAAATTAGCCTTAAAGGAATAAATATTATTTAAGTTAATATATTTACTTGCCATGCCAAAGTTAATATACCCCTTTATCTACTTTAGATGTTAGGGTAAAAAAAATACCCTCTCGTCATGTGATCAATTATTATTTGTACATATATTCAAAAATTTAAATTATTTATTTTTTAATCCTTATATAAAATTTTCATCAAGGACATTTATCTTATTGTTAAAAAATTCAAAACAACATTGTATATTTGAAAGCATATACATAAAATATTTAAAATTGTTAGAAAAATTACAAAAGATATTAGGTTATATCTATATATACCTAGGATATAGTATATACATATATCAAGGTCAATAAAATTTTACCACAATAAGTACCATCTAAAGATTTTTTTCTTTAGTCTCAATTACAAAAATCCTGAATAACAAATATTTAAAAAAAAAAATTAATTTAATTTTTTATTTTGTAGTTTTTTTGTTGTTGTTGTTTTTTTTTTTTATTTAAAAATCCCTAATTATATTTTAACCCCTTCAAGTTTTTTTTTTATTATTCATATTATAATATCTTAAAAATCAGTGTCATAAAAATGAAATCCTCCTCCTTACAGACTTTACGACTATTTACCAATTCCAAAAAAAAAAAATTTTTTTTTTCTTAAGCCAATTTTTAAAAGTTGTTCAAAAAAAAAAAAAAAAAATAAAAAAAAACAACAACAAATAAATAATAATTTCAAAGAGTTTTAAACCGACAAAATCTTTAAGTAAACTTGTACTTTTACATATACGTATACTCTTTTACAAATTTATCTTTATATGGATATATGTATATATATATATAAAATAATATGTAAAAAAAAAAAATATATATATATATATATATGTAACATAATGTATGAGCATTATATTCTTTCTTAATAACCCATAATAACAGTGCAAAAGAACATTAAATATATGAAAAAAAAAAAAAAAAAATCAGAACTCTTTCTAAAAAATATTAATTTATATCATCAAAAGGTAGCCATATATATATATATTAAGCGCATAAATGTATGATGGATCAAGGAATTGAATTTACAAAACAACAACATACTTCAAAAAAAAAAATTACCTAAAGATTCTTAAAATGACTGAAATGTTCTTAAGATCAAAAGAAAAGAAAAAAAAGAAAGAAAGAGATGCATAGAATATAATATAGGTATACCATACCATAACTTAATGGTTCAATGCAATGCAATATCATCAAAGATTTGATGTATATATTCGATGTAATATTACTATTCATATATATACAAGAATAATACACATGACATACGGCATACGATACGATACAATGATTTTTAAGATGCGTTGTCGTTCCCATATCTCCGCTCAATGTTATTTTTTTTTTTTTTAGTTTTACCATTTGAGCATTCTATCATCCAAACCCAAGTATCAAGTGATATTGATTCTTGTCGTATTGTTGTTGTTGTTACCGCTGGATGCTCGCTTCTGCTTCTTTATTTAAATTTTCAAATTTTTTTTTTTTATTTGATAAGTATACTATATAATATTAATATTGATGCTGATAGTGATGTTGATGTTGATTAAAATATAATAATATTGTGTAGTATCTTTACATTACTCAATTGTATCTGAATAGAATTAAGAATAACTATAATATAAAATATACAATGTTGAACAAAATAAATTTAACAATATTAAAGTTGTACAACTTTCTTCTTGTTTTTTATGTATGAATAGCTCACGGTCTAACTGAGTTGTACATCATCAAAGGAATCAATTCTCCAACACCCAACAAACTTAATGTGGTGTAATGTGGCGAAAAATAGCGACTGCTGTCGCAGATCGTTTAATTTTAGAGAGAGGTTTTATATCGTACGGCATACTTGAACATTTTGGGAATTGATCTAAATCAAAAATTGATCTTGTCAAATCATATTTTTGGTATAACTAAAGATGTTGCTAAGTGTTTGGTTTTCTTGTATCGCTGCATAGTTTACTTCTCCCCAATTGATCTCCTTAACAATTACAAAATGTATGACCGAATATAAACTATATTGCACACATTTAGATTGCAGCCCATATTACGGCACTGGGCTATTTTGATAAAGTGTAAAATTGAGCTAGTTTTCTTATAAATGACTCCAAAGTCACCTCAACGCTCACTCCATTAAGTCGTTGTCGTACATCACTGGCCTTGTTTTATAGATATCTTGTAAGGACTAACACCTGTTCTAAAGAAATTAAACAACTAATGCCTTCACTGAAGTTTTTCCAACAAAAAGAGAAAAAAAAGCAGAGCAACGTGCACAGTTGTACTATCCAAGTGGCGCAGTTGAACTATCTACACAGCTTACGTAAATTCGTTTGTTTTTCGCTCATCGCGCATATGGTATTTGACATATATCTCGTCAAATGTATTCCTTAAATTTGGTAATCATATGTGTACGATTTTGAAAGTTTAAGAGAAATATTAACATATTTCTTCTAAGAATAGCCCATCCAATTTCGCTCCCAGGATTCCCTATAAACTGAGAATCCTACACCATTTCTTCCACATTTATTTTTCCAATAATTAATACAATACTTATATTAATATTTACCAAATGATTATTTTTTAGGTCATGTTATAGGTCACTTTTTTGAATCAAAATTCCCAAAACTTTCTGTTTATTTAAAATAAAATTAGTCCGAAATTTAACCTACTTATTTTGGATTTGAATTTAGCTGAATTTAGATTTGTTTAAAATTTATCTTTAATTTTTATACGGTACACATAAAATAGGTATTGGGCTATATTAACTTCGGGATTGTAACCACAAAAAGAAAAAAAGGTAGATATAGAAAAGTATATATATTTTTGATCAGCGTCATCTTCTGAGTCGATTTAGTGATGTGCAACCGTCCGTAAACACGATTACACAAAAAATAATGATGTTAAATTGATGAAATTTATACTGTAGGTTACTAAAGACAAAAGTACAGCAGGGATTGGAAATGTTCGGGAGCAAACCGCAACCGCAATGCGGGTTCGGACAATTAAATTCGTCAAGTGTATAGCGTATTAGTAGGTCGGTTACATGGATTTACTGTTGTTTCATTACTTGTTTTACATATGATCAACAGGTTTGGTTTTAAACTTTCCTTTCATATTTAAAAATAATTTCAAAAAAATCCAATTTTTTTATCGTAAACTGTTATAAAATTTAAAAGCAAAAATAAATTAATAAGAAATATTCTTTCGATGATCATCAACATATAAATTAATAAAGAAAGCTGCACTTTAACCAAAACAAAATACATATATGTATTCACATATAGATATATTATTATATGAACACATGTAATTTTATAAAATCATTCATACATAACCTTATACATTGGTCCTCCTAAAAGAAATTCAATTTTTTTTTTTCCTGATGACGAAGAAAAAAAAAATTTTAGAAAAAGATTCATCCAGCGGTCGATTGTATGTAAGTATGTACCTACATAATATGATGCGGCATTGTATAAAATCTGTAAAAGTAAATTCAATACCAACCATATAGGCGAGCATCAGAATAAAAAAAAACAAAAAAAACTTAAAATTTTTAGATCCAGTGCTGGTAAAGGATGATGATTTTTATATACATGAAAAATCCATCCATATCAAATTGGTTTGTTTCCCTTTTTTTCTTTTTTCGTTTTTAATGCTATGTTATTATTATTCGTATATATATATATACATATTTACAAGCATATATTTAGGTTGTATATAGGTTGAACTGAAAATGTTTTTAAGTAAAGGTAAAATTTTTACTACTTTCAATTATTATTGTTGTTGTTTTTCAAAATTTAAAAAAAAAAAGAAAGAACGAATCATAAAAGATTTAAAGAATTATTTAATTTTTTTTTTTTTTTATCTTTTTACTTAATGCCATTTACTATCATCACATTTCGGTCCATACTGAATGAAGATCAAGGTTCGGAATAAAAAGTTTTTAACACTCAGAAAATATTTTAAATAAAAGATTATATTTTTTTCAAGAATTTACTAATTTATTTAGTAGACATTATAATCAACAAGTATATCGATAGTATTTATTTATTTAGATAACAAAGTATAATATTTTGGTTAATAAATTTAATCACAGTTTCTCTTTCTTCAACTTCTTAATTTTTAATTATTTCCAGTTCTAGATTTTGGTAACGTACGAAATTCTCTTCTAGAATTTTGTCGTAACCTAGCTGCTCTAAATTGTTCAATTGGTTTCGTTGGAGTGAATGAAATTTTTTGTATTGTTCCGTTTGGTAAACGAACATAAAAGAATGCTTCTGGTTCTCCGTTGTCAACAGGAGCTTCAACAATAATAGTATCATCATTAATATCTGGGATTATTGGACTTGGTTCTTCTGATGGCGGTCCATATGTATTTTCTGGAGGACCATATGTATTTTCTAGTGGACCATATGTATTTTCTGGTGGACCGTATTTTTGTTCAGCCTCTTCTGGTAATGGAAATTCAGGACCATCTGGTTTCCAACCTGATGGTGGATATGGTCCGCTTGGTATTTCAGTTGTGGTTGTTACTTCTGGTGGTCCGTAAGTACTATGAGGTGGTCCATAGCTTGGTTCTGGTGGATTGGGTGTTGTTTCTGGTGGTCCATATCTTGTATCAGGTTCAGGCTCTTTTTCTTCATTAGGTAAAGTAAATGCTGGGCCTTCTGGTTTCCATCCTGAAGCTGGATATGGTCCTCCATTTTGTGTTGGATTTGATTCTTGTGATGGTGAACCATTACCAGAACCTTGTTCTTGTTCTGGGGGTGGTGGTAATTCTTGTTTAGCAAATTTTTGAAAAGAATTTCTTGCACGAAAAGTTGTTCGAAAAGGTCTTGGTGGTTCTGCATTGGCTACAATTATTGAAATACCAATCAATATTAACATACGAATTTTAAGACCCATTGTTTCACAAGTGATTTATTTTTAATATGAAATCCAAGACAGATGAATAGATACTGATACAATATACAAAAAAATTTTTAATATTTATACCAACTAATCACATGTTCATAATTTATTATTTAAAAGCCTATATACTAACTTGGAATGTATTATATCTGTAACCTTTAATTACCGTTTGTTTTATTAATAAAATTATTGAACTTGAGATTAAAAATTTATATATGTATATTGGTATGCACAAAAATTTTGTCACCTATAATTACAATTTAATAGATTTTTATTATATGGTTTTAAGGTCTAATCAAAAATTATTAAACTTTAAAGGGTCATTAACAGAAAATAATTCATAAACGGACTTCCAAAAATTGAAAAAGATCATGATTTGAATACAAAATGAGATTATTTTGCTTTATGGTGGTCAAAAGTATATTATTTTAATATTTTAACTGATTGAATTTAATAAAAATTAAATTTATTATTTTTAGTCAAAGACCTTAACATACATATTTTTTCGGGAGTTTTATTTAATAAAATATATATTTTCTTGACACAATTATTTAATTTTAATTTCCTTCTACAATAATGGGTTATTTACGGGTAATTAAAAATTGTCTTCATGTTATGCAATATTTATCTATGTAATAATTAATTAAAACTTTTGGTGTATTTAGAAACTTTATTTCAAAAAATTTAGAAGAAACTTCCAATTGGCCTGCGTTCTAATTATTATATATAATTAAATTTTAATTAAAATCGATATAAATGAATAGTGGGTGGTTTAAACCAAGCTCAGATCATATCTAAATATAAGTTATAATTTGTTTCAAAATCATAATATAAAAAATACCCCAGCCCGACTTGAAAAGGAAAGGCTGAACCACTTATCATAGGCAAAGTAACGGCCTTATGATGGCAGGTATTTTCGGAGACGAAAAATTAATAGCTTTTTAAGATTTTAACTTTCGTAAATTTATGCTTTGACAGAACTTTTTGACTTTATAAAGATTTTTTTTTCGATATTTTTGCTAATCGAATTACCAATTTTCAATCTCCTGTAAAAGTTAACTCTACCATCGCGGAACAACACTTAAACAAAATTCAAAACTTCGTTTGCAACCACGAACTCCTTTCGCCTAGAATCACGGATGTACAAATCAACAAATTTAAAGTAAACTGTAAGAACTATTTTGGCAATAAAACCGCTAAATAAAAGAATAAGTCTGAACAGAAAAAAGGGCTGGTCCACATATTTCATATAGTTCAGATGAACAATGTTTAAAAAATGTAATAAGTAATATTTTTATATAAAAACTACTTTAGGTTCATTGGTTTCTTAGATCCTGATATGCTTGATATGCTAGATATGCTTGTAAAACTGGACTGAACAGGAATGAACTACTTTGTACTAAATTTCGAATTTCTAGAGTTAATTAATTTTGAATCTATGCTTCTTAGATTCTGATATGCAAGATGTGTTTGTGATGTTTTGAGAGATGTTTACTCAAACCACCACCCCACTTCGTTCCAAATTTCGCGGATATAATGAAAACATGGCAGAATGCGTTTGTACTAAAATTAAAGATTCTATCAATATTAATTTGGAAGATATGTTTGTTCGATCTTGGGAGGTACGTGAAATGTATGCGAATATCTTCATTCTAATTAATCCCAAATTTCAGTACCACAAGAGAAAAAGAGAAAAACACCCTTGTATCGAATTTGAAAGTTTTATCTTTATTGGTTTGAGAAATATGTTTGTTTGCCGTTGTTTCACGCAAAAGCTTCCAGAATCCGAATCCATGGCCCGATTTGGCTCATTTGCGTACTTTTTTTATAAGTAAACTACAGTATAAATTTCATCATTATAGCATAATTATTTTTTTGAGTTACAAACAGAAATCCTATTTACTTGTTTACAAACAGACATCCCTAATAGAACTCTAAATAGAGGTGTCGCTATATAAATATATAGTATAAACTTTTCTATATCTAGTTAGCTTCCTTTTGGTGGTTACAAATACCCTACCAAAATTAATATACTCCAATGCCTGCTTTAGGTATAGTGTATACAAATCAAGAAGCTTAAATTTTTTTAAGGTTCTCTATCAATAGTGAACGTTATATGTTGAATAATATTAAACTGTAAATATATTTTTATCTTAAATTTAAAAATATAAAATGAATTTGCAATAAACTTAATTTTCAAATAAATTTTTTCTGAGTGTATAAAACCAACTATTTTTTTCGATCATGCATCAAAATTTTTTTTTTATTTTTTAAATATATATAATTAAATATACACATAACTTCAAACATATTATACAGTACAGGTAACCCTCCTCATATAAATTACATAGTCGTACATTCTTTTATACATATTGCATATTATAGTGAATACACAATACATGTATAAAAACAATATATAATCTATATACACTCATATCTATGCCGTAAATGTCGGCTCTTTTATTCTTCTTCTTTTGATAAAAACTACTTTTTTTTTAATTTTTTTATCGTTCTTTTATTTTTGTTTTTTCTTTTTCTTCGCATAATTTTATTCTCACCTAAATGTGTTTTTAATTCTTTTCCTTATTTTGTGTCTCTCCCTCTGCCAGTGTATTAGCCGGTCTGAACAATCGGTTTAGTCATACTTTGCCTCAAACAATATATAATTTATTTTTTCTTCTTAAATAATAATTTTTTTTGGATTAGTGTTGCCGATTAAATGGAAATGTAATTTTTTTTACTTTTAGGTTATAACTGGCAATATAACTGTCAGTATTTTTCAACTTTTAATTAGCGAATCATGTTTTCACCAAAGTATATCTATTATAAGAAGTGGTTTTAATATAAGGCAAACATACAACAAACAACAACACTACATGATTATATATTATACCAGCAAATACCCTATGCGCGTTGCTGCGCCTCTCAATGGAGGTTTAATTTAAGTTGATGTTACTGCAAAAAGTTAACATAAAAATTACACATGGTGTAAATGTTAATTTCTAACTGAATTAAAGCAATTCTTTTTAAACGATTTTGGTAGGATTATTCTAGTAATTTTTTGATGTTCCTGTAATTCAAAGAAGTACTAACTACTTTCCAAAATTGGACGTAATTTACTTCCAAACATTTTTTTTTCGACCAATCGTAGGACCGTTATGTGTTACCAAACACCTAACCTGCTAACAGACTCAACTCCGTTTTCAAAATGCTTCACGCATACAAAATTTAGAGTCAACCAGTCAAACCGTTTCTAATTTAAAGTAAGGTAACGAAAAAATCTAAAAAATGACGCTGTGCAAGGGTTAACGGAACTCAACAAAAAAATTTTTAAGATTTTCTCTTTGGCCAAAGTAGTACTGCGCAAAATTGGATGTAAATTGCTTCCAAAATTTTTTTTGGACAATCGTCGGGCCGGCATGGGTTAACAAATTCCAAGTCTGTTAATAGAGTTAACTCTATTCTCAAAACGGAACACGTATAAAAAATTTGAAAAAAATCGGTCAAATCGTTTCTAATTTAGAGTGAAGTAACGAAAAATCCTATAAAAAGCTGTTGGGCCTCAATGGGTTAACGGAGATCAATGAAATTTCTTTTTTTGACTTTATTTTTAGCCAAAGTAGTATTTCGCAAAATTGGACAATATTTTCTTCCAAAACTTTTTTTGACTATCCTCATTAAGTCCTCATTTAACTGTAAGTATGGTAAATAGGTAACAGTGCAGTTCCCTTCGCACAGTAGTGGAAATCTGTTTCTGTATTACATTACACTGTACACGGTCACACCTTTCTCTTATAGTCAAATATCAATGACTCAATTCATTTATTTCTCAAATATTTTATACGAGTAGAGTAGAGTAGACGATCCAAAATCCAAATACAATCCAAAAACAATAAGAAAACAACAACAATCCAACATTCAATTCAACAACGACGATAACAGCAAATTTTTAAATACAGAAAAATAATTTTATTCTTCTGCTTTTTTTTTCCGCTCTCTTTTGGAAAACTCAAAAATAATGAAAATTGAAAATTTTAGTATCAGTCTCGGTTAAAACTTTGATTGGAAAGGTGTATTTGTCGGATTCTTTTAAAAAATTAATATAAAAAAAATAAATTAATATTCGAAAAATGTTAATTTGTTATTGTTTATATTGAAAAAATAATATTTAAAAAAAATTGAATTAATTAATAGTTAATAATTGTATTTTAATTTTTCAATAAAATAAATGAAAAAGGTTTAAAATTAATAAAAAAATACTGATATTAATAAATTAAAAATAAATAGGAATATAAAATTATATTAGAAAAAAAACATAAGATATGTATAATGATTTTCACAAGTGTTTTTAATAACATACTTAATTAATATTTTTAATTATTGTTTTAAATTTTTAATTTTAAAATATAAGAATTAATAATTTTTAATTCATAATGTATAGCTATAAAAATTATTCACATTTAATAAATATTATAACAATTTTACAATTTATTAATTATATAAATGCAAATGGATTACAATGTCAAAGGATAAATGTTCAAACATGTCAGGGATTAGGATATAATATGACAGCTTTACCAAATTTAGCTGGTGATCAAAATTATTTAGAAGCTGAAAATAAGGTAAGATTTAAAATAAAATTTAAAAAAAAAATTTTAAAAAGTTATCGTATTGATCAGTTATGATGGCTTTTATAACCACCTATATATGGAAATGTTATATTCTTGATAAGTGTCACTTAATGAGTCGACTAAGCTATGTTTGTCCGTAAATTCGTTAAGACAATAACTCAAAACATAATGATGCCACCTTGATGATAATTATACAGTAGGTTACTAATGACAAAAGTAGGATAGGAATTGCGGTAATTGGGGCAAATGAGACCACAGTTTTTGGATTCATATCTAATCAAAACACTTTTAAACACTTTGTTCCTTTCCTTCCCATTTTCCTGGTGCTCCTAAAATTAACAATAAATTTGAGTTGATTTCAAGCCTCCCAAGATCTAATAAACATATTTTCAAAATTGATATAGTAAGAAACTTAAAATTTCAAGTTCTTCAAATACAGGAGTGTTTTCAATATTTGAGGAGAATTAAAGTAGTGTTTCTGGTAGCCCACGCCTCCTTAGACCGAACCAGCATATCTTTGAAATCAATCAAATTTGATCTGTCCTTAAAAGAATTGAAATGGTGGTTCGTATATTAAAGGAGAATTAAAGTAATGATTCTGGTAGCCCACGCCTCCCTAGGCCTAACCAGCATATCCTCGAAATCAATAAAGTTTGATCTGCCCTGAGAAGAATTGAAGTGGTGGTTCGTATATTTGAGGAGAATTAAAGTAGTGATTCTGGTAGCCCACGCCTCCCTAGACCTAACCAGTATATCTTTGAAATCAATAAAGTTTGATCTGTCTTGAGATGAATTGAAGTGGTGGTTCGTTTATTTGAGAAGAATTAAAGTAGTGGTTCCGATAATCCACGCCTCAGTAAACGTAACCAGCATATCTTTGAATTCAATAAAGTTTGATCTGTCCTGAGATGAATTGAAGTGGTGGTTCGTATATTTCGGGAGAATTAGAGTAGTGGTTCCGATGTCCCACGGTTTCCTAGATCTAACCAACATATCTTTGAAATCAATAAAGTTTGATCTGCCTTGAGATTAATTGAAGTGGTGGTTCGTATATTTGAGGAGAATTAGAGTAGTGGTTCCGATAACCCACATTTCCCTAGATCTAACCAGCATATCTTTAAAATCAATAAAATTTGATCTGTCCTGAGATGAATTGAAATGGTGGTTCGTATATTTGAGGAGAATTAAAGTACTGATATTGGTAGCCCACGCCTCCCTAGACATAACCAGCATATCCTTGAAATCAATAAAGTTTAATCTGTCTTGAGATGAATTGAAGTGGTGGTTCGTATAACTGTCATTCGCCTTTAAAAATAAAAAAAAAAAACAAAAAATATCCTAAATTCCATAATATTAATGTGTTATGAATGTGGTGTAGGGTATTAAAAAGTGTGTTGCATCAACTTACTATTGTTTTATTACTTGTTTTTAAATTCTAATTAGTTATAATTATATGAAAATTAATTGCTATCCCAATCTACATAACTAATATATGCATATTAACTGCAGTTAAAAAAAAAAAAACAAAAAAAAAAAACCGGAAGAATCTTGAATGCATCTTTAATTATAACATTCTTTGCATATTTTTATTTTAAAACCAACCACATTAAACTCTAGTGCAGTGAACATTTTTTTTCTTCTTTATTATAAAAAATTAATGTTGGTCATAATTTAAATGTAAAAAAAAAAAACAAATTTTAATTTTTAATTTGTTTTTTTTTTTTTTATTATTGTTATTTCAATAAAAAAACAAAAACGAAGAGAATATTAACATATTAAAATACGTTCATATTTTTTGAATACTGTATAATATTCTCTTATTTTAATACCACATTTATCTTAAAACTATGTTCGTTTGGTTTTTAACTTTAAATGAGACTTTCATCTATTGAAATGTATATATATATGAGCTAATTGTTTAACTTTTAGGCTAACAATTTGGTTAAACCATAAGTACATATTGAGACAAGAACACCGAGTGGCATTGATAATGAGATATACTTAATAGCCTACCTACAATGATGCTCTAATGTCGCTTTCATTCCGCTCTCATTATGCAGTCAACAAAGGAGTGTCCACAATGAAATGTACATGACAGAGTGTTTTGACATTGTTTTGTTTACAATTTCATGAATTAAAAAATATTCAATAGTTTAAAGTTTATTGTATAGCTATTTTGTATAATGGTTTGATATTTTTTAAACCAAGATAAAAAAGAATTAATAATTTTATTAATTTTTTATTCTGATATATTTTTTTTTATTTTATTCAATTATTTGACATTTAATTACGTAAAGAAAGCGAAAAAGTTTAAAGTTAAACAACTTTTTTAATGGCTGCGACTATTGTAGACACTTTCATTTAATTCAATACATTTAACTTAGTTTGACAGATAGCTACGTGTAGACAGTGACAGTGCTAAATGTTTTTACAACATGTAGAGTGTCTTAGATAGATAAAGTTCTATTGACTACTTGTAACTCATTATTATAATATTTTTATGTTTGACCTTAAAGATATATGTACGTTTATTTGTATCTGTGAATTATTATATTCAATTGATTTATTTATTTACTTGTATTTTAAATATGGTTTATATTATTATACAATTACGAAAGGTAGCTCGAACTAAGTTCGAAACCAATTAAAAATTTTGATTTTTTCGGATTCTAAATGCGTTCCAGCATCCATACCTTGTTTGGTATCTTAAATCTGAAAAATAATTTTCTAAAAGAATTTCTATTTACTTTATTGTTTCAATTACATTCTAATAGAAATTTTTTAACTTATGATGCTTTAATTCTCTTCACTTTCTATATCTAATTTCAGATTTATCTTATAAGCTCGTAGTATTCTTCATTAAATTTATGCTTACCTTATCGAATTATTTTTTAATCTTAGACTATTTTTTTTACAATATCTGTTCTATTAACTTCCATAAATGCTAGGTAGATTACCTAAGAATTAGAAGGAATGTACTAGGTATACTTAAAGAATTCTATTTGCTTATATATTTATTTATCAGTAGTACCAGGCAAAAATAGTTAATATTGCCCAATATAATAGTCCTTTGACTAATTGGGATTTGGATTTCTTACATTAAAATATTATGATATATACCATATTTTTGAATTAGATAATATGATCCGACCAGGGTTTGAATCTGAGACTCTTCGTTTGAAAGGCTGACGTCCTAACCACAACGCCACCGGTCGGATTCTATCGAAAACATTAATAATTTTATTTTAAAATAAATTGAAGTTCCAAGAACTTGGTAAACACCTATTTGGTGCTAGGTCAGTCCCCATTGGAACTTTTGACCCAATCTAATGGGTTGTGTCAATAATAGATTGGGATTTCGATATCAGGGTATTCCCTTTTTCTAAGATATTTATATAATTTTTTAATTATGTGTATATGTTTCGGCTTCAGCTACCCCATCTCCTGCATCTATAAAAATAAACAGATACAAAAAAATCTATTCGTATAGAAATACACATTCCATTCATCCAAATTTTTTTCCAACAACATCTAAAAACAAGTGAACACCGTCAAATTCTGAGTTTAAAGGGATTTTAGAGTTGAATTCAAATTCAGAGCTACACGCCTTTAACAGAAGTTTTATTATAGGTGTATATGAATATGCAAAATTCTGAAATAGAAGGGAGCTTAAGGTTAAATTTTGATTTTGAGGATGCAAAAAAAAAAACATGGGTTTGATGAAAAGAAAATAATATTCTTTATTTCTTTAATTATAAATTAATTTTAATATTTCTATAAATAAAAAAATATTACTATTGGGACTTCTGACTTAGATATATGATTCAAAATTCTTATAGGACTTCTGACCCAAAGAAATAAGTCAGAAAATCACATGCTAGTTTCAACCTGTTTTCGAATCTTTTATCTTATAAGTAATGGTAAGTTTTTAGTTCGAAAGGGTCTTTTGACTATATTACATCTAACTCTGCATCTTAGGTATTTGTTTATTAATTCTACAATATCTAATGTGATTGAATTTTAATTATGACTTAGCGCCATATTATTTTTACATTATACTTTGATATGCACACAAAAACATACATAAATATTTGGTTGTAAAAAAAATTATCAAAAATATAACCACTTAACTCTCATCTAGAGATTAATTAAAAACAAAAACTTTTTAAATAATAATTATAATTTTAAATATATATTTTATTAATTTTTGTATTTTTTCTTTTGTTTTTGTGCTTTAATAATTTGCCGATCTAGTAAGTCAATCGATTATGCTAATTTAAAGCTTCATCGGATCCAATTTGAATTTAAAAAAAAAAAAAAAAAAAAAAAAAAAAACTAAAAACCACTTTAAAAAAATTTACATTTATATTTACATACGTGAAACATACCTACAAATTCATACATTGTTATATTTTTAGGTACTCGGATTAGTTTTAATACGTTTAAAAAACATGCATCTTTAAATATACGTAACAAATATACATACATATACACAGGGCCTGTTATAGCCACTTGAAGGCCCGGGTCAATCAACATACGTGGCCCCTATATAATGAAAAAATGGTTGTTTTGGCAAAAAAATTTATTAAAGTAAAAAATGTAATTCATAATTCAAAATATAAAAAAAAAAACGAAATTTAATGAAAAAAAATTAAAATAATGCTATTCGTGCCCTTAGAGCTGCAAATGAAGCTATTAATTCAGAATAGTCCACATTTCTTGCAATATCCCAATTAATATTTAGTGTAGTCAGACCATTTACACGATCCTGCACCATTGTTGATCTTAAATAATTTTTTATACGTTTGAGAACGCTGAAACTCCTTTCTGCCTCTGCTACGCTAACTGGCAAGGTTAAAAATATTCTTAGAGCAATAGCAATATTTGGATATATATTTAGAAAACCCAATTTAACAATTTCTTTTAAAAGCTCGTACGGTTTCGTGCAGCCTTTAAAATTGTATTTACACACTCTTTTTAGAAATTTAAATTCTTCTACAATTTCTTAATTAATTTGAATTTTAAAATTTTTTTTCTTGTTGAAATAAACTACGTAAAAGTTTGAAATAAACTTTTTAATTGTTTTGTTTAGTTTCAAATATGTAGTGTTGTTTGGAGGCCCCCTGAATTAAGAGGCCCATGTCAAACGACCCTCGTGACCCCCCCTCTTCCAGGGCCTGCATATACATACATAATAATATATTATTACTAAATTGAATAATATTTTATTAAAAAAGCTACTAGAAAAGAAAGAGAAAGATGTTAAGAAATTAAAAAAAAAGAAAAATAAAAAAAAAAAAAAAATCAAAAATAAAAAACAGTTAGGAAAGACCGCGAAAATTTTTAAAAAACTAATGATCAGTTAAATATCAAGTTTAACATTTTATCTTATGCATACTATTAACTTTCATTGTATATTTTGTTATCTTTTAGTTTTTAATCTAACAAATTTCATTTGCTATTTTATACATTTTTTTTTTTTTTTTATTTTTATTTTTGTTTTTTTTTTTAATACAAAAAAAATTGAATTTTTAATCAACTTATTAAAAATTATTCAAAATAAAATCTTTAAGAAAATTAGTTGATTAGTTTGTTGATTGGCTCTCATAATTCATTAAAACTTGAAATTAACAATTTTTTTTTTTCAATTTTGGAAATCTGTTAAAAAAACTGTGAATATTTATGAAAAAAATATAAATATGGTGCTTGCCACAATATGGTATATAAGTTATAATTTTTAATAATGTCACAATTTCGCAAGTTTTATATCATTATGCATATATTAAATAAATAATTAAAACAAAAAAAAAAGGCCGGTATAATGGTAATTCTCTTTTATGGAATCGAATTGAGATAGGTATCAAATTTTTGAAGAATTAACGTATATATTTATGTGTGTACAGGGTGTCCCGGGCCATATCATTCTCCAAGACATAGAGAATGTTTAAAATGGTCAGTGAACGCAAGAGTTGATAGAAGGTTTAAAAAGCTTTTATGGTAAGCTTAGAAACCTCCGGTTCCGGTAAAAAAAGCGGAGTCAAATTATATTCTTATTAGAATTAGTCTTAATGAATTCCACATATACAATTTGAATCTGAAGTAGTACTAAGCCATAGTAGTAATAAGTAGGTACCTGGATATGGGAAAATAATTATGTAAATTATGCAAATGACCTGGCGCTTGTATAATTAGTATCCAGAAAGTAGCTTCAGGAATTTCCGGATTTAATGCGTTGGAAAATTTTAATATAAATAAGGCGTCATCCAAGTGGCAATGACCTGGCGCTTGTATAATTAGTTTCCGGAAAAAGCTTTTTTGAATAAATATATAAGGTCAACTAGAAAATGTAGAATAAGTAAGTGCAATAATGAAACAGGTGCTAGTAGCATGTAAAATTGTCAAAAAGATATATGCAGCAACGGCACTAATCAAATGATAATTTTTTTATAAATAAATGATTTTATCAATCAAACCTGATAATTTTTCAAATGTGATTTTAATGCACGAAAATTTTATAAACAAAATTATTATATTTGATTAGTGATAAGTACAGATCCGACCATTCAGATGCCATTTAATTTTATATTTAATCGGATCTCACGATCTTGAAACATTATCTAAGGGCAATCATACAAACCTCCTTTTGTAGAACAATTTTTTTAGTTTACATCCTCTCTATCACCTCAAGATGTATTGAACCAAAAACTTCTAAACACCCTGTATATAAATATATATATGTACACATATTATTCATTATTTTGTTCATACTTATTTTTTTCGGATCTGTTTTTAAAATTAAAAAAAAAAATTATGGACACATATTCGAAATTAGTGCGTAGGAAGATGTTAATTCCATCTCTTTTTCTATTTTTTTTTTTTCTTTCTTTCTTTTGGTCATATTTAATTTGTGGTAACTCTATATTTATTAAAATATTAAAACTTAAACTTTTGGCAAATTGTTGATGTTAAAAATAATTAATTTAAATTCGCTTTGTCTTTGTTGAAAAATTAAATGAAGAAGTAAATGATTTGCTACTGGAAAAAAGGATATATACATCTGTTATATATATATATATATATACATCGATATATCTGTTAATGATTTTGCTGCTATATCAAAGATAAGTTCATATATAGGTAACGAGTCCATTTATATGTTGAATTCAGACAAATTATAAATCGTAAAATCATCTTTTGGGAATACAACGAACAGTTGAAGATTTCAAATTTTTGCAGTTCCAACGACAAGCGAATTGATATAACTATAGAACAGATTTGACCAATGGCCGTAGTGGTAAAGACGCCGCTTTTTATGTGGAAGGTTTCGGGTTCAAACCCTCGTCAGATCATATCCAATAAAAAAAATATCGTAAAATTGTTTAATTATATCGTAATAGTTTATATCGTAATATTAAATAAGATTTAATAAAAATATATAAATAATTCTTGTGTAAGATTTATAGATGGCGCACAAAGTTAACATTTGTGCATTCATATTTCATAACCTTATACAATTACTACAGCCGAATAATCAACGGCTTACCGAATATTATGATTAAAGAAACTGAAGCCTAGTTTAAAATAAAAACTTGGTGAATGCCCTATACTCCTTAAAGGAGTGGAAAAGGATTAAAAAAAACAGATTACCAATTAGATAATTTCACAAATTGTTATAGCCATAAGAGCACCACTTGAGTAGGTACACGAATTGCTATAACGAATAGGGTCGATCACTTAGAAAGTTATACGAAATGAATAAAATACCAATTAAATAATTTCACGATTTACTGTAGGCATCACAGTATCTTTTAAATAGTTCTAGATAATAAGAATGGCGGGTTGTAATCCTTTCTAGTAGTACTTTGGGTTTATTAGGAAAGTTTAATCACGATATGAAGGTATTTATAATTTAGATGGTATTAAGAAATAGATAAATAAAAGTGACGATATAGTATAGAAATGGGGCAGCAAGGGAAACACAATCTGGCAACACAACTATATGATTCTTGCTCAATATATCTTAGTGAAGAAAAATACCTAAACTGTTTCGATTTTCTGATCGGTGCACGATTCCACAATGCAACATAAGTTTTATAATATTAGATCAACTTTTAAGCCATCTTTAACCTATTGCTCCATGTTTGGTTTATCCCATTATATTTTATATGACTGTATATAACAATAGACAATGATATCAGATTAGTGAAAAGTATAGATTTATGAGAATTTTGTAATGGAAAGTTAATTCCTAAAATAGTAGTACCTCATATATAAGATAATATAAGTTCTGCTTACTAACTTATCATATTTGATATAAATATACAAAATTATCACTAACTACTTTTGATAAATAATTTGATTGATATTTTGTTTATTGTTCGTTATCTCTGATATTTGTATTAGCTTTGAATAACAATAGAATATGGTTTTATTTTTAATATATTTAGGCGCCACTAATTATTTAATTCAAATTAGGTATATAAGTAATCTAATAATATGTGATACAATTTATTTTACTTAACACCTTTTAATTTACTTTGAACATAATAATTTATTTTTGATTTTGAATTTATAATTTCAAAGTATGCCTACCTTGTAGGTATAAATTAATGAACAATTAATTTTATCAACTATAGGATACAAATATCAATATTTTCTATATATCTATATTTTATTTTTAAAATTTATAAATTCTTATCAATCCGGTAAATATGCCGGGATTGTATTAAAGTTTTGCAAAATAACCATTTGCTAATACAGTTAGCAACCAGAACTATGTTTGAACCAAATGCCACAGTCTCATAAAAAGTTTTATCACTTTAATAAGTAAACTATTCCAAGTTAAATACTGAGTAAGTAGACGACCCATTGTGAAGTTCTCTATTTATTATGGCATCAGTTGAAATTTAGAGCGGAATTGATTATTTTATTATAACAAATATAGATAGTATGAAATAGAGCAAGCTTCCTTCATAAAAACCCATATCATCATCATCGTTATATATATTAATCGGCTTATTCGGTTACAAGATTCCCGGTCGCGGTACAATTTTTATCTTATAAATATATAAGTTAATAATTAAGAGTGCGAATGTCGCTCGAATTTTGAGCGCTTCGCGTCACTAGTTGCAATAGTTATACAAGCTTTCTTTCTAACGTATACCTGCACTCAAATCAAATATATATTAATCGGCTTATTCGGTTGTAAAATTCCCGGTCGCGGCTCAATTTTTATCTTATAAATATATAAGTTAATAATTAAGAGTGCGAATGTCGCTCGCATTTTGAGCGCTTCGCGTCACTAACTCCAATAATTATATACCTATGTTGTTTTCTTTCTAACGTACGTGCACTCAAATCAAATATATATTAATCGACTTATACGGTTGCAAAATTCCGGTCGCAGCTTAATTTTTACTTTTAAATGTAAGTAAATATGTGAAGGCGCGAATGTCGCTTGCATTTTGAGCGTTTTGCGAAACTAGTTCAAATAATTATATACCTATGTTGTTTTCTTTCTAACGTACCTCCATTCAAGTCAAATTTTTATACCCCGGCTAGATTAATTTCATCCTACCCCTATTTAGCACCCCTATTCCGAAAGAAAAACACAATTATCAGCAAATCCAGCTTTAAAAATATAACCTTGTAATTAAATTAATACAAAATATTTGAATTACTTAGAATCGATAATTAATAACAAATAAAAAAAATTTGTTCTTTGCAAAACAAAAAAAAACTGTTTTTCTTTGATTGTACCGTTATTTGAAATTTTTTTTCCTTTTTTTTATTAATATTCTATATATATGTTCTTGCATTTAACAATTTACCCCTTCTTTTTTTCAAAAATGTTTCGTAGTTCACATCAAAACTTATAAAAAAAAAAAAAAAAAAAACACTTAACACCTCCACTTACAGTAATGCGGTACACATTTAACCCTAAAACCTCTTGAATTTGTGTTCTTTTTTTTTAAAGTCAATATTATTATTTTTTTTTTTGTAATATTTTTCTATTTTAATTCAATAGCAAATATTTACTCTCACATATTTTATTTTATTTTATTTTTTTATACCTTAATATTTGTTTTAAGTAAATAGATAATTTTTTTTTCTATATGAATATAAGACAGAGACAAAAAACAAATAAAAAACATTACAATAATAATAATAAAAATAAAAAGAGAACAAATAAAATTCCCGCGCCTTTCTTTATTTTTTTTTTTTAAATTTCTATTGTTTTTTTTTTTTTGTCAAATTGTAAGAAGAGAAACACGACCAAAACCAAGTTATCATTTAAAAGTTTTATCACTTTGGAATTAGTTAATAAATTAATAAAAAAAAAAAAAAATTTAGTGACTTATAACTATTAATAAACAAATTTAAATTAAAGCCAGAATCGATAATATTAATTGAAAAAAAAAACACTGACTAAAACGATTTAAAGGCGAAAGAAACTAAATTTTGTTTTTAGTTGTAGAACTTCAAAAATATTGATGAAAAGAAGCTGTGACTTTTGGTGAAATAAAGCTTCGGGTTAATTCTCATATATAGATGACATTATGATATTCAGGAGGGAACTCTAAGTTCAAAATGAGAAATAACACCGCGGTTACTAAATTTTGACGGATATTTTTCACGGGTCCAATAGTAAATATCTAGGGTTCGATAGGCCTAACACCACATTATTATCAATATATTAATTTTATCTTAATAATAAGTATTTATTAATTTATAATTTTACTATATATAGTGATCTTGCAACATACAATTTGTGAAAAGGGAGTAAAGCATACCTGAAAATGTGTGACTGAATACCATATTTGCAATTAGTATGTACACAATACAATTAATTTAAAAAAAAACATAAATTTTAACATTGTATTTCCATTACACACACATTTTATTAAAAAATGTAAAATTTTTAATTTTTAACTTAATTCAGCATATAGGCAACACTAATTAAAAATTGGTGACAATTGACAATTGATTAATAAACAATTAGTAAAATATACATATATTTTTTTATTTAATTTGTATTTTATGTATGTTTGATGCTTTAAATACACATTTTTAATTGAAGAATTAATTTTTGTTTTTTTTTTTTTTTGCTGTTATACGAAATGATAAAACAAAGGTGCACTTAAAACTTTACATTTATACGTGAATACTGAAATTGTTTCATACTTTAAGAGATGGGGCATCAATTAATGTTGTAACAAATTTATTACAATATTGATATAACCAAATCTTAAAATTTTAAGAATATGTTAATTAAATGTATAAGCAAACCTATATACAGTTGAACTACTCCTCCCCAAACATTTTTATTCAAAGTTTAACTGCCGAAATGCTTTTACAGTTATTTGAACTATTAATGGGTATTAAAAGACTTGCTAATTGTTTCGAAAAAAAAATATGCAAGAAGTGGGGACAAAAGCGTAATAAACACAACTTATAAATAATTCCTAGGAGGTTTCTAAAAATAAATCTCTACAGCTATAAGAGATTAAAATTTATTTTGTTTCGTAATACTTATCTTTATCTGCTGAATTTTAAAGCATCAAGTTTAATATAGCTTTTAAAGGCAAGCTTGACGCTAACTACCTGCCTTTTTATGTTATAATTTGGTAAATAAAATAACAACTAGCATAAGTTTTATCTAATAGAACTGATGGGCATTATAATTAAAGGTGCCAAAAATGTTCAATTAAGCTGATCAGAACCAATGGTATAGAAATCCTTTAACAAGTAACAATTGGCAAAATTAAACTTATTCTATCAAACAAATTATGTATATGGTAACAATTCTAACTTAAAATTGTTCATTGAAGCCAATTTATTACTTTAAAACTCAAGACCCATTCCCTCAAGAAGTTAATTTATTTCTTTAGAACATAAGAGTACTTAGCAAATTATTAAAATGCATAGAAAGTTATAATTTTTATATTAAACGAAGAAGAGTATACTGTGTCAACTCTAGGATACTAGAATTTGAGCGAATGATGTGAACGTAATATAAAAATTATTATATCCTTCGGTTAATTACTTTTGGCAAAATTTAAAATACACAACTTATTAGACTTTCAGTTAATGTATAAAAATTATAAGGCGGGTATTCGAACCTGTTGAGGAAACTGGGCTAAACTTCAATAACAATAGAATTTTAAATTTAGTACACCCTTCCCTTTGAACTATGTGCATACGTTTATAACAGATTATAAAAGAAAACGGTTAATTGTGAACCTTTTATATTTGACTTTACGTAATTTTTGAACTACACACATTTAGACATAAAAAAAAAGAAATTTTTAATTCAATCAGTCATCATATTTTCTGATAAGTTTTTATATTTGTATTATATATTTGTCGATTTTTTTTTTTTTATTTTTTTTTTTTTTTTTATTACTTCAAAGAATAGCGACTAACAACAAAATTCAATTGATGGCGCGGTTTCAATTTTAAAGATAGAATCCATCAATAAAAGATACCATTAAATTAAGGGGAATAAATTTAATTGTATACTAGGTATATACATATATACATACATATGTCTAGATAGATTATAGGTATACATATATATATATAAATATATTTTTCGGTCTGTTTAAAACATAATTCGAACAAAAACAGAACAAATTTTTTATGTTTTCTGTTTTTTTTTTGTTTTTTTTTTTTGTAAAATGTTTTAATGACTTTGGAAAGATAACATACCAATTCCATTAAATTGATTTTCCGCTTATATTACGTCTCACAAATAAAAACAAAAAAGCCAAGAAAACAGCAAAAACATCATCGGTAGAAAAAAAATAAGAATTAAAATAAAAATGAAAATTAATTTTTATTATTTTGTAACTTTTAGTTTAAGTCAATTTAAGAATTTTATAATAATTAAGAAAAATAATTTTATATTATGTTGGTACTAGGTACATATAAGTACTTATGTGTTTATGAAATTTAATTTCTTGAATTAATTGAGAAAATTTAAACAAATAATGAAGCTTACGGCTTCCAAGCGGAGGGCAACCCAAAAATATTTTCTGAAATTATACATATTTACACTTATTAAAGATCTAACATCTACATCTTAATATATGATTCTAACTTAAACCGTTTTATTGAAGGCATAAGAGGAAATAAATAGTATTACACAAACCGAGTTTAATATAACGGTAAATTAAAAAAAGATATGGCAACCCAATATATTTTAGATCAGAACCCATAGTAACCCACGATTTATAAAACTAATGAAAACAGATGTACTTTAACGTATGCAAATTGAAGATGCTCCTTATAAAACTTATGTAATTAAAATTTAAATAAAATAATTTTGGTGGACTGTTCCTCCGTAACGGGGAGGGGTCTGAGAAAAAAGTTGTTTCATTAAATTATTTTTTATGCAATATCTATCCGTACTTTAAATGGTGTAGAAGCTTTGTCAACGCAGAGACGGGCGAACGGACAGAGTGAAACTATAGTTATAGGCACATTTTTAAAAAAAATTTTGAAACTATGCTGAAAATAAATGTGGTTTTAATGTTCTAAGATTCTATACTATCATCATCATCATCAGTAGCGCTACAGTCATGTGTGGACCTTGGCTTCCTTCACAATTCTTCTATCTTCTATCTCTCACAGCATCTCTCCAATTTCTGACTTCGATTGTGTTTAAGTCTTCATTCACATCGTTCAACCATCTTTTCCGTGGTCGCCCTCTAGCCCTTGTACCACTCAGTTGCCCATTTAATAATTTTTTTTGCATACGGTTGTCGTCCATTCTTTGTACATGGCCTATCCATCTAATTCTTTGCGATTTTATAAATTTCACAATGTCCGCATTATTAATTATATCATTCAGTTCTGCATTTGTTCTAATTCTATAATTATTTTCGTCTATTCTGATAGGTCCATAGATTTTTCTCAATATTTTTCTTTCAAATATTCTTAAGGCGTTTTCATCTTGCATCGTCATAGTCCAGCTTTCTGAACCATATGTCACAACAGGCCTTATAATAGATTTATATATTGTCATTTTCGCCTTCCTTGATAAGATTCTTGATCTTAACATTTTTGCATTAGCAAAAAAACATTTGTATCCTGCTTGTATTTTTTTTTTTTTTTGAATGCAGGTGCTCGTTAGGTTCTATACTAGATTCTATACTATACTCAAAGAAATTCCGTATAATTCCAATACGTGGCTCAAAACCTTCTACTGCCTCTTTTGGAATAAAGTAAATATTTACATATTAATTAATTGTATGGATATTATTATTAAAAACTGGTTTCAAAATCAAGAATTCAATAAGATGTTTATCTAAGAAGAAGTATCCAATATTTTACAAGTTTAATTGTTCACATATGTATAAAAAAATTAATTAGAATTCTTGAACGTCTTTAATAGGTATTAATTTTTCTTTTTTCTTAAAAAAATTATTGTATATATATATATACCTATATTTTGGATATATTATACCTATAGATCCTCATTTTTTAAAGTTAGATTTTCAATAATTTATTAAGCGCGAGTTAAGACCTAGCTTCTCTCTATTATTTTGAATGCCTTTTTACTGTAAAAACTTTTATTTTCATCATATTTTTGTGTCATAATTTGTGAATTAAATTGTGAAGAAAAATATATTTAATACTGGATACGGAAATATATTAGGTTTCATATCCTTAAGCAGGGCCGGATCTATGGGTGGAGCGAGGGAGCGAATCCATACTGGAAAAAGGCGCCTTTTTAATTAAATTTAACTCGTGTAAAGTTTATATTTGTTATTGATTAGTATTTCAGTTAATTGTAAAGTTTCACTTGTATTAAAGATATCTAAAAGGTCGCTCCAGGCGCCAAAATTCCACCATCCGGCCCCTTCCTTAGGTGATATGCTGACCTAAGATTCAAAAATTAAGTTTTTGAAAGAATTCGATGATAAGCACTTAAGATATAAATTCGTTAAAGATTTTTTAATTAAACTACCTAGGTACATATATGTATGTGTCTGTAATTAAAAAAAACAATCTTCTATTCCTTTTATACTTTACAATTACTTTTTAAATTTAATTAAATATTTATAATTTTGTATTTCCTTTTAAAAATAATTTTTTTTTTTTATTTATTTATCAAAAACCAGATATTAAAAATTAAAATTATTTATAAAGATCATAAAATATATTTTATAATTATGAAAATGCAAAAAGAACAAAAAGAAAAAAACGTTTTTAAGAAACAGAAGATCACAGAAGCATTTAAATACAGAATCATTTTGATTACCCAAACACTTTAAAACTTAAAGTACTCTTGAACATTTTTTGTTTTTTACTTTTTTTGTAAATAGATATTTGAAATATTAATTTTTTTTTTGGGCGATCACGTTTAAAAACTTTTGTGAAGTTTTTTAAATAAATTTGAATAATAAGTTTTAGATCTGGTTTAAACGAGGAAGAGTGTAGAGTAGACCCTTTCAACTCTAAGATAACCGTAATAAAAGTATTATATATATTATACCTATATAATACGTTTCGATTAATTACTTTTGGCAAAATTTCAAATACAGATACTTATTGGACTCATAAAATATTAGTAGTTTATTAGTTATTCGAATATCGTGGTGGCTATTAAAGTAAATTACTTTTGGCTAAATATCAGATTATTATGTCAAATCATAGTTTTGCTCATATTTAAACAGAAGTTGCAAGCAACCAGTCGAACCCTTTGAACTGACTGAATTTATATAGCAAAAACAACTCTTGTATACAAATGAATTTTTGAAAATTTCAGAATCCAGGCTCTTTTAGTTTCTGAATTACTTTTCAATTCTGACTCGATCCATACACTTGTGTTTATAATATCTATATTATTGTGATGTTGGAACAGGGGGAATACAATATGTCGTGTAATTAGAATTAATCTTAATGAATTCCACATACAATTTAAACATGAGATAGTACTAGACCTTATAACATGTAGAAACGTCTTAGATTTTCAATAGTTACAATTGTATTTTTGTTTATATTGTAGTATTTTGTATCTGACTTATATGGTATTCTATATCTGTGAGTTATATTATTCAATTAAACTATTTGTTTATATTTTGGATTATATTCTTATATTAATGTATTAAAGATATATAATTATAAAATATTGATTATACCAGTCGAGTCGAAACCAGAAAAGTTTTTTCACTTTCACGAGGATTCGAATCCGGGCCTTTCGCATGAATGGTCGGCACTAAACCACTGTGCCACACAGCCGTTTCTCAAAAGAATACGATTATGAAGATTGACCTCTTATACAGTAGTAAACAATAATATAAAAGTTCTATTTTTTTTAATTTTTCCTAATATTATTTACAGTTGTTTATTTTTCAATCATTTTTTCACCTTTTTTTCCCTGTTTTTAATTTTTAATTTATAATTTTTTTCATATTTTTATTAATATACAATTTTGTTCAGTGCATTTGTACTTTGTTTTGTTTTTGGTTTTGTTTTTTGCGTTCAGCATTAACTTATTTTTTAATATTTACACTTCATAGATTTTCGTTTTTAGTTTCGGTTTTTTTTGGTTTTATTTTTTTGATCAAACGTAAAGAAAAACAACAAAAAAAAACAAAATAAAAATAATAAAGCGCAAAATATACAATGAAAGTTTATTTTCGAAGAACTGAATCGCTTGATGATCAAAAGGGAGTAAAAATAAACAAAATAAATAAATGATTTTAATACTCTGCTGTGGCACATGTGAATTTCTTTTGAATATTAGTTATTACAATAATTATTACTATTGTTATTATTATAAAGAATTGATTTTAATTGAAATTACCGACGCCAAAGTCTTTGTACATATACACTGATACATACATATGTTTAATGTGTAAAATCAAATATGTGTGAACAATTAAACAAATCGCTTAAAGTATTTATATCAGATTATTTTTAGTTTGATGTACATACAGTAGACCTCGGATTAATGGAATCTGTTTAGTTTTTCTTTAATATCAATAGTCAATATATAGAAGAAAATGTCCTCGGTGAAAAAGAAAATAGGACCACAAAATCAGGAGGCTCCAAAAAAAAGAAACACCAAACTTTGCAAGAAATCTCGAGTTCTAAAGTTCTCGAGTTTAAATTTGGTTCATAGACAATTTGTGAATATTCAAAAATAGTAGCTTTCATAAATTGATTCTATTATCATGGGGTCTAAAGATTCTGACAGTTTCAAGAATGTCAAGTTCTAATAAAGGAATTAATTCAAATTCATCCAAATGTCAAACGATTTTAATAAAATTTGGTATGAATGCTTCTTTGTCAAAAGAAAGAATGTGCGAATCAATTTTTTAAATCTAATTAGAAATTTAAAGGCAATTACAAAATAAATTTTTACACAAAAATTTCCTTCAAGTCTACTCAAAATTAAATGAATGTTTGTATAGAACGAAAAAGTATCTATGGTCTACAGAACATTCATTAATAATTTAATTTAAAAAATTTAATATATTTCCTATCGTGACTAACAGTGGCTAACATTGAAAGCTGATAGGGAACAGAACAATGACACAGAGTACTTTATATCTCATTTAGTTACTTTTTATCTATGGTAAAACAAGTTTTTTTAGGGATTTGTTAAAATATTTACTCCAGTTTATTTATATTTCAATACTCATTTATACTATTTACTTTTTTTTATATTTAAATACCATTTTCTCTTACTAAATGGCTGCGAGGCAAAGTGGTTAGAGTGCGGCCTTTCATGCTAAAGGGTTCGGATCCCAGCGAAATTCAAAAAATTTTTCTGGTTTTCGACTCGACTCAGCTACCATTCGTCATTGTGTTCAAATTATTGGGATAACCATTGGTTAATACTTATATATCTAATAAAAATTACATTAATATAAAATATAAACAAATAATTTAATTGAATAATATAACTCGCAGATATAGAATACGATATAATTCAAATACAAAATATTACAATATAAATAATCGAAACTCTACTGTAAAAATTTATATTTACCCAGTTTTAAATAAATATGAAATATTCCTTTGAAAAACATAATAAAAAATTGTATGAATACATTAAAATTGTCGATTGCATTCATTCAAATTTTTAACACCTTTGTTTACTTCCAAAAGTTACAAACAGAAAATATGAGAGTTTTAATTTTAAATCGTGTATATTGACACTCATATTTATTTATGTTTCATTATATAAAGAGTACAGAGTTACCTTCTTCTGTTGAAAATTAAATATCAAAGTAAAGTAAGATCTAACATATTAAATTTGTTAATTTTTAATTTCGTAAATGTTAAAACAAATAAAAATTTTAAAAGTTTTAGGAAACAATATATATTGAAAAATAAGTCGTTTATAACAAATAAACAATAAAAAAAAAAAAAAATAAAAACCGAAAAAACATAAAAAAAGGTACATTTCACACCTTTACTATATTTAGTTTGAATCGCGATACCGTGATCTATCACTTCAGGTAAAAAAAAACTCAAATCTTAATTTTGATTATTAATTAATAAAAACCTTTTGATCTTTAAGTTATTGATAAAAGAAATACAATAAGGCAAGTAGTTTTTATTTAGTTGTTCTAATATTTAGTTAATTGCAATCCAAAAGTTAGTTATTTACGAGTAAATACTTGTTATTAAGTTTAACAATGTCCATACACACCACAAACGACTTATTGAATTATTACTCGACTGTTGATCGTTGATCGAATTTTTGTAATTTTATTTAGAAACTATTGCTTAACTGTCCTTTTAATCCGATGTCAATTTTGTTTTTCAATTTTTAACATATGAACGGGCATTAAATAAACGTGTTTAATGAAATCCCGGTGCTCAATAACATTTTTATAAATGTCAAAGCCAATTTTACTGTTTTATATTTTTTATCACTTTGGTACTAAAATGTTTGTAGGTAATTTGCATGTAAATGCATTTTAGCAAATCATAAAGGGCCGAACTGAGTTGGTGTTTCAAGGTTAGGCATTTAGAGTTGTTGGGAACATTTTTTTTATAATAAAAAGAGATACTATCGATCAGTGATCAATCGCATATATAATACATTTTCGTGTTAAACCAATTGAAATTTTCTAGCAGTGCTGTCAAATTATTCATAATTTTGTATTATTTTTTTTTAATTTATTTTTATTGATTTTTCATGTAAATTTTCTCACTTAGGCAATTAAAATAAAAAACAAGTAAAGAAACAGTCAGTCGGTGCAACCGACTTAGAAATACCCTACACCTATTTGGTTCAAATTTAAGGACATATCCATAAGTCATTTTAACACCATAAAAGCTGTTATTAATTTGATCGTAAGACATAGCTAACCAAATTAACTTTATAATACTAAAAACATTTTCTAATTATATTATCTATTAAAAAATATTACAAATTCTTACTAATTTGTCTATTTAAAAATATTCAAAAACAAGCAAACTTGAAATAAATGAAAATATATTTATTCCAACTCAATTACAAAATGAAAAAATTCTAATTATTAAATTTTGTGATAAAAACATAATCAAAGCATAATATATTTAATAATCCAAATTTTTAAAAATTGCAATTATTTTAAGTGGTTAGTTTATATACCTAATAGAAAAGCTTACAAACGCAAAATATGCAATAAATGTATTTCTAAAATACAATTACAAATTTAGACCTTTTCATATAATTCATTTAAATATTCAAATAAATTTTACATAAATGCAGCAAGTACCTTTGAATATAGCTGAACCACTACAATTAAATCTAGATTTCGGAGACACATAGGACATAGGAAATATATTCTTTGGCTTTGAAATTAAACTCAACCAGAACCAATTCCCATGGTACTTTCATTACTAGTAACCTAGAGTTTAAATTTCATCAAAATACCGGCATTATTTTTTGAGTTATGGTGTTTTAAGATATATGTTTGTTAGTCCTTGAACTTTTCAAGGGTTCCAGAACCCCAAACCATGGTACGATTTCGCCCATATGCAGTCCCGTCATACTTTCAATACTAGTTAACCCTTGTATACAATTGGAACGTTCTATCTTAATTTTAAGTTACTAGTTTTATTAATTTCGATGATAAGCTTTTACACATTTGGGGGTCTAAGAGAGGTCCTGAACCACCACTCCAAATGATCCCAAATTAGGGGGGCATGGAAGAAATAGTAAAGAACACCCTGGGCCAAATTTGAAACTTCTACATTTGTTTCAAGTTACTATTTTTATTAATTTCGAAAATATGCTTTAAGGTCCTCGGAACTGAGTGCCTGGTCCCCGACCCACTAGTCTAATGGGGTCCAAATTTCAAAGACACTTACGCAATAGGAAGGGACACCCTGATACCAAATTTGGAGGTTATATCTTCATTGGTTTCGGAATTACGCTAGTTTGGCCTAAATTCGATAAAAAAGTTCTCAGTTCCGAACCCATTGTCCAATCCTCACCGTACGTAATCACCGCCGTAGTTTCATTACCAATAACCTACAGCACAAATTTTATGAAGATAGCCTCATTAGTTGTTGAGTTATCGTGATTTTTAATATATGTTCGTTATCCCTGACCCCGACTAAAAGGTCCAGAATCTGAACCCATGGGCTGATTTCGCCCTTATACAGCCCGCGCTTTACTTATAGTACTAGTTAACACTTGTACACAATTTAAACGATCTATCTTAATTTTAAGTAACTATTTTTAGTAATTTCGATTATAAGCTTTTAAAACTTGGGAGGTCTGAGAGGGGTACTGAACCACCACTCCAATTGATCCCTAATTAAGGGAACACGCAAGAGATAGTAAAGAACACCCTTGTGGCAAATTGGAAGCTTCTACATTTTTTCAAGTTGTTATCTTTATTAATTTTAAAGATATGTTTTAAGGTCTTCGGAAATGTGTGGCTGGTCCCCGACCCAGTAGTCCAATGGGACCCAAATTCTCAAGACACTTAGGAGATAGGAGGGGACACCCTGATACCAAATTTGGAGGTTCTATCTTCATTGGTTTCGGAATTATGCTCGTTTGGCCTAAATTCGATCAAAAAGTTCTAGGTTCCGAACGCATGGTCCAATCCCGACCTTACGGAATCCCCGAAGTAGTTTCATTACTAGTTACCTACAGCACAAATTTGATGAAGAAAGCGTCATTAGTTGTTGAGTTATCGTGATTTCTTATATATGTTCGTTAGCCCTTCGATCGATTAAAAGGTCCAGAATCCGAACCCATGGGCCGATTTCGCCCATATGCAATCCCCGCCGTACTTTCAGTCCTAGTAACCTACAGTTAAAATTTCATCAAGATAGCTCCACTATTTTTTGAGTTATCGTGCCTACGGACGGACGGACGGACGGACATGGCTATATCGACTAAGGCGGTCACGCTGATCACAAATATATATACTTTTCCATATCTAGCTCGCTTCCTTTAGGTGGTTACAAACACCATACCAAAGTTAATATACCCCTTTACCTATTCTATAGGTGTAGGGTATAAAAATAAAAAAAAAAGGCATGAAAAAGACAAATATTTTTAATTTTTCATTTGTTTACTGAACAAATTTACTAAAGAATTAAGAAATTTGGAATATATTTGAGAAGTAAATTTTGATAGTTTTTATAGTAGGTACATGTGCATATATATTATATTTGTTTCATCTCTATTCAAAAGATTAAACAAAATTTTTTTGGTGTAGTGAAATAAAATCGAAAGAAATAAAGTCGAAAAAATATAATCGAAAAGCAACCAATTGAAATGTCGTTAGTGCAATGAATGAACATTGCAAACTCTAGACAAAAGTAATATTTAAAATAGTTTTCAAATTAAATATTTATTTACTTACAGATTCTTTATTAATACAGATTTTAGGTTGCAGTAGCACCTTTCATGCGGTAGCACCTTTTTCTGAAATATTTGTATATATTACCCAATTGATTGAGTCATCTTCTCTTTAGCCATAGTACTTTACTTATAATTTAAAAATATTATAAAATAGAAATGCATTTTTTCAGTCGATTTGGAACTTCACTGTTAAGAGATGGTATTCATGATAGGTTCCATTTTTATTCAAAAATTAAAATGAGGAACCGAGGAACCATCACAGGTTTAATTTATATTCAAATAATGCGTTTTTAGTTTTTGTTGTTGTGGTGTTTTTTTTTTTCGGAAATAAGATAGAATAGTCGTTTATATTATATTTGAATAGAGTAGATGGAATAGTTATATATAAATATTTTTGTAACATTAACAACAAACAGCTGGGGGGCACAGTGGTTGAGTGCCGACCTTTTATGCGAAAGGCCCCGTCCAAATCCCAGTGAAAGTGAAAAAAAACTTTTCTGGTTTTCGACTCGACTCAGCTACCATTCGCCATTGGGTTCAAATTAATGGCTTAATCAATAATTAATAATTATATATCTTTAATAAAAAATACATTAATACAACAATATAAACAAATAATTTAATTGAATAATATAACTCACAGATATAGAATACCATATAACTTCTATCAAATAAAAAATCTTACGATATAAACAATAATAGAATTGTATCTATTGAAAATCTAAGACGTTTCTACATGTTATAAGGCCTAGTACTATATCATGTTTAAATTGTATGTGGAATTCATTAAAACCAATTCTAATAACACGAATATAAAATGACCCCCTGTTCCAACATGTACCTATGGTATACACAGGCTTATTAGCCTAACAGTTGAACAGTTAGCCCTTACAATTCGGTTATTATTATGTAAAAACGTACTGTGTAATCATGAAACTAACATCCAACTCTGATTAAGGTACCTAAACTGTTATGTCTGGTCTGTGTTCTTATATGGAGTAGAAGCGTGGACACTAAAAGATACGGCGTTAAACAAATTAGAGGCGTTTAAAATGTGGTTTTATAGAAGAATATTGACAATTTCGTACACAGACAGAGTTACAAACCTTCAGTCCTTAATATGAACTACTCCAGCTAATGATACAATGTAAAATAGAAGGCAAGAGAAACATAGGTAGAAAACAAATGTCGTGGCTTAGAAACATCCGAAACTGAAGAGGTATTAACACAATAGGATAATTAGTACATAGAGCAAGATGCATAGAAGAGTATGTCAACATCATTGCAATTCTACAGTAACATGTGATCGCTTATCATCCAGTAGTGGATTAGCAGCTGAAGAAGAAGAATCCGATATAATTCATTAGATTTTAATTAGAATTCATTTCACCCCAACAATTTTTTATCTGTACTAAAATAAAAAATCATTTTTACTCATTACTTCGCCTTTGATTTGTTTTCTCAAAAAAAAAAGAAAAAATATCTGAAGATTCAATATAACCAAACCAAAATATCTGTAAATTGTTTATTAGTTTATTATTTATTTTAGAATATTTCTTTTTTTTTGTGTAATTTTACTTTGATTTTATTAAAAAAATTATTTATTTAGTACAAAAGTATACAAAAAAATTTAATTTTTATTTTCTATCTCTCTCTTGTAGATGCCATAGATACCATAGTTTTTCAAATAACTCTTCCCATTTTAAAATAATTTTTCTTTTTTTTTCAACTTTTTCAAAATTAAAATTTTAAAAAGAAAAATTTTTTAAACTTCTTAAAAGTAATCTGAAAAGTCAATAATTATCTGATGCGCTTAAAATAATAAACGTTTTTTTTTCTAATTGTTTTCTTCAATACAATGAAATTAAATAAAGTTCAAAGTAAAAATTTTTTTTTTTTTTTTTTTTTTATTTAATTTAAGTAATTAAAATAATTTTATTTGAAATAACTTTGCATAATAAAGTCAATGACATATGGTCAAAAATTTCTTTGATGAAAATTATTATAACAAATTCGTATAAGATATAGGTGGTTCTTAAGGTTCTTTAAGAGTTGGTGAGATAAACATTCAGAAATATTTTATAATATATGTATAAACAAATTGAACGTACAAATTATGGGTCGTAAAATTATTATATAAATTAAATTTTAAACAAAATTGTTTCTTTGAAGCATTTTGCATATTTTACACTGATAGTTGCTACCCCGTATATGTCTTTAACATGCGGTACGTTTCAAAATGTTTCTGAATGATTTGTAGGACACGCAGTTTACGCTTTGATAAAAAAAAATAATTTTTGAAATTTCTGGAACTAAATCACTAAGAAATCTTAATCCTGCATTATTCATGTCTCTGTACAACCTACACCTAAAATAGATATCGGGGTATATATTTTTTTAGGGGTATAACGTCATCTCCTGAGTCGATTTAGCGTCTGTTCGTCCGAAAACACTATAACTCAAAAAATATAATGCTATTATGATGAAATTTATACTGTAGGTGTCTAATGACGAAAGAAAGCTAACTTTTTCAAATGGGTGAGATGCGACCTATGGGTTCGAGTTCGGATAATTTCTGATCGAATCAAGACCAATTAAGATAGAACTTAATTTGTTACAAGATTGTTTCCTACTATTTCCCTGGTATCCTTAAATTTTGAAATGAATATAAGTGATTGTTCGTACCTGCCATCACACCTCGTAACCCCTCACAAGCATATCTCCGAAATTAATTATGAATGAAAGTTAAAATTTTGTACAAAAGTGTTCTGTTCTCATTCCGTTATGGTTCTGATATTTGAGATGAATTAAAGTAGTAGTTCGAATAGGTACTACACGTCTTCTTAGACCTAATTAGTATATCGAACCCGCTTTCCTAGACCTAATTAGTAATTAATAAAGTTGGAAAATAGAAATTTGGTACATGGTAATTCTGTCCTGTTTGCGTAATGTTGCAGAAATCATAAATAGATTGAAGTGGGGTTTCGTGCAATTATAAGAATAGAAATTTCAATTTCGTCAACAGAAATTTTTAGGTGTAGCGTAATTGTACAATTTTTAACCTTACAAAGTGATTTTTGTTGAAACACCAAGATTTCCAAATTAAAAACATAATATTAAATTGTTACGAGGGTCTAACGCAATCTGGATATTAATGTTACGAATCCAACACCTAAAGTTAAGTTTTACGCGAACAATAAGCTTGTTATGTATATGCATCTAATATTATAACTAACACTTTTATCACTTTTATTACTACGTATAATCTTCTCAATTTTAGAATCGTTTCTCAGTTAAGGGTTCTTTAAATGAACTTTTAACTGAAGCTTGTATTAAGTTAAGTGATATATATATAGAGTTTATCTGATTGTCTGTGAGTTTTGATGTACTTGTTCAAAACTAATTAAATTTAAAAATCATGAAAATCAATTAAATAACTGTATTTTTATCTTTAATTTTTTTTTATTGATTTTACATCCTTCTTTTGTCTTAATTACAAATATTAAAATAAAAACAGTTAAAACTAATAACTTTAATTAATTTTAATTATAAGTTTAATAATATAAGTACACATTTATAATTTTTACACACCTTTGTAATTATAAAAGATTCAGGAACTCTTCATTAGGAAACTATTAAATATAAAAAAAAAAATGCAAAAGTATCTGCAAATATAAAAGAAAATTTTTGGGAAATGATAGGATATCTTCAATAATTAAAATGAAAGCCAATTTTTTTATTTTTATATTTATTAATTAATTATTTAAAGAAGGAAATAAATTTTTAATTAAGTTTTATTATATAAAATTTTTATAAATTTACTAAAGCCGCTTTTATTTATACATTTGATTCCAACTAATTTTTAACTAAATAAAATAAAAGATACTTTCACTTTAAATAAATACTGAAGATAACATTAACAATAATCATTTTGTGATCAACTTTTTATTTAAAAATTTTTTTAATATTATAATAAAGTATTTAATTATTTAAAAATTATATAGCCAAATTATTGAAAATAGTTTTATATATTAGATACTTAATATCTAAAGATTCGTAAGATAAAGATGAAATAAGAACTAGCTAATTAGAAATTAGCTTGTTCTGAAATATAAATTTACAACATTCATTAGCACATATATAAGTTTAAATTCAATACTTAGGAATATAATTCCAATGCACTCAAGAAAACCTGGTAACAAGTGTGATATATAATGTTAGAGCTTCAATGTTAACGATTAATTTTGGAAAAACATACACTGGTGAATAAGTTAATGCTTTATAAAAATATAAAAGTTTTAATTTTTAAGTCCTAATGGCCCTTGAATTGACAGGGTTCTCAAATTTTTGCTAAGCAAACTTATTATGATTCTCGAGGATCTGGCCATCTCCCTCCTGTCCTCACTCTTCAATTTTTATAGGTTCTAGGAAATCAATTGTGAACAAAAACCAAAATTTTGGAATTTTACCTAGAATTTTATTATCTAACAAAAAAAAGTTTTAACATTAAATTTACAACATTCATTAGCACATAAGTTTAAATTTCTGATATTTTTTAGTCAGCCGTAGGTAAAAAGGGACGGACAGACGGACGGACAGAGTTAAGCTATATAGGCACATTTTTACAAAATTTTTTGAAAATGTGCTAAAAAGACCATCAATCATTAAAAAAATAGACAAATTTAAAAATGGACCTAGTTTATTTGAATATTTCTTATATAAATTTAAATTACCATCTAATTCTATGCAATTGTAAAATGAAACATGTTAAATTACATTTATACCTAAAATATGTCTGATTTTGCAATTAAATATAATCTTAAGAACAGTTTTAAAATTCTTCAAAAGATTTTTTTGCAGGACACTGAAACTATTCAAATTCCGTAAAAAAAAAAACTTCAAAAGTATTATATTATAATCATCAAAATAAATAAACATTTACAGACGATTCTGAATCCATAGTAAATCTTTGTAATATTAACTTTACTTTATTCCCTTATTCTTATTCCCTTATTTTACCTTTTTTTGAAATCTTCAATCTTTTTAGACATTTTTTCTATTATTTTATTATTATTATTTTATGTGTTTTTTTTTTTCATTTGTTATTCTTTGTCCATAAATAGTATACGTTCCTATAAGAAATTCGCTAAAATAAACCAGCCAGGTAATTAAATCCAATTGCATTTAAATGTATTTATATATACATATACTCGTATATATAAGTAAGTATAAATGTGTATTCAGGTAAAAATGAAAAAACATTATGCAAGTGTACAATTAGTAAACGTTCAAGTTATCCAAGTTATCAGCATCTAATATCATCATCATAATATATTACTCGGCTTATTCGGTCACAGTTTTTACTCAGCTTATTCGGCCCAATTAATTATTTATAAATATTAAACGACTTATTCAGTTGTAAAATTGTAGATCGCGGCTCAATTATTTTTATAAATATAGAGTATATTAAGCGACTTATTCGGTCGCTAAATTACCGGCCGCAGTCCATTTATTAAGCGGCTAATTCGTTCGCAAAATTGTAGGTCGCGGCTCAATTAATTATTTAAAAATATAAAGTATATTTTTAGCGACTCTTTCGGTCGCATAATTGCCGGCCGCAGTCTATTTATTAAGCGCCTTATTCGGTCTTAAAATTGTAGGTCGCGACTCAATTATTTGTTTAAGTTATAAATAAATAAATAATAAATGCGAAAATCACTGGAATTTTGAGTGCTTCGCGACACAAGTACTTATATTTACATTAATCGGCTTATTCGGTTCCAACTTAATTATTCGTTTTTAAATGTAAATAAATTATAATTTGAGTGCGAACAACGTCGGAATTTTGAGCGCTTTGCGACACTAGTAAAGATGATTAATTATATATATATATTCTTCAGATAAAATGATTTCCAACTTAATTTTCGGTTAGATTAAATTACGTTTTGTACTACATCAACGACATTTGATGGCTCTTATACTGAGGTAGCAGATGAAATCACCATATTTTTATTTATACTAAAATAACGTTGACCTAACGTTATATCTAATATTTAAATATGACGTCGTCGTCGATTTTGTTCATTCACAATGTCACTAAAACACGTAACAACACTTTACAGCATAGGAATAAAAGTTTCGTTACGTCAAGGTTCTTGGGTATAGTAACCTAAAATAAAATAAAGAAGATTCCAATTTTTGGACGATAGTTAAAGCAAGTTTTATCTTTTTTTAAGGGGTTTGCCTTCAAAGAATTTGCATGTTTTTCAACTGATGACAATTTCTAGACACTCTGTACATTATTATTATTTAATATATTTTAAAAATACAATTACCATTATTGTATTTCCTTATGCCTATTAACAAAAAAGAAAAAAAATAAATTTTTGAATTGAATTCCCAACAAGTCCCCATATTGAATAGATTTAAAAAAAAAAAAAACTGAAGATAGTTGTCATTGGAATAGTCATTGAATTTCTTAACTTATACTATATTATTGTTCTTTTTGTTTTTGTATTTATATTTGCTGAATATACTTCATTCCTTTATTGTTATATTATATTTCACAAAAAGTAAATAGATATATATATATAAAGATCTTATATATATGTATGAATTTATATAAACAATTGTCGATGGATTAAAATATAAGTACGTTTTCTACTATCCCAATACAAGTAAAAAATACGCTTAATCTAGAGTAGATCCAAAAACAAAATTAACCTAGAAAAAATTAACAAATTTGAAAAGTATAAAAAAAAAAAAATAATGCAGGTGAATACAATGCTTAAAATGTAATAAGAAATTGAAGATCCGCTTTATAAAAAGAATTAGTTTAGATCTATTGGATAAATACTTTTTCTAATATTATTTTCCTATAAGTGCAATCTATTCAAAAGTCAGGTTTTACACTAAAATAAAATTTTAAGAAAATGAAAAATAATATACGAAAGGATAGTTTGTTATAAGAATATAATATGTACAATGCCTTTAAGCTATGTTAAATTGCTTTAAGGCAGTTTCACTTTTATCAACGAATTTAAAAATATTTGCAAGAACTTTAAATCAAGTTAGACATCTGCTAATTATTATAACTTGTATCATCTTAAGTAAATAGAGGTTTTTTCATAGATTGAAGCAAGATTTTCGATGGGCTCTGGACAAACTTAGAACTCTCTGTTTAGTTTATATTGGCAGTCTAAGATTGCGTTCAGATCATCTTCATGTATATGCACCAATGTATAAGTTCAGATTATGTTTAGAATTATAATGTAAAAACATAATATTTTTTATTAAATAAAGTTTCTATATAATAGTAACTTCGAAAGAAGTTATATAAGCAGCACCCAGCAACCTTTTTGTCTTTCAATATAAATATTAATTACAAATTTATTTTAGCTTTTTATGCTTTCAAATTATTTACATTATCAAACCACATTCTAAAGCTCGTGATAAGTGCTATAAAATGAAAAAGGACATATTTTAAATTTTAAGAGTAACAGAAATTTCTTAAGCGCCAGACTTAACAGAAACTAAATTTAATTTTAAAAACAAGTAATGAAATAAGAGCAAGTCGATATGATCGACCTTTTTACACCTGAACAATTCAAAAAATTAAAAGTTAATAAGTTATGATAGTTATAGATATTAAATATGTTTTTAAAATGAAATAATGTTTTAATTAGCTTTGCAATATTAATTAAACAGTAATTTATATAAAGCTGTAGACATAGTATCAGCATTTCTAGGAACCTTCATTGAATATTAAATTATCTTATATTATTACCAGCTACTTAATTGCTAACTGTTCAACTGTCAAGGAAAAAAGCATGACTTATTGGGTGTAGGTATATTGCTGAATTTCTTGTACTTGCTGGAACTCCACATACAATTCAGTACTTATAACATGTAGAAAAGTCTTAAATTTTTAATAGATACAATTCTATTTGTTTAAAATGTAATAATATTATATTACAATTATAAATTATTTCTGTATCTGCGAATTATATTATTCAATTAAATTATTTTTTCATATTTTGTATTTGTTTATATTACTATATAAGTTTTTTTTATTAAAGATATTTAGAATTATTAATTTTTAATTGTGCAAATAATTTGGATTAAATGGCGAATAGTAGCAGAGTCGAGTTAAAAATCAGATAAAAGTTTTTTTTCACTTCTACTGGAATTTGAATAAAAACTTGCACCATTGCACCATCCAGCAGTGATATATATCTTACAAAAAATTCTTTTCAATCAATGGTTTTCATATTTGTAAAGTATGAAAAATTTTCGAGAAAATAAATCATTAATATTCCAATTCAAAATTCCAAATTTTAACAACTTCGAAACATATTGTAAAAATTGTAAAAAACTGAGTAACGAACACTTTGCACACATAACTCCGATATATTTATATTTTCACATATTTATTATCTTAAAGATGATATCATTTTTGTGTTGTGTTTTTTTTTTTTCATTTTAGTATTCAAGAAGCATTTTAATGTTTAAAATTTTGTTTTAAGTGGAAAAAATTCTTAATAGATACATTTCCTTCACATCTCAATGTTTTAAATGTTTTACAAATTGCAAAAGCATATAAAAACCAAAAATTTACATTAGTTCTATTTTAAAATCAAAAATGTTTAAATAACAATAAAATTATTTTCCGAGATTTTAATCAATATACATATATACATAATAGGTATGACTCTTCAAATTTTTAAAATCTAAAAAAAACATACAAGTTAGTGTTATTTTATTTCTAGATAGCGATCTAAATTTTTCATTTTTTAAAAAAAAAAGAGAAAAATCCCCACTTTTTTAATAAAATGTTAAAAATTATAAAATTTTACAAGTATTCCATAAATGTAGGTACTTGTAACTTGAAATATTACCAAGCTTAATTTTTTTTTTTCAAAATTTTTGATTTTGCAATATTTGCCGACGAAGACGTGCTTTAAATAAAAAAGTAATTTGCCGCCGGTATTATATTCTAAGTACTTCTTGGCATTTTAATCTTTTTATGATTTTTTTTTTTTTATTTTTTATGGTCATATACTAACTTTTAAGCTTATTATTTTCCTGTTATTCACTTATCTTTACACATAAATTCAAAAAAAAAAAAATAATTTTAATATTTTTATTGTATGGATTTATTGTAATGAGTAAATAACTATAAAAGGAGGGCAAAAGGGGTTTGGATTAAAATGTGTAGTATATTTCAAACGAAATATTTAAAAAAAAAATTACTGTAGGTATATTATTATAAATTTATAAAAAATAATCAGGAATTTTCATTTTTTAAAATAAAATGTTAATATTCCCGATGGCGTAGGGGCTAAGACGTTGGCCTTTAAATTGAAGAGTCCCGGGTTCAAATTCTGGTTGGATCAGATCTGTTAAAAAAAATATAATTTATATCATAATAGTTTATCTGATAATAAATGAAGTAATAATTAAGACTTCAACCTTTCATGTGAAAGGTATCGGCTTCAAACCCAGGTCAGATCAAAAAAAATTTTGTAAAATTGTATAATTATATGGTAAATCATAATAAGATATAATAAACATATATAGGTGTCTAATAATAACTCTTGTGAAAGATAATAAATGCACAAAAATATTATTTGTGTATTTATAATCTTATACTCCAGCTATTACCGGGTAATCAACTGCAAAGTAAATATACCGATTATAGTAACTAAAGCCTACTCAAAATTGACTTGGTAAATGCCTTGTACTACTTAAAGGAGTGAAAAAGGGAGAAAAAAACATAGTACTTATCTAAAAAAAAATTAATACCTGCCAAACCTGAAAAGGAAAGGCTGAATAACTCGCTTATAACATTGACATGGACCTGTTTAAAATAGGGAATTGTATTTAGTATTTAATTGTTTTTAAATAAATAAATAAAAAGTTCCATTTATATTTTATATTTTGGACTTTCAAAGACCTAGATTATATAAAAACAGAATAAAAAATGATACACCGAATAAGAAATTATTAATAAATTGTATTTGTCTGGCACGACACGTGTCCCTATATTAATTACCCTACTTCTACTTTGTACAGCGTACCCTTAAGAAAAGGTGATTTTTTTGAACAGTGGTTAAGCTGAGGCGTTTCTAATTTCAAATATTTTTTAATCTCTAAATTTTCAATTTTAATTATCAGTATAGGTACTTATCTAATTTGCATATTTTCAAAAATCGTATATTTTCAATTCAACATTTTTCTTATTTCTATTATAAATAAGAAATGTTAAAAAGGAAAATATATAATAAATATATATACAAATAAATTATAATATAAATTAAATTTGGATATGAAGTAATGAAAAACTGATTGTCAAAATATAATCAATTAATTTTCCGAAGTTTTATAGTTTATTATGTACGTTAATACAAAATTATAATACCATATACCACCATACCAAATAAATAAAATTCTTATAACTATACCTACTTAAGGTGTGAGCACATTATATTGCCATTACGTTATCTACTTTTTATTGCATTTTGAATATAATTATTACATTTTCTTTCATATCACTTATATTTACCGATTACAAAATTTATTAATAACTCTTATTGCATACGCAATTTATTAATTGATAACTGATGTGGAGTTGTTAAAATATGGAAATTATATTTTACAAAAAATATTTTTTAATAATTTCAATAAATTAATATTAATTAAAAAGATATTTCAAATTTAACTGTAAAATGACCACTAATTATAAGTAATAAAAAAATTATCATAGCTTAAAATTAAACACACCTTAAAAACTCAATCAAGCACGTTCTAAAACGAATCTAGAACGTTAAAATCTCTCCTAATTCTGATTCTGAACTACACATATATCAATATTCTGGAAAAAGGGCAGTAACCTAATTTCGAATACAATTCTAAAATTCTTCCAAAAACTAAAAACCTTATTAACGCTTATAGGAAATTAGACACCAGAGTTTTATTTCTTACTAAATTTGAAAATTACACCACTTACATCACATTTGAGAATTAAAGCCCCACGGTGTTATTTCTCTTTCTTAAAAATCTTCAATTTCTTGAGAAATAAAACCCGGAGTTACGCATCTCATATTCAATATAAAATAACACTCTGGAGTCTTAATTCTCTTATATCAATGAGAAGTAAAACCTTGGGAGCTTTAATTCGTAGGTTTTTTTATGCCTCTTAAATTTCCCCCATTTTCATTACAACAGTATTCCCGTAATGTTTGACCTAACAACAAATAGGAATTCTTTAATTTAAAACAAATAATGTATTTCATTTCAGTTAACCCGACAAAATGTCAAAAAACAAACAGTTACTTACAACTCATACCAAACACCTTGAATATTAAAAACAACGCGTTAATGAAAATTAGGTATAAACGCTATACATCAAAATCCAATTCATCATAATTAAGTCAATGTGCGACATGAATTTTATTATTTGATAAAAACTTCAAATTAATTTGATTTTTTATAAATAAAATAAAAAAATGTTTTTGCAATAAGAATTTCTAAAAATAAAAAAAAAAAAAAAAAAAAAAATAAAATAAATAAATAAAAATATTAAAAACAACGGTAGATAAGAATAAATTACATTTTCTCGCGATATCAATTCGTATGTAGTTCGATTTAATCAACAATTTGAAAAATTCATTAGTCGAATTTAATTTTTTGGCGCCACTATTGCTGTTGTTTTTTTTCGTTATTATTTTTTTGATTTTGTTCTTTTTTTTTTCCTTTATAATAAACAATTTGTAATTTAGGTGATAATTTTCAGTTAAATAAAAAACTTGTTGTTTAATTATCAATTTACTTTGTTTTTTTTTTCAAATTCCTAGATCATTTTTTGGCTGTCACACATTTATAATAGTAAAACAATATTTTGTAGTTTTATATTTATTTTGATGTTTATCAAATATTTATGGTTAATAGAACAGCCCTTATTAGGGCGTTTAGATGTCTTGATAAACCGAAAAATAGAGCTATTCGTCTAATAAATTATCCCATCGCCACCTCAACGCCCACTTTACTCTGCCATAGTCAGTTGGATCACTGACCTTGTTTTATAGATATTTTGTAGTGACTAACACCTTAAGTTCTAAAGAAATTAAACTACTAATGCCTTTAAGATTTTCCAACGTGAACAAAGAAATGCAACAGATGCTCATCTCTACCGAGTTGAATTATCCAGTGGCGCAACATTGCTAATGGCAATTCGTTTGTCATGTGTTCCCCGAAAGTTGTTAATATACATATGTGTACGATTTTGACGACGATTAACATCTTTCTTCTAAATAAGCTATTCAATTTCCCTCATTCTCCACAATCCTACATTTTCTACATTTTTCGAACCCAATTCCCAATAATCCTTTCACATTTTTATCCGCGGAACCAAGCTTTACATTTGCATCACAGGGTTCCATTAATAGACCTTACAAAGTTTAGTTGAAAAAGGGTTGTGGTTTCGATGCTTTAGAGATGTACACTATACCTAAAGGAACTAAGCACAGCTTCAGAAAATGGCTTTCGAAGCTTTTCATATCCCTCGTGAAAAAAAATCCCGTTATAATATTAAGAAAACGATTGATGAACTGTTTCAAAAGTTTAGTAGAAAACTTAATATAATTAATTCATAGAGCTTAGTCTAATGTAAAGAATAAATAAATCTTAGAGAAAAAAATTAAAGTAAAAATTCAATGTAATAAAACTAAATGTATCATTTGGGAACGTTAGTATCATTTAGGAACCAAAGTACCTTACCCTTCGATTAGACATATAATATTGATATAAAAGAAGTGATCTTAATAAATTATACTTTGAAAATTTTACTTGAGACAATACTACAACTTACAATTCTATTTGTTACTTATTATAATAATTTATTTATAAAATGTTTCTGTATCTGTGAGTTATATTATTCAATTTAAACTAATTTTTTATATTTTTTATTTGTTCAGAACCAATTCGTAAAATAGTTGAACGTTTTTTTCCCCTCTTTTACTTGAATTCGAACCAGGATCACTCATGAGAGATCAGCACTTTAACTAATGATATTTATTATTCTTTCTATTAGGCCCTTCTTTGAAAAAATATCGTTAAAAATTTGATTTGTTTTTTTATTTAACAATACTACTTCAATTAACTAACCACATTTTGAATCAAGTGTTAAATGACAGTGATATATATTTAACAAATATATAATTAATTTATTACACTGTAGTTAATATCCAAAGCTGTGGTGAAAGTTAAAGAAAGCAAACTGAGTTTTTGCTGTTATTAGTAACTGTTAAATACTATTGTTAATTTAGTTTATTGATTTTTTTTTAGGTGCTAGTATAGAACATAATCTTTAAATACTAAAATCACGTACGGTCTACTTTTTGTTTTTGTGTTATAATCGGCAATTTACAAATTTAAAGATATTTAATTTTATACTACTGTATATTTAAGATATTTTGGTATTTTGAAGATAATTAACACCTAAAATTTTATTGATTTTTTATTTATTTTAAAATTGATTTTTAGAAATCTGGTTTTACTTTTTTGATTACTTTAATTTTTTTGTTTTTATTTTGTTTTTTTTTTTGTTTTTCTTTTTATACATATACAATAGGTATAAACATTAAAGAAAGAAAGAGACAATAAATAAAAACTTTCTTTTAAAAAAAAAAAAAAAAAAAAAAAAAAACAATACAAATAAATCTTTCTTAAAGTAAATTCAATTTAATTAGCAATTTTTCAACCTTGTACTTGTCAGTTTCTATTTGATGAATATTGCTTTTTTTTTTCTACATTACTTATTTAACATACACACACATCAAGTATAAATTGGGTTAAAAATAAAAACAAAATTATTTTTGGGGCAAATATAAAGTAAACATACAATCATGTGGTATTTGTGGTATAAATTTATTAGAATGGAATATAGAATGTTGATATAAATTACAAACATATAACTAACATACCTATATAGTATAGATCTAAGAATTTTAATTTTATTAGACAAAATTTAGAAGATGTAGGTACAGTACATACTAGCTCTAGAAATAATTTTTTTGGATTTCGAAAATTATTTAACCCTGTAGCTACCAAATATACTTTTGATGTGACATTATAGATATTATTTATCAAAATATAGATCATTCTAGATCAAAATAAATTAATAGCCTATTTACAATAACGCTCTAGTTTCGCTCTCATTATGTAGTAAACATAGGATTGTCCACAATGATATGTACATGACAGCGAATTTTGACGTTGTACAAATTTCATGAATTAAAAAATATTCAGTATAGTTTAAAGTTGATTGTATAGCTATTTTAAACAATGGTTTGATATTATTTAACCCTAGATACAAAAAAGAATTAATAATTTTATTAATATTTTATTCTGACAATATATTTTTTATTTTTCAAAAAAAAATATTTTTAAAAGTTCAATTATTTGACATTTGAGTAAGTAGAGAAAGCGAAAAGTTAAAAGTTAAACCACATGTTTAATAACTGCGTAAAAGCTATGACATGGCTGCGTCTATTGTAGACACTTTCATATAATTCAATACATTTAATAACTTAGTTTGACAGATAGCTACGTGTAGAAAGCGAAACGAGAGCGTTCATTGTAGATAGGCTATAAGAGTTCAAAAATTCCTCTATATTTTTTTAAAATATATACCTAACTGTTTTTAAAAAAAATTTAATTTACAAATTAAGTTTATAACTAATTTAATTACCTTTTTTTAATTCTTTGTTTACTTAGCGTGCCAATCACAATCAAAAACAAATTAATACAAAAAAATTTCTAAAGACTTGTTTTCAAGAACAATTACAAATATGTTTTAATATTATAATAATAGTTTATACAAATATTTTGTCAATTGACATGTGAAATAATTACCTACAACTATTCATTACTTTTTTTTTGTAAACTTTAATTAAATCTTTAATTAAAAGAAGTTTAAATTAAAAAAAAAAAAAACATAAACAAAAAGATCTAAAGTCTTATAAATATTTTTCTTTTGAATTGAAATAATTTGTTCAAAACCTAAAAAAAATTAGTAGTTCCTAATATATTCAATAACACATATAGACACAATTTAATACTGCATAGCCATCCAATAACAGTGGCATGCAGTGACGAATAAAATTAATATAAAATAAATCGCTTTATGCAATTATCATTTAGAATTAAATCTAAAATTAAATACAGAGTGTTAACAAAATTAATAAACATTTCTCTGACATTTAATTGCCCCAACCTTCAACTCCTCTAAATAGATTCATATATGTTTTGGTGATGAAAAATCAATGGAAATTTGAAAACTCAAGGGAGATCTTAACGTGGAAAGAGAAATCCGTTAGTGTAGTGGCAAATTTTGAGGTGTACACTACTTTAACTTTAACATTTTACTTTTAATTTATTGACATAACTTATTAAATTATTGACATTGATATTTAAAGTGACATTTGACATTTGTGTATAATAATGCCATCGAATAATTGCTAACTGCCTTTAAGTAAATAAGTAATAATTGACTTTACCACTGAGCTATCGGTCAGATAAATTAAATTGTTATCAATAAAATATCAATTTAAATTATATTTTTATTTAAATTAAAAATTATAATTGTATTCCAAATCCAGAATGGAATATAATCATTTCTTAAATCTTTCTATTCCTCTCAATTAATATTTTTGATTTTTAATCAACTGAGTACTTTTTGTCATGTTTTTGTCCCACACTGTAATAAATGAATTAAATGTTTGAGTAAAAGTAAATTTACTTTTTAATTACTTTTCTGAAAATAAAAAAAATATAAAAACAGTAGCAAATACAAAAAAAAAAAACTATGTAATTACAAAATTTATTCTAAAGTATTTTTTTGTATTTATATTTAATCAATCGGCATCTTTTAAAAAATCGTCTTCTTAAACTCTTTTAAACTCTCAAGTCTCAACATTTGCAGAATACCTAAAAAATTTTTAAATGTTTTTTATATTAACTTAAATGCATATATATGTATATATATATATATACATATATATATACATTATACATATATTCTTATATAATAATATATTATACTTTTATACTCATCATTTTTCTCGTACCAATTTCATTTTAATGAAGTTTCCCTGTTGTTCCAATTCTTATACTTAATATGTTTCATACATTACTACTTTTGTTTCCTTACTGTGTTGTTTCTTTACTTTTTTTTTCATTTTCTTAGATGAAACATTTGAAGCTTCTTTTCTCCGATACCTTTCGGCCGTTTATATTATTATTTTTTTTTTTATCACTCCCTTCATTTTGATTTCAGGTCTTGTCGTATTAAAATGTACTCATTTTGCCACCATATAACATACAATTTTGTGTTCAATTAAGTTAATTGCTTGTAATAATTTAAAAGAAAAGAAAAAGCAAAACAAAAGAGAAATAATATAAACTCTGGAAAACTAAATTATAATTAATTTTTTTCTTAAAAAAAACAACAACAACAACAACAATAATAATAATAAAAATTCATAAGAAAACACCTGAAATATTATTTTTTAAAAAGAGAACAGGTAAAGAAACATTAGTGCATTGCAAACTGTATATATTTTACTTTATTGTACTTTATTATACATATATATATATATATATAAATATATATATATAGCATTTATATTATATAAAAGGTTCACATACAGGTTTTTGGATCCATTAAAAGGAGGAAAAAAAAAAATGAGTTCTTTTTTATTATGACTCTTCCGAAAAAATTAAAAGCTTTTCAGACTAATTTTAATTTTTGTAAATTTTTCTTATTTTTCGTAGTTATTTATTCAATATAACGTAAATTAAACAACTTATATGATTTCCGCTTTGCCGCCATCACAGATTTTTTCAAAAAAAAAAATAATTCAAATTATAGAATCATATGATCAAATTAATTTGTAAATCAAAAAAAAAATTAGTGCATTTGTTGAAAAATGAGCCAGGCCCAATATCAACCAATTTTCTTAATTTTAAATTATAGATATTTAATACGAATGCAGGCTATTCTAAATATATTTTCGAAATTTTCCAATTTTTAAACATATAAAAATATATGCATACCGATTATTTATCCTCCTTAGAGGTGCAGGCAAATACTATATAGTTACTTTTAAAAATAATGAATTATCATTTAGATTTTCTATTCATTATACCCCTTAATTCTACTCTTACAGTAAAATTTTAGTTATTCAGTTTAAACTAATCTAAAAATTTTATAATTTCTTTATTCCTTTCCCACTTCTTTAAAGAATACAGGGCATTCATCAACATTTAAACTATGCTTCACAAGCCTTGATAACTCGTCTGTAGCTGTTGTATAAGATATGAACACAGAAATATCAATTTTGTGCACCAACTATTATCTTACACAAGAGTTATTATATGTATATATTTTTATTAAATCTTATTTTATTACGTTCATAATTGTTCATTTACGATATAATTATACAATTTTACGATATTTTTTTATTTGATATGATAGAGTTTGAGCCCGTCTTAATCACTTAACGTCACTGGTCAAATTTCATTTTAATCCAGCATATTGAACAAACAAATCTGAAATTAATAGACATTTAATTAAACTATTTTATACGAGTTAGCATTTTGATGTTCAGCTCTCAAGATCATAGCATTTTGCGTTCCGTTTTTGTAATTAGTAATGTTAATCAGGGTATTGGTGATCATAGCATCAAATATATATTTAATATATATTTTTAAATTTTTTCAAATTCCTTTAGTGCAAGTTCCCTCCGACTTTATAAACTTACATAAAAATTATTTTAAAGAATTCTTAACTTTGTTGTCATTCTTTTAAATTTTAATTAGATTTATAAATATCTGTTGCTAATAATAAATTGAATTAATAACTGGTCCCAAAATGCTAAGTCATAAAATTGTATTGTATTTGGGCAAGGACATCAATTTAAATGTGTGCGACCTGCCAAAATGTACTTTAAATATTAGAAGATTAAAACATTGTTTTATAAGTGATATATGTAATTTTTGGAGCTTAGCATTTTGTATTGAGTCTGCAGTTATCACCTACCATACTTAGAGTACGTATACTTAGCCTAAAATTAACACTAATAGTAATAACCTATCTACAATGAACGCTCCCGTTTCGCTCTCTACACGTAACTACCTGTCAAAATAAGTTAAATGTATTGAATTATATGAAAGTGTCTACAAAAGTCGCAGCCCTGGCGAAGCAATTACGCAGCCATTACGAATCCATTAAAAAAGTTGTTTAACTTTTTCGCTTTCTCTTTGTATTCAAATGTCAAATAATTGAACTTTTAAAAATTAAAACACTATATTGTAAATATAGTGTATGGAACTCCATGATTGATTGTGTCGTACAATAAGAGTGTGCCATCGTCATTTTAATCTTTAAAAACAGCTTTAGAAATAATATTAATTTTTAAAGTTAAATTAACCTTTTAATTTTTTCTAAGTTGCATTTGTCTTGACTTAAGATTAACAATTGATTGCATGACATATTCTAAAATTATAGTTCATGTCAATTCTATTTTTTTAAATAATTATTATATTTTCTTTGTTAATTATATTAAATATACTTTTAATAGTAAATAATTTAAAATATAATATAATTTATTTTTTTTTTATATTTACAGGTATGTATAATAATTATCTACTTCATATAAACGATATAACCGTTTAATTAATTATAAATGCCGCTCACTCACAATTTTGTTATTGGATTTTCGTTATTAATATTAAGTTGGAAGAAGAACTAAAAACAAAAGTTGAACTTTACAGGAAAAAAAAAAAACAAAACTGAAGCAAATCAAGTATATATAAATAAATTTTATTACATTATAAATGTACAATGTATCTTTTAGATTAACTTATACATATATATTATATATATACCTATCTATAAAAACATATATGTATAATATTATAAAAAATACTTATTTCATTTTCCGATTCTAATCACGTTTCGCAAATTTATTTAATTTTTATCGTCGTTTTTATTTATTTTTTATTATTTTTTTATACCCTACACCTATAGAATAGGTAAAGGGGTATATTAACTTTGGTATGGTGTTTGTAACCACCTAAAGGAAGCGAGCTAGATATGGAAAAGTATATATATTTGTGATCAGCGTGACCGCCTTAGTCGATATAGCCATGTCCGTCCGTCCGTCCGTCCGTCCGTAGGCACGATAACTCAAAAAATAATGGAGCTATCTTGATGAAATTTTAACTGTAGGTTACTAGGACTGAAAGTACGGCGGGGATTGCATATGGACGAAATCGGCCCATGGGTTCGGATTCTGGACCTTTTAATCGGTTTCAGGGCTAACGAACAAATATAAAAAATCACGATAACTCAACAACTAATGACGCTATCTTCATCAAATTTGTGCTGTAGGTTACTAGTAATGAAAATACTTCGGGAATTGCGTAAGGTCGGGATTGGACCATGGGTTCGGAACCTAGAACTTTTTGATCGAATTTAGGCCAAACGAGCATAATTCCGAAACCAATGAAGATAGAACCTCCAAATTTAGTATCAGGGTGTCCCTTCCTATTTCCTAAGTGTCTTGTGAATTTGGGTCCCATTGGAGTAGTGGGTCGGGGACCAGCCACACATTTCCGAAGACCTTAAAGCATATCTTTAAAATTAATAAAGATAACAACTTGAAACAAATGTAGAAGCTTCCAATTTGCCACAAGGGTGTTCTTTACTATTTCTTGCGTGCCCCCCTAATTTGGGATCAATTGGAGTGGTGGTTCAGAACCTCTCTTAGACCCCCCAATGTTTAAAAGCTTATCATCGAAATTAATAAAACTAGTAACTTAAAATTAAGATAGAGCGTTCCAATTGTGTACAAGGGTTAACTAGTATTGAAAGTATGACGGGACTGCATATGGGCGAAATCGTACCATAATTTCGGGTCCTGGAACCCTTGAAAAGTTCAAGGACTAACAAACATATATCTTAAAAACACCATAACTCAAAAAATAATGCCGGTATTTAGATGAAATTTAACAGTAGGTTACTAGTAATGAAAGTACCATGGGAATTGGTTGTGGTCGAGTTTAATTTCGAAGCCAAAGAATATATTTCCTATGTCCTATGTGTCTCCGAAATCTAGACTTAATTGTAGTGGTTCAGCTATGTTCAAAGGTACTTGCTGCATTTATGTAAAATTTATTTTTATATTTAAATGAATTATATGAAAAGGTGTAAATTTTTAATTGTATTTTAGAAATACATTTATTGCATATTTTGCGTTTATAAGTTTTTCTATTAGGTATATAAACTAACCATTTAAAATAATTGCAATTTTTAAAAATTTGGATTATTAAATATATTTGGTATGCTTTGATTATCTTTTTATCACAAAATTTAATAATTAGAATTTTTTCATTTTGTAATTGAATTGGAATAAATATATTTTCATTTATTTCAAGTTTGTTTGTTTTTTAATATTTTTAAATAGATAAATTAGTAAGAATTTGTAATATTTTTTAATAGATAGGGTAATTAGAAAATGTTTTTAGTATTATACAGTTAATTTGGTTAGCTATGTCTTACGATCAAATTAATAACAGCTTCTATGGTGTTAAAATGACTTATTGATATGTCCTTAAATTTGAACCAAATAGGTGTAGGGTATTTCTAAGTCGGTTGCACCGACTGACTGTTTCTTTACTTGTTTTTATTTTAATTCATCCATGATGGAAAATTATCTGTCGTCTTGGATTTATTTTTATACCTATATATTCCATAGGTATACATATATAAATGTATCTATAGATACATACATATATATTTTAATTTTTCTTTTAGATACTTTTTATAGTTTATTATTTTCCTTTATATAATCCCGCTATGTATATACCTATATATATATGTATATACCTATATATATATGTATATACCTATATATATATGTATATATAATATTATATAGTATTAAAAGGAAAGATCATGAAAGCGCAATTCAAACATCAAAATAATATCTGTCTTTTTAATGTTCATAGTTTTTTTTAATGTTTTTTGGTTTTTTTTTTTTTTTATTATTTTTATTATGATTTGAAAAAAAAAAAGAATTTATTTTAAGTGAAGTTCAATCGTAAAAACAAAAACCAGATCGAGTACTAAAATACAATATTATATTGGTATTTGGTACACATTAAAATGTATTCAGTGTTGCCAGATCATCGAAAACTTTTCATATTATGTGAAATTTATAAACATAAGTCGAAAGCAAGGACATACTTTCGAATTCGAGGAATATTTCAGTATTTTCTTTTACTTTTATTTCGAAACTAAATTTATTGCAGTTCTGTTAAATTTGAAAGCTGGCATAAGAAACAAAGAGATCACAGGTAAAACACCAATACCCCGATTTACGTTACTAATTACAAAAACGGAAGGCAAATCAAAACCCTGCATTTTTTTCATATTAATGCATGATTAGTTTTATCACATTCATGCATAAATTCGAGTTTGTATATGTATAGATTCACGTAAATACACTATATATATATAGTGAGACAAGCGTTGTAAATAAAAGCTAGAAGAGCATAATAAATTGAAGGTTATTATTCCGAAAACCGAATTATCGCAAAGCAAAGTATACGGTAGTTTTTTAATACTGCATAATTAAACTCGTTTAATTCAATATATTCGTTCAACTTTGCCTTAAATTAAAAAAATATTCTGTTAACGTCATTTACATTTTTGAACAAGTTTACCGCTTAAACTAGAATATTTCCGAGATTGTGTGCTTAGGGTAATAATTGATATCGATTTTTTTTATATAAATCGAATTTATTTGAACTATTTATCCCTTTGATAATTTGGCATTTTTTCAAGCATAAAAACTATAAAATTTGAAATGATCAATTATTGAAAAATAAAAATTGAACTTGTTGCCAAAAATAAATTCAGTTTGTGTAATATAATTTATAAACACAATTGTTTAAAACTAGTTTATTTCTTGTTAAGCTTCAAAAGTATTAACAGGGCATAAAAAAAAAGGTTAACTTTCCAAAAAAAAAAATAGTGATTTGAATGCAGTAAAATTAAATTAGAACCAATTTTTAATATTAAATTCTAAAAAAATATATAAGCTCTATGTTGTATCAGAAAACATGGAAAATTAAACAACTAAAAAGGGAAATGAAAAAGAAAAAATCTGGCAACTCTACTGCATACAATTGTTGATTTTTTTTACAAATGTATTTTTGAAAGAGATGGGATAAGAATTTTGAACAGATAAAGATGTGAGGAAATGTGTAAATATGAAATAAAAGGGTTTTTATTGTAAGAAATTTGATTTCTACAATTTTTAGGTATTTTTCCGAAGATAGAACCTCATGTTTTGTTTCTTTTGGCACCTGTATATTTAAATTAAATAAATTTAATTATGATATATAAATCTTAATTAATGTAGACAAATTCTGGAAGTTGTTAAGAGACAAGATTTTGAATATATTATGTACTTTCAAACGCATTCCAAAAATGCATATGATATGCGTTCATACTAATATATTGCAGCCACTATGACTTATCTAGTAGCAAATTCAGAATGGGAAATGATTTCCCAATTTTAAAATTTAAGATGCCAAAAAGTTTTATAATTTTTTGACTTCTTCTCAAGGTTAGAAGCCACAAATTAAAAAATAATTTTAGGTGTTCAACTAATAAAACAGGTTGCACCATTTATTTCTTCAACCCCAATTAATTGACTGTTATTTTTCTTAATTAAATTAGATTAATTAATTTTTAATAAACTCTTAGTGAAATAATATATTAATTATGGTACATAATATTGCAAAAATATTTCGAATATAACTTTAACTCTTTATTTTTTTATATAAATATAGAGATTTAAAAAAATTAGTTTAATATTTTCTAATTATTCTATTTTAGCATTATCCTATATCTATTAAACTCTTAAAATCATTATTATAATAATTGGTACTAAATTTATTATAATAATTATTATAAGAGTCTCAATGGCCAGTGATCAATGTTAATTTTAAGAGTTTAAGTGATTAGTGACAGCCGAATTTCTTAATTCCGTAAAATTTTCAAAATATCTGTCAAAATTTAATAAATTTAGTCAAAACCAAACCAAAGCCTCCAAAAATTTTTTTGATTTTCATCCAACCTTCAAAATGGTTTTCCAGCTTGCTCATACACGATACAACTTCTCAAATACGCGTACCAAGTTGTCAACCAAATCCGCCGTGTATGCCCAAATTAATGCATTTATAGATTGGTAGCATTGTAATTAAACTCTTAAATATCAACCATAAAATTAAAATTGATATAAAATTAACACTTTATTTAAAACTTGTATTTTATTTTCTGAAAACCAAATTTTATTACATTTATATAATAAAAATTTAATTATAAATTTTTTTTTATTATCCATTATTTTTTCTCCAAGTCAATAAAATTTTAAAACAACCACATATTTTTTAAATATTTCTTCTATAGTTAATAAACTAAGAAATTGAAGCATGATAGTTAAAAGTATAAAAGAAAGAATTCTACTAATTTTCGTAATTTCATGACGTCTTTTTGAAATTGTCAATTTATTTCTTCATTTTTTTTTGCTTGATTTCAAATCAAAATTCTTTTCTATGAAAAATTCTTTAAGAAAGATATTTAGAAAAAAATTTAACTTGTTTAGTAAAGATATATATCTTTAAAAACTAGATAAAAAATAGTATTTTAAATCTTCATCTATCTTTACTTTTAGACTCTAAGAGTCTCAGAACAAAAACAAACTTAATAAATAATTTTTAGTATTTAAAATAAAATAAAACCATTTTCAATAAACAGCAATTACTTACTTATTATTATTATTATTATTAATTGAAAAAAACACTAACTATTTTTTACATGACAAGATATTAGTTTTAAGTACTTAGCTTAAATTGAATCTATAAGTTCTAATGGAATCTTACAATTATTTAAATGTTGTATAATAATTTTTAATATTGACATTGCAAAATAATTATAAACAAAATTTAAGAAAGATATTAAAAATATATTAAAACATACATATTGAATCGTGATTTACTATCTTTTAACAAAAATGTAAAACTAACTTAAAACGAGAAAGAGTATAGTAGAGTAGACTGTGGCAACTCTGGGATACCCGTATGAACGTAATATAAACATTACATCATCCTGTTCATTACTTTTACCCGTGTGAACGTTATATAAACATTATATCATCCCGTTCATTAATGCTCATGTAAAATATGAAGTTGTATGGCAACTAATCGAACCCACTGGAGTAGACCAACCAAATTTTGAACAAACTTTGGCCATAAAACAAAACCATTTTTGACAAAATTTCAGACACCCAGCTTCAATAAGTGTAAAGTAATTCTCATATAAAAGAAGGACTTCTATGGCAGCTACTCGAACCCACTGCAGTGGACCAACTAAATTTTGCAAAATCTTTGGCCATAAAACTAAACTATTTTTGGCGAAATTTCAGACACCCAGTTGCAATAGGTAGAGAGTAATGTTCATATAAAAAAAGAAGTTGTATGGCAGATCCCCGATGACCAAAATGGCTGAATTTCAATAGCGATGACGACCAATGCATAAAAACGAATTTGTGAAAATTTCAAAATCCTAGCTCCTTTATTTTTTGAGTTATCGCGCGGATGGATGCACGGACATACATAGCTAAATCGATTTTTTTTTCTTTTCTGATCCGATTCGTACCTTTAATCCATGAACATATAAAATCATTACTTAAAACAAGCTTTTTAAGAAATAACTTGCAATTAATTGACCATGAAACTAAATTAACTTTGAAATTTCAGATTACTGTAGAGTTTTGATCATAGTTAAAAAGGAAATTGTATGACAAGTACTCAAAACTGCTGCCCATGGTTCAATTTTTGATTAGCAAAGATTTAGCTATTGTATAAAAACCTGGCGATTAGTTCTTAAGGACACATATAACCTTAAAGACTATTTTAGATTTTTATTTTACTTATATGCATACTTGTACAGTTGTACATCGTCAAATGTATATGTATGTAGTAAATTTAGTACATATTCTTACAACTTACGTTGGTACGCTGGAATTCATTTAATTCAAATCAAATAATCTAGCCCCGAATAAAGTTTAATTTTATAAGTTTGCGAAAAAGTTAAAACACGAAAATTATTAAATATTAACATATTTTTAAGATTAATCCGATCGATGGATTTTTATCAACTTAACGCAGTCTAATAAGAGTTAATAGGTATTTATCAAATATTTGATTTCTTAAAATTTTTTTTTCGTGGATGTGTAAGCATGTGTCTAAAACTCTCCTACTCAGAATAATTTAAAATTTTTTTTTAAAGAATTAATTAGCTTAACCTTATAAAATTATCCGAAACTCTATATTACAATGTAGTTTCTATATATATATAATATGTTTAAAAATCTTTAAATAAAAAAATTAAACGATGATGAGGAAATCCATTGATTAAAAACAATTAAATTTTTTTAATTACCCATTTAAAAAAATGCATGGTATTATCATTATTTAAACGATTTGAACTATTACGTACATAAATATGTATATATGTATATTTATTATTACATATTCATTTATAAACATTTCTTTAAATAAAATTGCAATTACAATTTAATGGAGCACAAAAATGTCTTTTTGAAATTCTCATGTCAATTAAATTTCAAGTTTTTAAGTTTTGTTCTCTTTTTAAATAGTTTTTATTTTGTTTTTTTATTTTGTTTCTTTTTTCCAAATTGCATTTTTTTTTCTTTGATGTTTTGTATAAAAAGCGAACGCTAAATGAAAAAAATACAAACGACAGTCAACAAATGAACGAACAATAAATGGAAAAACAAAACTATACAATATAAAAGTATATTGACGGCACGATTTTTGTATTTGCATTTCGATTTTTGCTAATACATGTTTTAAGTGCAACTCTTACAATGGGAAACAAAAATAACATTTCATAATATAATTTCCATTTTAAATAATTTAACTGCCATATAACTGCTATTTAACTGTTAGTCGTCCTGTAATACAAAAATTTGACATAAGTTATGTAGGTTAGGTACCTACCACATATCCTTTTTAATTGTCATCTAAAATTTATTTCTTTTTGACAAAATAATATATTGTAAAATTTTTGCTTGACAATTCGATATGAAATTCATAAATATTTTCCAAAATTTTCCAATTTCAGCCATTTAAAAATATATAAATACTGTTATTTATCCTTTACTTCCTCGAATTCCGATGTGCATGCAGATTAATACTAATCCTAATTTCCTTAAATATTGTTTGGTTTTTTACTCCTGCAATACATACATATATTATAATCAGTCTTGGATTGACCTACCTGATTACTTGGAAGCTCTGCTTGTACGGAAGCATAATTTTTGTTAAGGTACTTTTTTTTAAAAGGCTTGCTTTTTTAAATCTGAGCAGAGCATGAACTGCCAAAAAAAAATTCGTTTTTATTTTTAAGCTCTAAGAGCTCAGAGCTTGATTCGTGTTTTTATTTTTAAATCAGAGCGTGGTTAGAGCGTGCTATACTTGTTTAGTGGAAATATATCGAGCACGGCTGAGCCAAATTAAATACAAAGATTTTTGGCGTTTTTTTAAGATTTTACTTGTAAAATAAAAGTCAAAATGTTTAGTTAATTTTAAGTTATCCATATTTAATTTAATTTTAAAAATTTAATATAATTTTTTGACAATTTTAAGCGTAACTAAAATAAAAATGACAATTTTTTTTAATCGTGTTTTTTTTTAATAAATCTAAACGCTCTGAGCGAACTCTGTTCATGCTCTGCTCAGAGCTTGCTAGTTTTGCTCAGAGCGTGCTCTGATCTATAATTAATTTCTCTAATAAAAAAAAGACCAAATATTGACTTTTATTAAACATTTAAAAGACCTGCAAAATTTGTTGAAACCTGGATCATAATATTATATTTGAATTCTATCGATGTTCAATTAAAATTAAATAAGTGTCGCGACAATTCTATTTTAATATTATAGTATTCCTATAATTAACATAACACTATAATTTCAAGAGCAGTAACTTTAGCTGAACTTACGATGCCCAGTGTACGTATGTAATATTCCTATACATTATAATTCTATATAAAATACTATATTGCAATAGGTACACAACATAATTTTCAAAACTTAACAACACGATACAAAAATGTTATTTAATTTATTTGTTTCAATTCAACTCTATTGTATTTATATATATGTATATTATTATGTACAATTATGTATATATTGACATGTGTATAAATCTTTTGTGTTCATTTTACGAAATAAAAGGAATATTCATAACTTTAACTCATGATCATTTAAATGATGCAAAACTGGAAAAAATACTACTGTCAAATAATTAACAGTCGTCGTTTTTGTTGTTTGTATTTATTTTTTTTCAAATTTTATTTTTGAAATTTAATTGACGTATAATGTCAAAAAAGTGACAGGAATTGAAAATGAATACCTACATTATGTATGTAGGTATTTCTTATTTTAAATTTACATTTAAAAAAAAAATAGTTTTTAATTTTGTTAATTTTTTATCAGAAATTAAATGTTATAATAATATCTATTGAGAACCATTTTACATACATATATTAATATCGCAAAACACTCGAAATTCGAGGAATTTTCCCACTAAAATTGTTATTTACGAGTACATTTAGTAGTATCGCGAAGCGCTAAAAATACGAGCGATTTTCGCACTCAAATTTATAAACACAATTTAAAATTGAGCCGCAACCGGAAATTTTGTGACCAATAAATAAATATATTAATCCGCTCATTCGGAAAATTTGTCGGTCGCAGCTTAATTATTTGTTTATAAATTTGAGTGGGAAAACCGTTTATATTTCGAGGGCTCCGCGATTTATTACTAGTACTTAATTATGTACTTATTTAAAATGTTATTCGTTTCAATATGTATTTTGATACTTAAATTAAAAAAATTTTTAAATTAAATACCGAAAAATGATTCTATAATATCTTGACAGGGGCCTCGGTGGTGCAGTGGGTAAGCATTTGGCTTATTAACCGAGGGGGTCCGGGTTGGATTCCCGGTCAGGAAAAATAATTTTTCTTTACGAATCCCCATGGTGACCAAATATAATATAAATATACAAATATATAATATAAACAAAATAAATAATATAGTAGTTATAAATAAATAGAAAGTATTTAATGAGGGGTGCACAACGGGCCGCAAGGCCTAGGTGTAAGGGAGACTTGCTTTCTCCCCCGTCTAAACAACAACAACAACAATATCTTGACAGCTTTTGTTCAATTGAAACATATACATATACATAATATGTATACATTTTATTAATAAAGATGCACAGTTGACAGTTACTGATTATTTCTACAAGGGAAATCTAAAGAAGTTAGTAGTAAGTTAGTTATTAATTGGCGCATTATTCATAATCGGTATATTAATAATACTAAGTGACTACGTACGTCGACTTGTCCACACGGATTTTTTTGTGGAAAGTATCGACTGCCAAAAATTTCGGCCATGTCCAAATAAATTATACCCTGATAACCTGAGGTCTTTAAAAATTTTCTTTTGATAACTCTGTATTACATTTTATTAGTATTTACTCCCTCATTGTTAATCTTTTTTTTTTTTTTAAAGTAAAACGGAGTAAAACAAAAGGAAAAAAAAGAAAAATATTTATAAAATAATAAAAAAATTTCTTTAATAAAAAACAATTACAATCGTTTTTTATATTGTATGTGATTGTGAATACAAAATTGGCATGAAAATAAAAAAAAAACGAAATTAAAACAACAATAAAAAGAGAATTCCTAAACAGAAACAAAAAAATACTTAAACTTAAAACAATAACAGTATTTAACCCATTTAAAAATAAAATGCAAACTATATAACCTTCATTTAAATATATTTTTGATAAAAATTTTTATATTCTTGAGTTGAGAATTATTAAAAAATTTTACAAAAGGATAATTATCTAACTTGAAGCTATTGGAGAATTTTAAAAATAATGATTATTTTAAAATTTTTAGATTTTATTAATTTCTTTAATCTTGGGCTTGCTCTTTAAAAAATTTTTTTACATTTTCAGTTTTTCGTATAAATTTCGCTAGCCATAATTCCATAACTACACTAGATAAAATTATCCAGCTAATAATAGTGTAATTTGCAAATTTTAGAGAAATAGGTCTCAAAATTCTATCCAATTATTAATAACACATCTGACCGATAGTTGAGGGATAAAGTGACTGCTTTTCAATCGTAAAGTATCGGGTTCAAACCCTGCTCACATCATATCTAATATAAAAATATAGTGTTTATTAAAATAATTTAATAATAAGTCCAAATGTCGAATAGGCAAAGAATTATTATTATCAGGCAATATTTACTATGTAAAAAAAATTTAAGATTTTTTGAAATCTAAAACGTATTCAAGTTGAATGAGAAACGGAGATGATCCCCTTTTTATGATGGCGGCATGAAATACAGTCGCAATTAAAAAACGCCATAAAAAACGCAAATACAATTAGTGAACGGCAACAATGGAGGGCGTTCAAAATATCACTCAAAAACAAGAATTTTTTGTTGATTATGAGTGTTGCCCTCTAAAGTACCCATAGATTTCTTATATTTATACTATGGAGAGCAACTAAAAAAAATAAAACTCCAAATGAAGTGTTGATGATTTCATACAATAATTCAAACTTTCAAACAATTTAACAAAGCAATTTACCTACCCTGTTAACAAAATTTGTTAATTTTAACACTAACATGACATCAACCGCAACTCTAAAAAATTGAATTATTAATTATTTAAAGAACAAAACAAATAAAATATATGTACGTAAATTTGTTAAATAAAAAATTCTAATTCAAATTTAAAATTGTGAATAAGTTATCATATCATGGAGGTCTAGATCTACAGCACGATTATTAACTTTAATTATAATACAAAACTAAACTTCAAAAAATTAGTAAAATAATAAAAATTCAAAAGAATGCAATCTTTTAAATATTAATATATATATATATATATATATATACATATTATATGTAAATATTTTTAATGGAATTTCAGTATAATGTTCCATAATCCATTCCGAATCCAAAACGCAAATTTTTAAAAAAGTAAAAAGACAACCGAAAAATAAAAACAAAAAAGTAACAATCAAAAAATTAAAAAAAAAAAACTAAAAAATGTCTCCATAAATATTAGCTAATCATAAGAAAAGATCTAAATGTTTAAAATGTTTTATTTCATGTTTCATCACGCCATTAAAAATTCTAAAGTCAAACGAAGCGATTATTTGAAACATACTTACATATAATTATAATATATGTATTTTTTATGTGTGGAAGGCGTATAGTCATTTAAGGCAAATACCATTTGATATTTTATAATGCATTAACACAAAAGATGATTTGACTTTCCGCCACAAAAACAGAACTTCAATAAACTGATAGCCCTCTAATTTCTAAACGTTTATATACAAAGTTTTATTATTTAAATTTAACTTTTTGCGATGTCCACTATCACATTATTTCACATATTAGGCGTTTTTTTTTTTTTTAAATCTGAGCATATATCTGAGCACGCTCTGAACAAAATGAGCATGCTCTGAGCAGAGCATGAACAGAGTACGCTCAGAGCGCTCAAATTTTATAAAAAAACACGGTTTGAAAAAACTGTCATTATTATTTTAGTTACGGCTTAAAATGTCAGAAAATTAAATTATTAAATTATTGAAATTACAAATGAAGAACTTAAAATAAACAAAACATTTGGACTTTTATTTCACAAGTATAATTTTAAACAAACGTCAAAATGTCTTTAGGTGGTGTCGGGAGAATCAATTCAACTTGGTTGATTTTGACATTTTTCAATTCCACTCAAAAATTTCCCGGTGTCGGCTAAGTCAATTGAATTAGTTTCAATTAATTGAATCAAGTTGTTTCAATTTTGATTTTTTGACAACAGAAATGTCAGTATTATAAAAATAATTTAAACGAAAAATTTTTTTTAGTTTTTAGACGGTTTATTTTGTGCTGCATTATATTTACTACTAATAATTTTTGCAATGAGTTTTTTGTGGTTGCTTCCATTATTAGATTGATTAATTTTTCCTGTTGCTGAAACATTTTTTCCTGAAAATAATAAATAAAAATTTTCATATTTATATAAATTATTTATCTTTATTTACCTCTCTAAATTACTCATTTTAATTTTTCTTTAAATTTTTAAACACAAACAACCCCAATAACAGAATAAATTTAACAGAATAGATTTTAACCTAAACAACGGCAATGCCATAATGTAATTTCAAACACAAAAATGTATTTGAATTTCAAAGTCGACTCAGACGACTTTAAACAACACAAATTGATTTCCCCGACACCGATAGTTGATTCAAATCGACTTAAGTTGAAAGTCAAAAAAAAATTGATTCTCTCAACACCACTTTTTGTATTTTATTTTGCTCAGCCGTACTCGAAATATTTGAACTGAGCACCTAGAACACGCTCTGATTAAAAAAAAAAAAAATAAATACGAAACACAAGCTCTGAGCACTCAAAGAGTCAAAGATAAAAAAAACGATTTTTTTTTTACCATTCATGCTCTGTTCAGTTTTAAAAAAATGGAAAACCCGTATTGTTGTAAATGCTATCAAATCACAACTCTCACTAATTCATTGTGATACTGATTAAGTTTATCGAGTTTAATCATTTTTCAGTTATTAGTTAATTAAAACTCGACAATTCAATGACTAAATTTATATAAAAATTGTAATATGTTAATTTTATATTTTACTATTTTCCTAAAATTTACTATATGCCAATGACATTCTATACATCTAATAATAATAATGTATCTTTTATAAATTTATATAAAGGTATAAAAAAGTTGGAAAAATAACAAATTAAACCAAATTACAAAAATGCGGGCGGTTTATGACTTCATTTGTATCTTTAAATTTTTATTATAGTTTTTTTTTATTTTGAAAATTTTTAAGATCCAATTCAGATCCAATTTTTCATAGATTTTTTATATTAACAAACCAAACATAGTGTTAATCCAATTTATGACCAACTACTGTACGGTTATCCTTAACGATAGTCCCGCATTTTTTAATTCATTTATATTAAGAAGATTCACCTGTTGCAGATGCTCTTATCTAATAATTTTTTGGTTTTTTCATTTCAATGTTATTCAAAGGGCAAAACATGAAAGATGTGAAAAATGTAAGCTCGTGAGGAATTTTTAACTATAATTGTTTGGTTTCTTCAAAGACTTTTAAATTGTTACTTGTGCATAAATAATTAAAATTTATTAAATATATATAATAAATAATAATTAAAGTAACCTTTGAATGTTATGTTTAATGAAATTTAATATGTAATAAAAAATATACGCATATCTACCGCATAGAAAAGTATTATATAATTAAAATTTTGCAATTTTTAACCATTTCATTTTTATAATCATTTTAAACTTCAGTATCGAAATAAAGAAAATACATATACATATAAATACATATATATATATGTATATATATATATATATATATATATATATATATATATTAAAATTATTGTGTAGAATCTTAACGGCCATCCTTTCATGTGGAAGACCTGGGTTCGAACCTAGTGAAAGCGAAAAAGCTTTTATCTAGTTTGAATACTTATTTAATATAAAAATTGGATCGAGTAATAGTACTGCATAAGTCTGCATGTCGAAAACAAAATACTTGTATTCGTAAAAATAAATAATTTTGTGAAATTAAAAGGAAACTACTAGTTTTTTATTTCTTTCAAAATAGAATTGTATCTATTGAAAATCTAAGACATTTTAACATGTTATAAGGCGTTTCTACAAGCTCTATCTCATGTTTAAATTGTATGCGGAATTCATTTGATCAGTTCTAATAACAAGAACATACCTTTTCCCTCTCTTCCAAAAAGCATAATATATGTATACACAGGTTGTTAAGCCTATCACAGTATTCAATTTAACGTTATACGTTTCTTCAATTTAAGTACATAAAAACTCAATTCAGATAGTAATGATAAAACTATAAAATTGAATAAATATGTAAAATTTAATAATGTTATATAATTTCTTTTCTTATTGTATATTTAGTATAACTTTAAGTAAACTACGTTAACTACTACGTCCACGGATTGTTAAAGAGGAAGAAACCAGAAAGCACCAGAAAAGACTTTAGAACTGCTGTCGTTTTATCAGAAAGAGTGCGTGACCGTTTTTTATTTCTGCTACGTTTACATTGCTTCTCATTAAATTTTATTCTGTGACCCTTTTTGAATTTGTAAAAGATTCCAAAAAAATTTAAAACATTATTATTATTGCAAAAGTCTTCAGTCAAATGTTTTTTCTGTGCTTAGAAGAAAAATCCAAAATTAAAATTCTTTTCTTCTAGAACAGTGGGACTAAAAACAGAACAGTTTGCGAAATATAATGGCTATATTCCTAATTCCTAAATATTCTTAATTCCCAATAATAAGTACCAAAATTTGGTTCAATTACTTTTGAAGGGATTCAACAAATTCTAAGTAAACTTCATGAATTAGTATTCGGAAAATAGTTATTTTGTAGATCTCTTAAATTGTTAAACTTTTAAATATTTATATTTCGAATGTTTTATTACTCGGTAATAACTAAAGATATGCAGGGCTTCAACTTCGAAATACTGTAATAGTCATATGATAGTCTTAATAAAATACTATTAACTATAATAGTCATATGATAGTCTTATGAAATTTGAATAATTATTCGATATGATTACATATAATATACAAAATCATATTCATCACTGTAATAGCCATAACCAATCATACACATAAAATTTCAAACATAAACATTTAAATATTAAAATTTTATGTATTTACCTTTTTATGTTTGAATCTTTTTTAGTTTACTTGTATGATATCATATAATATGTACGCTTCGTTGCGTATACCTTTGACTTGATGAATGATTTCTTAATGATAACGAATGATTAAATCATATGACTTTTATAGTTAGTTATATGAAATGTCATACAACAGTGCAAACTCATATGATATCATATGACATCATACGACTATTACTGTTAGGGATAGTGTGTATCTATAAATTACTTGAAACCAGCTAAACTTTCAACAAAAAAAATACTTAGCTCCGAAAATTTTTAGATTTTCTAGATTCCAGCAATTCTAGTAAAACTTCCATAGACTATTAATTTAAATGGTTAAAAAACTCTCTCAATACGGTATATTCAAATGAACCGCTTTAACATAATATTATTAACAACAAATTTAAAAAAGACACACACAACTTTTTATTTTTTCTTATTCTTTTTCAATAACCAAAAATATTTGTCAGGTATTATCTTAATTAATTAAATATACATAATTTGAAATTCTATCGATATTTAATTATTAATTTTTTCATCTCAAAAAAAAAATAAAAAAACTCATAAATATTAAACGATTTTGATTTTTTTCTTAAACTAATTTCTTATATGTACTAATAATTATTATAATTTTCATCATAATAATCGTTCAAGATTATATTTGCCGTTTTAAAATATTGAAGTTCTACAGTACCCTTTCAAGCATTAACAACAAAAAAAAACCCAAGCAAGAGTTTGGACTATGTTAACTCTAGGATACTCACATTAACGTATTTTGAACCTTATATAATTTGGTTAAATACATTTGGCAAAATTAATAGACTGTGAATTAAGTATTAAAATTGTAAAGTTGCTATTAACGGCTAGGAGGCAAAGTGGTTATAGTGCCGACTTTTCATGCGAAAGGCCCAGGTTCGAATACCAGTTAAAGTGAAAAGACTTTTCAGGTTTTCGACTCGACTCAGTTACAATTTGCCATTGAGTTCAAAGTAATGGATTAATCAATAATGAAAAATGCATAAATATAAACAAATGCAAATTGTAAACAAATAATTCAATTAAGTAATATAACTCACAGATAAAGAATATACCATATAATTGAAATACAAAATTATTACAATTTAAAAAAAAAAAATTAATATAATTTTAAAAAATTTCAGAATCCTTAGCTCCTTTAATTTAAGAAATGCTCGTGCAGATGAACGGACTTACATAGCTAGATCGATTTATTTTTCGATTCTGATCAGATACGATCCATATCTTTGAAACTATATCTACTTCCCTACTTTAAGGCTTCACACACGTAATGACATATTTCGTATAAGTTTTGATCTACGTTTCATACGTTACTACGGGTATAAATGAGTCACATTACACAAGAAATACTGTTCCGAATACCGGATACCTACCAAACAAAAAAAAAAATACTCATATTCTAATTTTTTTTTTTTTTTGTCGAAAAGCGGATAAACATTGAAGCTATAATTTTTTTTTTATTTAAATTTTATAGGAATAAAATTCAAAAAATAGAAATTCAGAACATTATTTTAGATTAAAAGAAAAACTAGAGGTATTTAATAATTTTTTTTTTCTTTCCTCTTAATTTTATTTAATTTTATTCTTTCATTCTTTGCATAATATTTCATTTCATTTTGACCTTTAATACGACGTCTATACCTTAAATTCTTCTTTTTTTTTTTTTTTTTTTCTTCCGAAACAACAAATTAGTATAATACTATAATTAATGATTTAATAATCGCATTATATGATCAAAATAATAATCCAGTTTCATCAATATTCTCTTTTCATAAACAATGCCCATCCATAATAAAAAAAAAAAGCAAGAAAGAAAAAAAAAAAATATTTAAAATATAACGCTATAAAACGCATCGAATCAGCTTAATACATTATACACTGCTATAGAATGAAACAACAACGAAATGACCCCAAAAATTTATAAGATCTTAAAAATTAATATATGTAGATTGAAAAATGGTATATATATGCAATAACGATATTTAATAATGACACAATAGTGACCGCATCACCTATATATATATATATATATATATATATTTATAATAATATTACTATACATAGGTACCAAAACATCATCACATCGATTCTTTTAATATGTGCAATCTTTAAAGAATATTATCAATTGCAAGTTGCAACAAAACAGATATACAAAAAATATATTTTTATTTTAAGTCTCATTCTTATTCCGTCCAATTCTTACTCCGTCTATCATTTAAACCCCACATTATTTTTTAAAGTTAAATAAAAAAAAAAATAAAAATTAAATTGTGGATAACCTGTCACCATCATCGATATAATTTCCACATAAAAATTAAACCAAATTTCCCGATGACAACGAATAATATTCAAATTCATATATTATATACATATGTACTTCTTTACTTACTAGTTACTACCTTAAAGTCACCGTCGTCATGTCTCAGGTTTCATATTTTTCTCATTGATTCTTTTGACTTTTATTATTTTATTTACGTTTGTTTTTTTTTTTTTTTGTTTTTTTATTCTTCTTGTAATTATTATTAATATTTGTAAGTAACTTAGTATACTGTGATGCTGTTTTAAGTAAAACTCCAGGCAGGGCCGGCGCTTTCATATGCACAGTATGCACAGTAAAACAGGGCGCCAGAATTTAAGGGCGGCAAATTTTCAATTGAAATTAAAAAAAAAAAATTTTTTATCTAACAAAAAATTATATAATAATAAAATAAGTATTGAAAAAATGTATTCGAAATTTGTTTTTTCAATATCATATAAAATAAAGCATGTTTTATTTTTTACCTATCTACATTTTATAATTTAAGGAACAGCGATTTTTTGGTGTTCATTTGTATTTATTGTGGTTATCAAATTTTTTCCATAGATTAGAGAATAAGAAAATAAAATAATATAAGTTCTCTTTCACTGCAGCTATCATAAAAATATTGAAAGAGTAATTTATTTTTCTCTTTTATTCTTCTAATAAGTAATAACATTCCTCCTAACATTCATATTAACAAGCTATTGAACAAAATTATCAATTTAAAAAAAGTGCACCTTATACAACAACAAAATCTTATAAGACCAAAAAATAACATTTTTATTTTTGTACTATATTTTCTAATTTAAGGAACAGTGATTTTTTGGTGTTCATATGGCTTATTGTGGTTATCAAACTCTTTCCATAGAATAAGAAAATAATATAAGTTTTCTTTCAACAGCAGCTATCATAAAAATATTGAAAGAGTAATTTATTTTTCTCTTTTCTAAATTCTTCTAATAAGTAATATAATAACATTCCTCCTAACATTCATATCAACAAGCTATTGAACAAAATTATCAATTTAAAAAAAGTGCACCTTATACAACAACAAAATCTATAAGACCAAAAAATAACATTTTTATTTTTGTACTACATTTTCTAATTTAAGGAACAGTGATTTTTTGATGTTCATATGGCTTATTTTATTACAGAATCAGAAATGAGAAAATAAAATATGTAAATAACATACTACTCTTTCAAATTTCAATATAAATTATTGAAATAAGAGCAATTTATTTTTATTCTTTATCTTTTATTCTTTTCTTTCTTATTCATTATTCTCTTAAATTTTTCTTTGATTATGTTGTATTCTTATTCTTTTGATTCTTACTTTATTAATTGAGATTTGAGAACATTATAATAATAGCTGTGTGTAATGTGTATATATAATACATATAAATATAATACTATACTAATACTACATATATTTGTATAAATATACAAATACCATGGTCCATGATTAGAGAATTAGAACAAAAAACATTATTAATTCTTAAAAAATGTTAAATGTTATTATTTTTAGTAGGTACATGAAATATTTTTATATGGTGGAACAAAAAAAAAACACTGTTCTGTGTGTTATTTCTTAAAAAATGTTATTATTTTTAGTAGGTACGTACATGAAATATTTTTATATGGAGGAACAAAAAAAAATACTGTTCTGTCATCTGTGTGTTATTTTCTTAAAAAATGTTAAATGTTATTATTTTTAGTAGGTACATGAAATATTTTTATATGGTGGAACAAAAAAAAAACACTGTCTGTGTGTTATTTTCTTAAAAAATGTTATTATTTTTAGTAGGTACGTACATGAAATATTTTTATATGGAAGAACAAAAAAAAAAACACTGAATTATAAATAATTATATTTATAATCTATAGAGTATAGAAATAATAAAAAAAAAAGTTTTATAGTACCTACCTAATAGATTAGCATGTTAATATTTTTTAATGCATTTTTTATTTAAACTGCCTTTTTAATGTCAAATCAAATTATTTTTCAAATACCTATTATTAATTAAATACATATAATACATATTAATTAAAACATTTGAAAAATTTAAATATCTAAATTCTCATTTTTTAAAAGTTATAAAAATTTTATTGTTTGATTGTTTTTTTTTTTAAATTTAGTGCAGTAAAGCTTAAAGATATTGTAATTTGTAAGAAAAACCTACTTTCTCCACTATTGAAACATTAGAATTTATATTTGAAAAAAAATTAGAAATATTATTTCCCAATTTAGTTATAGCTTTAAAAATTCAACAATACCTATTACAGTAGTTTCAGCAGAACGTAGTTTTTCAAAATTAAAAATTATAAAAAATTATTTGAGAACAACAATGACTCAAGATAGATTAGTAGGATTAGCAACTATATCAATTGAAAGCGAACTTCTTGAAAATTTGGACTACGAAGAATTAGTTAACGACTTTGCAAAAATAAAAGCGCGTAGAATTAAATTTTAGTATTTTAAATTTTTTCATAATGTTTTAATTAATTTTAACTTTTTTAATAATTTGTTATCGGTTAAAATTTTTGTTATTGAGGATTATACCTCCGTGGGACACCTCTTTAAAAAAAATGCATTGAAAGTTCTACCTCAAGGATGATGTGGAAACGAACTTTTCCAGGGCGGCGTTTTCAAAAAGTGCACAGGGCGCCAAAAAGCGTAGCGCCGGCACTGACTCCAGGCAAACCAATAACAATGAATTTAAAAAAAAAAATTATCCTAATAAATGACTGGCTGGACTGTATATGTAAATATGTATTGGACAGTATATACGTATATTTATATATATGTAGGTAATAACATACCATGTAGAATATTGTGCGACTATCTTAAATTTTTTTAAACCACAAAATTTTATACTCTTACTCTACCCACTGAGAGATTTCATCGCTTGATAATTTGATATGAACGGATACAGAAGAAAACGAAAAAGGAAAAGAAGTACAATTGTGTTTGTCGGTAATATAAAATACCAAAGTGAACTTTAAAACCAAAGTCAGATGCGATGCGAACGTCGCTTCAAGAGAATCAAAAGAAAAAAAAAATAACAAGTGATGAAAAAAAAATTTATCGTTTTTAAAAAAAGCACATTTTCAAAATTAAAATACCAATTTTTCATAATAAGTTTTGGATAAAGAGTTTATTTAAGAACAATTCATAATAAGTTTTTTAAAACTTCTGTAAACTTTTTAAATAATTAATTTTATTAAAACAATTGTAAAAAATCAATTAAGAAAAACTGTTAGCACATATTAAAATATAATGTTGAAGTTCTATTTTTTGCATTTTCCTTTATTAAAAAGTTTGGGCAAGTATTCAAAGTTACAGATGTTTAAAAATGAAGTTTTTCATTTTCTAAATGTTTTCTTTAAAGATTAGTATTTAATTTATTTCTCTAAAATTACAAGTTTCTAACTTAAACCGTTTGGAAAATAGGTATAAGGGATCAAGATTTTTTCAAAAATTATCCAACCGATAGCTCAGTGTTAAAGTGGCGTTTTTTAAATCAAAAAGGTCTCGGGTTCAAACCTTGGTCGGATCATATATATTAAAAAAATATAGTGTAGGTATTTTAAAATAATTTAATAAGAAGTCTAAATGTCAAATAGGCAAAGGATTATTATTATCCGGCAATATTTACTATTGTCTGGTACTACAAATAAATAAATAAATAAATAAATTTTCAAAAATTGTGTTTCGCCTAATGGTAAATTAAAATACCGTATGGTCGCATATATGTATAAAGTTCATAAAAACAGCTAACGTTTGTCGTTTCTCCAGATTCAAAATAAAATTCTTATGAAAGTTTCCTCATGATAATTTTAAATATAGAGTTTTTTTTTAGTTTCCGAGCTACACAAAAAAAAGTTCCTCCATTAAACATTTTTTTTTCGCAACCTTTAGTTAAAATTTCTTTTCTTTATTTCAAACAATGCAACAGTTAATAAGCCAACTGACGCACGGACGGAGTGAAACTACATTGACACATTTTTATTAAATTTTTTTGAAAATCGTTCTAAATAAAGCGCACCATGTTAAGCAAACCGTCGAAAAAAAAATGTAAAAGAAAGAAATTATAAAGATAAAATTCTTTTTAAGATTCTTTTCATCTCTTTTTCTTTTAGATTTTATATTTTTTTTTTTTATTTCTAATATTTACGACAACATATAGAAGTGCAGTTTGCATTGCTTATATTAAATTCTGCAATAATATTACAATCTAAAATTCAACGTAGCAATTGTTTTTCTTTTTGATGTTTCCTTTTTGGATCGTGACAGAGCAGAAGAACCTTTGTACAATTATACTAAAAACAAATAAAAAGTTCAAAATCAAATGAAAAGTTAATGAAAAAAGAAATAGATTGAATTTAAAATAAAAAGAGTGTTCAAGTATTCAAAATCAAATAAAAGATTAGATTTTAAACGTCGAAAAAACGAAGTTCAAGTAAAAATGACAAAATTTTATTTAAAACCATCAACAAAAAGATCAAATATACTTTATTGCGCGAAAGCGCCCGTTCTAGAGCCATTAAGATCTTCGTATATTTCCTTTTAATTAAAACTGATTATCAAGGTTAGCGTTGCTTTCTTTCATATTAAAAGAAACAAATTTTAAATTTTATTATTTACGTACTAAAACCCTTATCAAAAATAATTCATAAATGGAAAAAAACACCAATTAATTGTCGTTGTGAATGCTACTCCCTGTGTTTTTTTACTTGACCAAAAAGTGCTTGATCAATGTATTGACATTAAACATAAAAAAAACGCCAGATGCGACGCCAGCTTTTAACTATCATCTTAAGAAATAAATTTGAGTAAAGCTTCATTTTGTTCATGCAAACTTTATATCACAATACAAAGCTTTAAATGACGTTTGGTAAATGTCAAATGTAAATGTCAAATGAAAATGTCAAACTCTTATATAGGGCGTTTTTCTTTTTCTCATCAGAACAGAGCCAGAGCTGTCAAGCTAAAAAAACTGTTTTCTTTTTGTGCTCAGATTATCCAGATTATCCATTTTGTGTTTCTTTTTTAACTCGTAGAGTGCTCAGAGCACTATTTGTGAGCTCGTAAAATGTTCTCAGATTTCACATAGTTGTCAAACAAGGAAACGTCAAATTAAGAATAAAATAATAAAAACGCCACTAAAAAAATATCTCGTATATCAAGACATTTTGTTTTTAAGTTTTCTTATTAAATTTTAAAAAGTTAAAATTTAAAATCATAACTCTTTTATTTTTTTAAATTCTTATATTTTAACTCTTTTAAATTTTTATTTTATAAAATAAATTTTAAAGCAATTAAACAATAATAACATTAGAAAATAATTTCGATAAAAATTAAAAATCTGTGCTCTAAGCATTCCTTTTTTAACTCAGAGCGTCAGAGTTCGGATAAAATTTTAATCTGAGCATAGTTTGCTCTGAGCTCATAATTAATGGAGGAGGAGGTTATTTATTCATATTATTAAAATTATTTTGTGTTTTATTATTTTTATTAATACCTCATGCAGATACTAATTATAAATTTAATGATTGCCATTATTTTTTAATTAGACTTAAATCCAATACACCACCTGGAAAATATTAGAACTATTTAAAAAAGTATTTCCCTTAAAAATTCTTGTCCTATATACACTATAATATAATATGTTGTTCTTGTTTTTTTTTTATTTATCTTTAATATATTACAGAAAAAAAAAAAAAAAATAATAAAATTTCTGAAATGAAAGTACATAATATAACTTAAAATTTTATCACAATATGTATAATATTTATGGGCGCTGTTGTTTTTTTTTTAATTTTTTGTCAGTTTTTTTTTTTAACAGCAAATTACAAAAAAAAAAAAAACCTAAATTATCAATAAGATGAACATTCAAAAGCTTTTAATTTTATCGCGTCAGATTTCTAGATAATTATTATTTTTTTTTTCTCTTCTTTCGGTTTTTTTTTTTAATGAGTTTTTACTCCACAATAGGGGACCATTTTTTATTACAATCTTATTACTTTTGTAATTTTCATCTTAATTGACTCTTAATGTTGATTAAAAATAAAAAAAAAAATTTAATTTTTTGTTTATTTTTTTTTCGGATTTCTTCAAATAAAAAAAAACAGTTTTGTTTAAATTATTTGCGATCTCTGAAGTTTTTTTTTCCATCAAAGGGTTTTAATTATTTATCAATTTTTTATAATATTTTATAAAATTAATTTGATTTTTTTCGAAATTTTTAGAAAGTAATTTAAAAAAAAATTCTAACCCTGCGGCAAGCCTATTCATATTCATACACTATAAAGTTAAAGCTTGTGTTTCTAGCTTTCAAAAAATTGATTATCAGGAATGATATTTTAAAAAGAGATTTTAAGGCTGACTTTTTTTTTTAGGAAGGGCTTAAGAACTTCCTCAGCACCCAATCAAAGCCTGGAACCATAACTTATAAACAAAGGAGTTAAGAAATTCGCCAGAATCTTTTTGTTGAAGATCAAATGAATTTGAGCTGATAAGGAAGATCAAATGAAGGTCTGTTTATATATACATATTACAGGTTTGGGTATCCCAGAGTTGACACAGTCTACTCTATTTTCTTATTCTTTTTTGTAACTGATTTTACATTATTATTACCCTACCAAATACCAAGTGAAAGGGAAGAGTAGAAAGACAACATTTGCTTATATTGTAGAATAAAAGTAAAGAAACATGTTAATAAATCAGTTAACTGTTGTTGTAACATTGTTTACCTTTTCATCAATATTTTATATTTATTTTTTTAATATTACAAATCCCGGACCATTTCTCAATGCTGCTGAAGCTACTTCAATTTATCCTAGGTGGTTTAGTTAAAATTTGTTCCAGGAATAGAGTATACTTTTAAATATATCCCGGCCTTAAAGAAAATCGGATTAAAATCATAATGTCTAAATCCACTACACTTTCGAAGTAATTAGTAAACTATTAAAACTTCAGCAATTCTTTAGATTTTATAATATCTGTTGGATTTGGGTATAGCAAATTCTTCTTTTTGTGTCTATTTATTATTTTTAAAAAATTGTGCTGGATGATAAAATCATTTCTAAAATTCACTAATATGACTAACTGTTACCAAATGCTATGGTGATACCATAAAAATTAAAGCTGAAAGTGATCCCTATTAGTTTGAAAAAAAGCCAATTGCTTACAAAGTACTATTCTAAGTAAATACAATAAAATAAATAATTTCAGTTATATCAATTATTTTCTATAACTAATTAATTTTTTTTTTCTTTGTTACAGGTAAGAATGCCAGATCAAGGCCATCATCACTACTCCACAAAAGTGAACTGAAGGTTTTTTCTTTAATCATATGTTGTGTAGGCATTTTGAATTTTTGTTTTACTGAATGCCGAGGTTGAATAAAAGCTAGGCTTAGAAATTTGATATAAAAAAATTTTTGATAACATATTTTAGTACAGAATACAAAAGAAGTTAGAAATGTTAAGAGAGCTAAGTTTAATATCAAGCTATTTGATCTAAAACAAATTTTTTTCAAAAAAAATATTTAAATTTTTAAATTGAATGAAAACTAATCATATCAAAAACGTAAATAGACAGGGTAAAGAAACTTACAATAAAATTTTTAATAAATTCCAAAAAGTAAAAAAATTTAATTAGACCTCACTCTGCGCATGTTAATATGTGTAGCAAGCTGAAATCCTTTAAAAAATTTTAATTTTTTAAAAGCGGCATTAACATTTATTTTTTTGACTATATTTTTTTTTACTCAATTAGATACACTTTAAATCCAATATTTAAGTCATATTGTTTTTTGTATTTTTGGTGCCTGCACTTTGGAAAATTATAATTTGTTTTGGTTCAAAAGAAAATTTTAAAAAATAAGTTTTTTTTTTATCATATTTTAATGTATGGTATATTTTTCATTTTGAATAATTTTATAAATAATTTAAAAAAAAAAATCAAATTAAATAACATTCCGAATCGAATCAATTTTTAATATAAAATGCATATATATATGTTGTAATCGTAATACACAACAAAAAAAAATACTTAAGCTAATCAATCTAGAGTTTGTAAATCTGGGTTTATTTAAAAAAAAAAATACACTAAATGAACCTACACCATGTTGCACCACACCAACCATAAGTCAGAAAATGTGAAAGAAAAATGAATTGAACAATTTTTTAGAACCGGAGTTATTAGAATTATTGCATTTATTTATTTATTTATAAACAGCCCTTATCTCATGCAATGTGATAGGAGATTGAAGCATGTCTTTCCTTTTCAAGTGTTGCAGATGTATACTTTATATTAATTTTATTTAAGTAATAATATAGTATTATGAATGTTTTTAATCAAATATACGCGCACAATCCAAATGCTTATCCATTGGCCACTACACTATCGAAACCTATAAAATGGTATTTTAATTATTAAAATTAAATGATAACGAGGAAGAGTGTGGTAGAGTAGACTGTGTCAACTCCGGGATACCCAATAAACATTATATCATCAGGTTAATTACTTTTAGCAACATTTTAAACACACTTCTTTAAAAGAAGGAGACACGCAGCTTTATTATGTGTAGAGTAATGCTCATATAAAAAAAGAAGTTGTATGACAGGTACTCGAACGCGTGGACCAAAATGGCCATGACGGCTATTGTATAAAAACGAATTTGTGAAAATTTCAAAATCGTAGCTCCTTTATTTTTTGAGCTATCGTGGGGACGGACAGACGGACGGGTGGATATACATAGCTTTATTATATATATACTTAGATTTATTTTTCGATTCTGATCCGATTTATACCTTTGAGTCTATATCTACTCTCCCTCCTTTTAACTTATACGGGTAGTCATACGGGTAAAATAAAACTTATTTTTAAGAATGATCAAAATGAATTATGAAAAATTTATTTTCGCATTTATAACTCACAACTTAACACCATTAAAAATTGTATATAGGTAGGCAGATTCTTAACAAAACAAATTGTTTGAGAAATCTTAAATGCTTTCAATGCAAAAGACTACACATATATACATAGTTGTAAAAATGAATGATGGTATAATATAGAGGACGAAATTTACAATGCAAATGGGAAATTAAGGTGTTCTTAAATGAGGGCCTGTGTAATAATGTCGAACGAAATATAGATAATTCGACTTTATTACCAAAAATAGTGGAAATACAGTCAAACTAACCCATTCTTTCTTATTTTTAATGAAAATTGTCCAAAAATAAAGTCTAATGCAAAAAAAGGAAATAAAACATAAACGGTAAAATATACTGGCCGTTTCAAAAAATAGTTCCAGAAATAAACTAAACTAAAATATCCCTACTAATTAAAAATCATAATTTAATTGCCTAGTCGAGGTTTGCGAGGAGCATGCCTCTTTATTTTAAATTTTTTGTTATTTATATAATAACATATTTGTAAAAAGGTTTGGTTATATAGCAAAAATCTGCAAAAAATCAGATACAATAGTTGATCTTAAAACGCTAAGTCGCTTTCTATAACAAAATCAAGAATAAGGAATAAAAATTGCATATTAATTTATCTCCATTCGAAGTAAGAAAACATATTGTATGAAAATACCCAGACGATACTAAAATTTATATCTTCTTTTGAAATATTTCCCTTATCATTTTTTTTTGTACTTCTTTTCATCCTAAACAAAAATATGGTCCATAAAATAAAATAAATTTAAAGCCTTAGGTTGATGGTGCATGTATTAATTGATTGTGGATATATACCGTCGTGCACATCCAAAATATACAATATATATGAATATTTCATAATATATTATTAAAGTATTGTTACCTAACACTTATTGAAAAATTTGCCATTTTCATCGCGTTTAACACGCAGATTTTGATATAATTAAAGACAGTAGAATATGATGAGAGCCTTTAAAATTATTATATATATCTACACTATTCGTGTATTTAATAATTTGCTTGTATACCATTGATTAGTTTATCGTTTCTTGATTTCAGACTTCAAACTGTAAATTCGATAAAGATTATGAAAAATATAATGGGAGCGTATCAGAAGCTCGTGATTCAAAATCTCGTGATTTTATAAATCTCACGTTTCATAATCTCGAGTGTCAAAATTCCGTGTTTCAAAATCTCGCGCTTTTTATAATTTTGTAGTTTAAATACTATATATACGTAGGAAATATAATTTGTTTAACGGGAGCTTAGGGGTGGCAGACCCCGCTATTAAAGTTTTGTAGTTGAGATATTAATGTAGCAAATATAATTAGAAGTGCTTTTAAAGTTAGTTTCAAAATAAGGGTTTCAATATAATTATTTTAGTGGGATATGAAGGCGACAGCCCCAGTATTTTAAAATATTTTTTAATGTTTTAATATTGAAATATGTATGCAAAAACATAATTCGGAGGAAGGAAGCAGCATCCCCACTATTTTAAAATGTTTTAATATTGAAATATGTATGCAAAAACATAATTAGGAGGGACTTTGTACTAGTTTCAAATTTAGGATTGTGCGCCTTTTACAGAATAGTGTATATATGTATATGCGAGATTCTTAACTAGGAGGGATTTTAGGGATGAATTCATAGGCAGAATTATACTCCTTTTCCAGAATTTTTTTATGTATGGATGTGTGAGATTCTAAATTATGAGGCAATTCAGAGTTGTATTGAAAATCCGGGCTTAAAGCGCCAGATTTTGACTCACAAGATTTTGAAACACGACTTTTTGAAACCCGAGATTTTAAAACACAAAATGTTGAAACGCGAGATTTTGTACTCAACCCGAATAAAATAAATACAGACAACTAATATGTTTTTATTTTATCTTATATTCATTATTTTATAATAAACTAGCAGATAGTGTTCAAACTAATATTTATGACTTAATTTCTTTTTATTTTCCAAAAAAAAAATTTTTTTTGAATGCAAAGATTTTACAATAATGATGTATGGTATTAAATTGATAAAACAGAAGGATGTAACATGCCACATTAATTCTTTTTTTCCAAAAACATTTTCTTGGAAAGTTATTTTATTTCATAATTATTCCAAAATTTTTTCTTATAATTATTGTAATTAAAAATTATACGGGATTCTGTTGAAACAAGAGCAGATGAATTTATCATTTTAATTTCTTAAAAAAGTGTTACCACAGACTAATATACTATACTATATTATATACTATACTATATTACTATAGTATATTAGTCTGTGGTGTTACCTAAAAAATTCTAATAGCTTAATTTTTTAAACTTGTTTTTCGAATGAAAATTATTGATTGATGAACCAAACTTATAACCTCACCACACGTCACTTTTTACTGAAATACATTTTTAATAATTTTGTTATTTACAAATATCATTATTCCAAAATATATTATTCACAATTTTATTAAATTAATTAAATATCTACTAGAATCGAAAAGCGTTTAAAATTCGAGCGATTTTAACACTCAAATTATTATTTATATTAAAAAACAAAATAATTGAGCCGCAACCATCAATTTTTTGACCAAATAAGCTGATTAATATGATTATTATTAAATTCATATGTATCGCGAAGCGCTCAAAGTTCGAACGATTATTATTTATATTTATAGACAAATAACTGGCAATTTTTTTTACCGAATACGACGTTTAATATATGAGTATATATATGATGATGTACATTTATAATTGAAAAAATGCCATAAAACTTAGTTAGTTTGGGTAAAATTTTTGGGACCCGGATTTATTAAATATATGCATGGAGGTTATGCTCATTTGAAAAACTAAATTATTGTATGGCAACATCTGCGAACCCGCTTTAACAAACTTTAATTTCAGCAGGAAGAAATTCTATTTATTTTTGATACAAAAATCGTGTGAACGGGCGGGGCGAACCACGGACGGATTACAAAAAAATACTATATCGAATCCTGTTTCTATTGTTTCTAATCCGATCCCATATACAAGTTACATGTTAATCCGATTCCACGTTTACCTATCGAATTTCTAACAAATTACCAACGATGAGCCTGTGCCACTCAGAAATTATTTTATTGATTGTACCGATCGTTCCAGCAAAATTATTAGAGACTAAAATCTTACAAATTTCAATTTTTCGTTTTGCTTACCCAACGGTTTAATCAATTAGAACTGATCTACATAGAAGGTACTAAGTAAGTTTACCGAAACAATAAAGCTCACTTGATTGAATTTAATTTTTGCATTGTAACTGTATGTATATATTTCAGCTATGTATAAAACATGCAGTGCTCCTTTAACTAATTCTTTTAAAAAACTCTTACATAATTTTACTCATGAGTGTACTGCCAAAAGAAATTGTCTGCAACTTTGGGGCCACTAAATTAAAAGTTAGATCAAAACCATTATTAAGTAATTTTAATTAAAGTACAAAAACATTCTCGGATAGCGTCGTTTCTATGCTGTTAGTACTATACTCATTTATGGCACTACCAAGACATACTAACCAGATGGATATAGACTTAAGTGTATGGATCGGATCAGAATCGAAAAATAGATCGATTAAGCTATGTATGTCCGTTCGTCCGCACGATAACTCAAAAAATAAAGGAGCTAGGATTTTGAAATTTTCACAAATTCGTTTTTAGGCTATTGCATAATCGCTGTTTAAATCCAGCCATTTTGGTCCACAGGTTCGAGTACCTGCCATACAACTTCTTTTTTTTATATGAGCATTACTCTGTACTTATTAAACCTGGGTATCTAAAATTTTGCCAAAAATAGTTTAGTGTAATGGCCATAGTTACTGCAAAATTTGATTGGTCTACTGCAGATGGTTCGAGTAGCTGCCATACAACTCTTTCGCTTATATGAGCATTACTCTACACCTAATGAAGGTGGGTGTCTAAAATTCCGCCAAAAGTAATTAACCGGATGATAATATAATGTTTATATCACGGTCATACGGGTATCCCAGAGTTGACACAGTCTACTCTTCTAGACTGTTCTTCGTTTTTAACTACAGCTTTTATATTTTTCCATTCTCAATTATCAAAAAAATAATTTTAAACTTCTTTAATAAAAATAATAATTAACAAAAAAACATTCTTTCTTCTTAAAGTTTCATTAAAAAACAATCGAATTTAAAAAAAAAAAAAAATGCATATTGAACAATCTCAAAGTCTTCAAATGATTGACATTTCGTTTTTTTATATAATATGTAGTTATGTTATGTTTGATGTCCCAAAATCTTTTGTTTTTTTTTTCTTCAAATAATATTTTTAATCTTGAACTTTAATACTATAACATATATATATATATATATATTGTGCCCCAATAAGTCAACCAAAATTCACATTAAAAATATAAAAAAAACCAAATTTTAAACCAATTTACGTTTTTCATTCATTCTTTTTTTTCCAGAAAATGATTGGTAAAACATTTTTTTTTGCGAATTTCTTGTTTCTACATAGAATTTAATAGAAATCGAAGAAGGGTGTAAAGTAAACAGTGTCAACTCTGGGATATCCGCATAAGCGTAATATTAACATTATATAATTGAGCTAATTACTTTTGGTACAATTAGAGTTGCACAATTAAATAGACTCTAAGTTATGTAAAAAAGAATATATAAGTTTTATGACAGCTATTCGAAACTCTTCCACTCCATTCTCTTACACTTGAATCAAGTGCAAGCACTGAAATTAAAAGGAAACTATTAACTCGGTTTTTTATAAACTTTTAAATTTCCGATACGATACTATCGGAAATTTAATCGGAAATAGCTTTTATTATCATATTAAAATGGATTTTATATACTCGTAGCAGTTATTGGAACCCACTGGGCCATAAAACTCAAGTTTTTGGCAAAACTTCAAACATCGAGCTTTATTAAATGTAGAGTAATATGTCCATTTAAAAAAGGCATATCTTATCCGGCAACAGCACTCATCCCGCTGGTGCAATTTGGCTAGAGATTCAAATTCGGCTCTTGTACAAAAATCAATTTGTGACAATTGTAGAAGCCTTGATCCTTTCAGAATCCTAGTTTTTATAATATCGTTCGGACAGACGGAAAATTTCGATTTTGATTCATACCTTAGTTAGAGTCTGTTTACTACCTCCTCTCCTTTACATCATTACAAACGATATAACAAATTTTGTATACCCTATACTACGTTCATACGCATATAAAAACCGACTCAAAAACAAAATAAAATTAAGAACGGAAAGGAAACAATGTTCTTAACGTTAACTTTGGTATTTCGCTTAATTTAAATTTTTCGGACAGTTAAAAAAAAAAAACACAAAAACCAAGAACAGAACAGAATTTAAAAGGAAATTCTTTGAAAAATATTTTCTTATTGGATATAATAACAATTCCGACCATCATGATTTTTGTTTTAAATTTTTTTTATTTTTTTTTTTATTTTTTAATTCAAGGCTTGGTAAAGAAACACACCTTCCATCAACTGATGGTAAAAAAAAAATAAGAAAAAAAATCGCACAAAAAAATAATTCACATATTTTTCTAAAGAAAATTTTTGATCCGTCAATTCAGACGAAATAAAATTTAATGATAACCTAAAAGTATTGTATGAAATATAAAAAATATGGTACAAAAATAGAGGAAAAAAAATCAAAATTGACATGGTCTCTTAACAATTTGATACAATAGGAATAAGTTATTTTTTTTTAATTCTTAAAAAAAATTTTTTAACAATTCAAAATATATTTCAATTCAGACCTCTTCAATACCAAATATCCGACTATTATGGCTTACCTTTGCAGTATGAATACAGGTGCCCACGCGATGCTTTTAAACTATGGTATCGCCCCTAGTCAATAACATAATTATTAAAAAGTTTCTTTTTTTTGTAAAATCTTCTACAAAAATCTCGACCTCACCCAAATGTACTAGGTAAATTCTGTGTCTACCATTCTGTATCCGAATTCTCTGCTCCACTACAAACGCTAAAAACGAAATCTTTATAGAACCTACAAAAGATTAAAACAACTTCTCAAAATCAGAAATATTCCAACATTTGATGCTTCTGAATCACACTCTTCTTGTGTCACAAAAATCAATTCAATTCAAGTTTACGTTCATGGCATCCAATTTTTAAATAATTTTAATACATTTTATTTAAAAATTTGTTTGAAACTTACTTATTTTTTCAATGAAATAGTTATGCCGAATTCTCATGCAATTCTGTTGATTTTAGCGCAAAAATGTACCTTAATGAAAAATTAAATCAGTGGGGGATCGGAGGCAGTAGCCCCCAGTTATATCACTTATAATCAATATTATATCACTTTTAAAATTATTTTATTTTCGGAAATATTTTTTTATTTTTTTTCCACTCTTTAAAGAGTATAGGGCTTTAATTGCTATATTCACTAAGCTGTTGATTAACCGGCTGTAGGTATTGTTTAATGTTAATTTTGTGCGCCATCTATTATCCTACACAAGAATTACTTATATATTTATATTAAATCTTATCTCATCTTATATTACGATATCAACTATTACAATATAATTATACAATATTACGATATATTTTTATTAGATATGATCTGACCAGAATTTGAACTCGAGACTCTTCGATTTAAAGGCCGGCGTCCTAACCCCTACGCCATCGGGAATATTAAACATTTTATTTTAAAAATTAAAATTCGTGATGATATTTTATGAATTTATAATAATATACAGTAATTATTTTATATTACGATATTAATTATTACGATATAATTATACAATATTATACGATATATTTTGAACATGAACAACGGCGTCTCTACCACTACGCCATTGATCAGATCTTCTGTTTACAAAATATCTTAATAATTTAATGATTTTAATAATTTACAGATTAAAACTTTTCATAAAATTTTTTAAAAATTTAAACATATTTTTGAATAGTCAAACCAAAATCACTGACGGAAATAAGAACTATTTATTAATATCGGATCTATCGAATCATTATGCAAAATCTAATTTATTGAAATTATTTTAAAAAAAAAAATTGTATCTATGGATTCCGAATTTTACTATGGATAAAATATTTTAAAAAATTATATACCTGAAAAATCAGTATATATATATATATATTCTATACCTGTGATGTGACTAATTATTAAAATATTTATTTAATCGTCTTCTTGTCCCTCATCAACGTCCCATCCAGTATTATTATAGATAGAAACTTAAAACACAAAATAATTTTTGAATTTCTAATAAATAAAATTATATACCTGAATAATAATTTGTATATATAACACATTAAGATCTAAAAATATAATATAAGTCTTTGATATAATACCAGAAGATCTATGCTATACAAAGCTTCTCAATAAAAAATAAACTAAAATTTGTTTGAAGTTTTGTGCGATTATTAAATGTTGAATTTTAATACCTGTAAGCGCGGCGCGGTACCGGTACCTACCTAAAATTAAATATAGGATCAAATGAAAAAAATTTTTAAGTTTGTTTTTTTGGAATTTAAGTTTTTTTTTTTTTAGTTTTTAAGACTTAAGAGCATTAAAATGATTTTTTTTTATCTTTTTTTAATTATATACAAAAAGCAAATTAACTCAGATCATTAAAATAGGTCGCTAATACTAAATTATGAATTATTTAAATTAAGTTTTAACTTTAAAAAAAAAAATAAATGTCTACCTTATTTTTTTTTTAAAAAAGATTCATAAAATCAGTTAAATTTTAATGTTTGCTTACTTTAGTTTCCTGTTTTCTCTTAATTTTATCCATTTTTTTTTTCCATTTATTTCCAGATCAAAATTCTTTTAAAGCAATTAATTTTGTGATTAACTTTTTAAGCTGAAATATATATATATATATATATTTTTAAGACTTAATAAATTTTTTGAACTATTTAAAATTAATTTGACTTAACAAGTTCAAAATGTTAATACACACAATATAATTAATTTAATATAATAAAATAGAAATCTTTAAATTATTTTAATATTAACATCTATATATATATATGACTATATATATATATATATGAGCATTTATTATTAAATTATTATTTTATTGAAATTTATAAAACCCTGCAACTAAAATAATGAAAATTAATATTTCTTGTAAAATTTGATTATTTTATATGAGTGGCCCCCAATCCCATCATCCAATATGGTCTGCGAAGCTGTTCTTTCTTTTGGCAAAAACTATATTCATACGAAATTTCAATTTCTATGGGTAGCCACCTACCCCATGAATAGTAACAATAGTCTATATACCAAATTGGACTCATTTCAACGGTTAAAACTAGAGATTTCTCCACAAGTCTGGTGTTTTTATATGGGAGCTCTCCAATTCCATGTTCCGATTTGGCCAATTTTTGAACTTAGCCTTACTATTGACGCAGAAAGCATTTATAACTAATTTCTTAATTAAAAATTAGTTTAAATTTACGTGAGTTATCGGGCTCACAGAGACACAAAGTTTCGGATTTATGCGTTTCATAGTTAATTCAATATTCACATTTTCGTGACTCTTTTATTTTAATGAAAAGATCTGCAAATAGATCAAGATTGTATAATTAGATAAGCTATACAATTCTAAAATTATTGAACAATAGAAATTTAAAAGCCGATCTAAGGTTGTATAGGGGATATATTATATGACATATACTGTCATCCTAACATCTAGGCCTTGCCTTGCGACTTCTTTCAATATATGTATTAATTTATAAGTAATCGCAGTAATATTATTTATTTTGTTTATTTTTTCAATAAATTTGTTTCAAATTAGTGTAGTGTATAAAAATCGAACCCTCATTTCCTCGTTTAATTAGTCAAATTTTTGCCTACTAGACCACTGGGGCAGAGCCTCTCAACCGATCAAACAGTTTTAATTTCAACTGACTTTAAAACGGAACTTATTACAAGTACTTTACGTTACTGAATATCAAAGTTTTTAGATATTAAAGTTCAACTAAATAACTAAAATTAGTAACAAACCTTAAATAAATTTAAAAAAAAATCAGGCATCTCGATATAATAAGAACAACTTTTTGAACTTCAATTTCTTTTTAATTTTATTGTTATAAATGTATACCACCATGACATGACAGACCAAAGAAAATAATAAAAGAAATATGGAAAAAATAAAAAAAAAACGGTATTATTTAATTATATTTCTTATTGTTATAGTTTTTCAATGGTTATTATATTCTACTATTGACCAAAGATTTTCTTATATTCTAAAAACTATAGAGTACATGAAATATTTTTTTTAACATACAAAAAAACTCAATTCTTTGAGAAGAGATACCATGTTGTTAAGCATATCAATCTTTAAATTTATTTTATTTTATATGATTTAATACATTCGATAAATGAAAACACTCAGAAAAAAAAAACAACAAATTTAATATCTTAAATAACTGTAACAATACAAAATTTAGTTGTAATGAAATATAATATAACTAAATATTAGATTAAAATAAAGGTGTCTAATAATAATTAACAGCTTAAACAATAATGCACTGCATTCTGTACTAATTTTAAAGTCCAGTAAAGTTTCAATTTAGCTATAGTTTCAAATTAACTAATTTTAAAACATTAAATATACTAGATTGGTAATATACTATGTTAATTTTATGCTCATTCGCCAGAAAAATTTATTTAATCCTTGCGTCCATATTCCATATATGTTTTGAATTATATTACAGCGCTCTACCATTCACCATTAGATTTAACTTAATGGCATAACTTAATAATTATGTATTCTTAATAAAAATACAATAATATAACCATATAAACAAATGCAAAATATAAACAAATAATTTAATTGAATTATATAACTCACAGATAAAGAAATAACTTTTGAAATATAAATTAACTACAATATATAACAAATAGAATTGTATCTATTGAAAATCTAAGACGTTTCTGTATCACTTTTAAACTATATAAATAAAATAATGCAATGAACATTCTATCTATCGCTTTACGGAGCAAAGCGAAACTATAATTAGAAATTGAACCTTTTATTTTAGAAACGTAAAATTGTATGGATAATTATTAAATTAAACCCATTTCTTTTTGTTTGATATTTTAAGGTGTAATGTTTTTTTTATTTTACTTCAATTTCTTAACGAATTATTTTTTAAAACCTCATCATTTCTGACATCAAAAAAGAGTTAATTATTGTTCTTTACACAAAAAAACAAAAAAAAAAAAAATCTTTTCCTCTTTTATTATAATGTTCTCTTTTTTTCCATGGTAATTTTATTTGATTTCCTTTTTGGTTTCTTTTAAAAAAGCATTGAAGTCTTTCGTTTTTTTTTTTTTTTATTATTCGATACGTTCATTTTCTTATAAAACCTATGATTTCCTTCCATCCAATACAAAATAATACACTTTTTTTTCCACTATTTTTTCAAAATTCTTTGAATGAATACAAAAAAAAAAAAAACAAAAAAAAAAGCTTTTGAGTTCATTAGGCTTCATTACAATTTTTCTTTTATTTTCATCTTCAATTGTTGTACAATTCACTTGCACGAACCAATAATCAAAATACAAAAAAAAACCATGACGATCATCTTTAATAAAAAGAATAAAATAAAACAAAAAAAAACAAACCCCAATAGGTGTTACATACAGCGTGCACAATAACCGCATTAAAATATAATATATAAAATGTTCATATATGCCTATATTAATATTTATAGGTATATGTGCTCATATTTTTTTTCCAATTTTTCACAATTTAATATTTCTGTCAAAATTTTTTAACTAATTCATTTTTTTTTTCTTTGTTCTTTTTTTTTTTACAGTTAACTAAATTTTTACCATTATTGGAATCAACATGCTCAAAACATATAAGATTTTTAATATGCTCATCAATATTTCCATTATGTTCACCAGATGTACCAAGACCTGTAACAACATGTCGATCATTATGTGAAAAAGTGAAGAAAGATTGTGCCACTGAACCTTTACTTAATCATTTGTGGCCAGATTTTTTAAATTGTGAACAATTACCACAACCAGAAAAACAAGAACTTTGTATGCAAATACCAGAAGAAGAAATCAAAATTGAAAAACCACAAAATTCAGAAAAATTTTGGCCATTATGGTTACCATGGAAAGTTACAGCAAATAGAATAATTAGTGGTGGTAATGGTGGTAGTATTGGTATTAGTGGTACACATCATAATAATCATAATCAAAATCATCATCATCATCATTCACATCATAATGGTAAAATAGATAAAAATGGTTTAAGATCAACAATAATATGTCCAATAAATTTTACATCATATGATAATGATTGTATACCACAATGTAATACTGATGCTATTTATGATACACAACAAAAAAAAGTTACACAAGCTTTAATATTATCATTATCAGCTGTATGTTTTGTTTTAACATTATTTTCATTGGTAACATTTTGGGCTGAACCAACTAGATTCGGTTATCCAGAAAGGCCTGTATTATTTTTATGTTTATGTTATAATCTATTAAGTGTTTCATATTTAGAACGTATTGTTTTTCATAATCCAATTAAAGAAAAACTTATTGATAATACAAATGATGAAATAACAATAATAGCTGGTTGTACTTTATCACCACCATGTTTGGCTTCATATATAACAACAAGTTATTTAATGTTATGTGCTGCATCATGGTGGTTAATATTTGCATTATGTTTTTATTTATCATCAAATAAAAAATGGTCAAGTGAAGCATTAGAAAAAAAATCTGGTCTATTTCATGTATTAGCATGGGTAACACCATTAGGTCCACCAATTGGAGCATTATTATGGGGTGCTATTAAATCAAATGAATTAACTGGAATGTGTACAGCACCAGGTTTTGTTGAAATACCAGCAATTATATTATTATTATTTGGTGCAATATTTACCATGAGAGCATCCAGATCATTACAAAATTTACAAGAAGAAATTCGAACACCAGCAATTACAAATAGTCAATTTAGATTTGCACAAATAAGAAAACGTGTTTTAATATTTAGTTTAGTATTTTTTATACCAACTGTTATTGCAATATTATTAACATTTTTTGAACGATTAGATGTACATATACCATCATGTTTACCAAATGAATTATGTGAACAGCCTAAAAAATTATCAGCAATACCAACATATTTAAAATTATTTTTTCAATTGACTGGTGGCACTTTAACTGGTATGTGGGTTTGGTCCCGTAAAACATGTGAATCATATCGTAGTCGTATTATAACAGGAACAACACCAACAATATCATCAACATCAACAAAATCAGCTATGTCAATACCAAAAAAAGTAGCTGGTGGTAGTAAACAAATGCAACCATTATATAGTGGTATTAATTTTCATAATGTTCCAATTTATAATAGTCATTCGAGAGTATAGCAATTAACAAAATATTAGTATTTTATATATAAACATGTATTTATAATATTTGTAATTTAATTATTTTTTAAGTGTAAATAAAATGTAATTAAGTATCGATTATTAATTAAGAATTAGAAAATTAAATATTAAAATAAAAAAAAAATTGTATTCGAATTATAATTAAAAAAAAAAATTAATTTACTTTAAAATTTAAATTCTCATAAATTGCTTAATTATGAAAAAAAATACTAAAAATTATTTAATATTAAAGTGATATTTGAATCATTGACGAATTAAAGGATTTTCCAATTCATAATTTTAAAAATTTGAAAAGTTATTTTGAAAGAATAAAATTGTAGGTTATATCATAAACAGAATGGAAGTTATTTTGTCGCAAAGGAGAAAATTTATAAAATAATGTTGGAAATGTACACGATAATGATGACGTTTCAACAAGTTGTATACTTTGAAATGTCAAAAATATGTGAAACAAAATTAATCTATTTCATTATAAATAGAATTAATATTTGACATTTTGAAAGGTCACAAAACGTCATTGCCGTCGATTATAATTCCAGAGTGAAAAATCTTTTTGTATAGAATTTGATTCTCAACTAATACAGTTAAATGTATATACATTAAGTAAAATTGACACTATTATTACATGTCTTTTTGAGGTACAATCCATAATTCGGTTTAGTAAACCTATTTTTTGAAATCTCGTTTTTAAAAACTCTTGTTTTAAAAGATTTTAGAGTTGGATACGAAATCAAAATTATGAGCTTTTTCCAAAATAAGAAAATGAGACTTTCTTAAAAGATTTTCAAACGAGATTTTCTAAAAACAAGATTTTCTGCAAATATATTTCCTGAAAACGAGATATACCCTATCCATATTTTTGGATTAATTTTAATATATCCATATTTTTGGATTAAACATTTTTAATATTATTTCTTCATGATTGTGAGTTTCATTCAGTTTAAGATAAAGCCCTTAAATTGTATAATATTTATTAAGGATGATATAATTATGATATGCAATAATATGCATATTATAACTATAATTTAAATTTTCTAATTTATATGTACCTACATTACAATAAATTTCTAATTTGTTGTATTTTTAAAATTAAAAAGCTTAACTAATTTAAAAAAATTTTAGCTAATCTAATTTTCAATTAATCAAAAATTTTATTATTTACTACATTACATATTTTACAAGATTCAATTTCCGTCCAATAATAAGTTTCAAAAAAAAAAATACACAACCAAATACAATTAACATGATATTATAGCATGATTAAATTGTATATTATTAAATTTATATAATAATTAAACCTCTTGAAAATCCCAACATTTTCGTTAAAAATTAAATTTTTACGAAGAAATGTTAAAAAAAAATTTTTTCGAAATTCTACATATATATTTAAAAAAAAAATGTTTTAAAGCTTTAAATAATATTATATATTTACTTTGTAATATATTAATTAAAAAATTATTAATTAGAATTATTAAAAGATTAAGATAGATTATATTTTATATTATTTAAATTTAGAAAAATTATATGTATGATTGTGTATATATTAAATTAATAAATAGAATGCAAGCTGTATTTAAATTTAATTATTTTATAATTTCTTATATTTTAATTATATATTACCAAGATGGACGTAAGATATTATTATTAATTATAATATGTTAATTATTTGATATAAGACTTATAAAAATAATAAAATTATATATTAAAATAGTTATATCTATATATATATAGATTTTGATGTAAATAAAATTATAAATTGAGAAATAGTATTTTTTTTTTAAATAAAAATCATTTAAATAGACCTTGAATCCTTTTATTTATTTAGGAACCTTATTTATTTCCACTGATATGTACATACTTAAGTACATTAACTTTTAAGTTTAAAATAGATACCTGGAAATTTTCATGAATGTTTTAAAGTTTCAGTTACTTGTAAAAAATAGTTTGAAAAAAAAAAAATAGGTATTAGGTCTCTGCACGAACACTTATTAAATTTTAATAAGTTAACTTATTAAATTGTAATAAGCCTTGTCTCGCGAGTCGTGAGCATGTTTTTTGCAGAACAAATTATTACTAGTATCGCCCTGTGCTCGAAATTCGAGCTATTTTTTCTTTTAACATATAAAATTCGTTTTGTGTAAATTACATTAGACTATATATAATAAAAATTATGCCAACAGTGTTGTCAACAATTCTTGCGTCGTACGTATTCTGTATCCTAATTAAAAAACTCTATGAATACATAATAGTACAACAAAATTTAACATATCATAATTCATAAGTTTAATATTTAGTATTATATTATATTGAAGCTGCCAGAAGTACAAATAATAGTCAAGTTAACCGAAGCCTTTTTTTAAATCTCAATCTTATGATTTATAGCAAAAAAAAAGTTCTTCAATAAATCAAAGAATAAATATTTTCTACCCTTTTTTCATTTTTAAATTTAATAGCTACATAGGTAAATTTTTACTACAAATGTATGCCTATTTAAAGTTCTGAAAACATGCGAAAAATGATTCTGAATTCCTTAGTTTACTTTATACCTTTTTGTCTAGTTTATTTATTTAATATTTCCTAAGTTTTTTATTGGCAAAAATATATTTCTATACATGGTCATGAGCCCCATGACTCATAAGTAAATATACAAATAAATATTATTGCTTTTATTCCTTTATGAGAAGTAAACTATTTTCTACTCTCAACTATTGCCAGCTACTTCAGCCCTTGTAAAAGAGTATATGACAGAGTAGATAAATAATTTCCGGCAGATGGCTTTAATTAAAATTCTCTTGAATAGGTTATGTTAAATCATATTTTTAATTTGATAACCAATAAGCACTTACCCCATTCCATTTTAAAAAATATTCTTTATATTTATATCAGCAATGAACCTTAATTTTTTCACTTTATTAATATTTAAATACTATTAAATAGAATTAACTTCTCAAATGACAGGTAGTTTTAAAATGTCAAATATATTATATATGACGATTAATCTGACAATTATGTACTACTGAAACAAAAATTAGCGTTCAAACTACGCCTATCTAATCTTCATGTACACTTTTTGATATATAAAATTTGTTCGTTTTGTCAAAATAAATCTAAAAATAGTTTTTTTTATTATAAAAAAACATTATTCGATGTTGAAAGTGTGAAATAAACATTTCAATTATTAGAATGAAATCAAAACATACGCTGTACAATTTTTATACTGCGTTACGTCAATACGTCTGTCTACATATCCATTATCGGTAAATCGATACGCGCGTACAATATTTAATTTATCAAAAATATTTATTTGAATGTTTTAATTTAGTACCTACAAAAAATATTTTTAATTTCATATTATAGGTATTTTGAATATAAGATATTTTTTAATAAAAATTATTGTAAAAAAATATTATATTTTAAAACATAATATTAGTAATATAAGAAAAACCAATAATAATATTTTTATACATTTTGACAATATTTATAAATTTTAAAAATTCGAGAAACAGTACATTGAGTTACGCGTATTTTCGCTGCTCTAATGTAAATTTATGTACCTATTTATTTCTCAATTTTTTGACAGAAATTATACGCTGCACGCTTTTATTTAGGTTTGGACGTAAGGGACAAAAAACTTTTTTTGAAAAAGATAATTTTTTTTTTAGTTTTGCAAACATATTGTACTGTAGATATTTTCAATTTATTTGAATATTTGTATGTTTTAAACTAAATTATTTAAAAAAAATGTTATTTTAATATATTTTATTTTTAAAATTTAATCGCAGCAGCATAAGAAAAAACAATTACAATATGTATTTTTATACACTTTGTCAATTTTTAAATTTTAAAACTCTGAGGTACAGCACGTCGCGTATGCGATCATGTAAATTTTTTTACATAACTAATTATTTCAAAATTTTGTGACAGAAACTGAATGTCGTACATGCTGATTTTGGCTGATCCATAAGAAACAAATCATTTTTCCTAAGAAATTGTATTTTTTTTTTAAGTTTCTGCATATTTCAGAATTCGGTTTTTAATTTTACAAAAAACTTAACAAAAAGCAACAACAATTTACGATTTACAAAAAAATTTTTTTTTTAGTACCTACCTACTGTATTATTATGGTTCAAAAAAATGGTTCTGAATTCTTTACTTTACTTTATATTATACCTATTTGTATAGGAGTGAACCCCTCTTTTTACAGCTACACCACACCACCTCTTGAAGAATAGTAGATGAAAGGAGTAGATAATTAAATACGTCAGTATGTCAGTTTAATGCGGCAGTACGTCAATATGTCTACCTATATATCCGTAAATTGATACGCGCGTACACACAAAAATATTTATTTGAATGTTTTAATTTACAACAAAAAATTTTATTAATTTCATATAATAGGTATATTTAGAATTTTTTTCAATATAAGATATTTTTTAAAACACAATCTTAGAAATATGAGAAAAACCAAAAACCATTTGTCAATTTGTAAATTTTAAAAACCCGATTACAGTACATCACGTTACGCGTATTTTGGTTGCTCTCATGAAAATTCATGTATGTACCTATTTATTTGTAAATTTTTTGATAGAAATTATACGTCAACTTTTATTTAAGTTTAAGATTATTTTTTAGTTTTTTTTTCGCGAACATTTTATAGGTATTTTCAATTATTTTGAATGTATGTTTTTTAAAAAAAAAAATATTATTTTAAAATATTTTATTTTGAAATCTAAATCGTAGTAACATCAGAAAAAATAATTACAATATTATTATACGCTTTGTCAAATTTTAAAATTTTAAATTCCGAAGTACAGTACACAAAATACCTACTTATTTCAACATTTTTTGACAGAAACTGCATGCCGGACGCGTTTATTCTGGTTGATCTGTAAAGAACACATAATGTTTCTTAAGAAATGTTATTTTTTGTTTCTGCAAACATACTATAGGTATTTCAATTATTTTGAATATATATAAAGTATTTTTTAAAAAAATATAGGTATTTTTAAAAACAATATTATTTTAAAATATTTTATTTTTATAACAATAACAATATAAAAAAAAACAATAACTTTTTTGTATGCTTTGTCAATGTTTAAATTTTAAAAATTCGAGGTAAGTAAGTTATTCTCACGTAATATCATGTGCTTAACTACTAATTTAAAACACCATAAGCGTTGATTTTGGTTAGGCCCAAAGGAACAAATCATTTAAATTGCATATTATGTTTTTAAGAAAGATTTTTCGTTTTCAATTATTTTGAATATACCTATGTATGTTTTAAAAAAAATTATTTTAAAAATATTTTATTTTTAAAATTTAATCGTAGCAACATAAGAAAAAACAAATACAATATTTTTTTACGCTTTGTCAATTTTTAAATTTTAAAACTCCGAGTACCTCGCGTATGCTTTCACGTAAATTTATTTTCATAACAACTTATTTCAAAATTTTTTGACAGAAACTGAACGCCGTACACGCTGAATTTGGTTGATCCATAAGTAACAAATCATTTTTCTTAAGAAACATTATTTATCAGAAGTCGGTTTCTTATTTTACAAAAAACTTAACAAAAAACAACAACAATATACGATTTAAAAAAAAAAAATTTTTAAGCAAACGAAAACAAAGTACAGTACTTTTCGGTTATAACAACCATGATGGGACGGAAAATATTCGTCGTAATAAACGAATGTCGTTTTAAAAGAATGCTGTGAATTTTGAATAATTAGTATAAAACTTGAACATTGTAGAATGTGCGGATTCTAGAATGGACAATTCGAACTCATTTGCTAAAATTTTATTTGATGTGTCAGCCTCAAGCCTATGTAATGTATAGTGCTTTTTCTTCTAATGAAATATTTTTTGTATTTTTGATGCGTTATTATGATTTTTTTTATATTCAAAAATAAATAAAAAATACTAAATTAATCACCAAGCAACATAATTAGATATAATAATTTTAAATAAAAGAAATATCATTGTAATAAAACACTTTCATTTTTAGGTAAAATTTAATTCTTTGGCAAAAAGCGTAAAGTTTATTATAATTAAAATTGCACCGAGTTCGTTATAAATGAAAACTGCTGTATAAACTAAATGTATTGCTTTCATTTCGAAGAGACTTCTTTTTTTTCGTTCACTTTTTAAGATAAAGAAAAAACAAAAACAAAAAAAAAATTTTAAAAAATTTAAATCTCCTTGTTCATTGAATATTGAACTAAACAAAAAAAAGAAAGATATACATAAGTCGGCGCCTATAATATATAATTTGATTGAGCTGCAAATACAACCGAAAATGCATTATTTTTACACAGAAAGTCGGCGCATAATATTAGAGTCATAAGCCTTAACTTTTAACAGCGTGACCGTTAAATTCAAATTTATGTTAATTTAAAGACGGGTTTTCACCTGAAAAAACGCAATATTCTAAAAAAAAAATATCATTGTCCTATGAAAACAAAAAAAACCTTTCTTTTGGTTGTTGTTTCATTTGATTTGGTCAAATAGTTTACCCAGAAAAAGGATGTTTATATTTGTATGGGAAAAAATAAGCCGATTAAATATTATGATGATTTGATGATGATTTGATAATTTGACAAATATTACTTATACTTTATATTTTTGACAATTGTCAAATGAAAATAACTTTGTATTTTTTAATAAATTAATAAAATACTAGCCTTGAGGCTTATTATTTTTTAATAAACGTAATATTTCAAGTCCGTTCGTTTATATAAGTTTGCTTCATTTTATATTAAAATGTAGCAAACTTTTTACATAGGAATGTTGTTTTTGTAGTTCTCTGATTGGTTAAGAATCATAGAATTACTAGTTCTAGAATGGCAAAAGAATGTTCCTGACTCTTTTCTTCTAATGTGATTTCCTATCCTGAGGTATTCAGACAAAAAAGTACATATGCAATTTCGTATGGGTATACAAATGGTACGGCTACTTCATTTGTCATTGCTTAAATTTGAGTAAATGAGAATGTTTATTAGGCAGTTTCTCATTAGTTTTTTTGTTTACATTTTACATAGAAATACATTTGGATTGGGCAGTTTGTATATTGTAAGTTATTTCGAATAAAGATATTTACTATTTGATTTAATTTACTTTTATATATAATTGAACAAAACATCAAGGAAAACATTTGAATAATATTAGAAGAAATTGCAGTCAACTATTTTTAAAAATAATGAAATCTCCAAAAAGTGTATTTTTAGTTTAATTTTAATTAACTAACATATCTATTTTGATTTATCTTAAGGTTTATCGTAAGTTTATTTATTCACCGTGGAAATAAAAATAAGTAAATCAAAAAGAAATCAAAATTTTTTGAACAAAACAAAAAGTATTTATAGTCTTGTGAATATATATATAAACATTTTTAGTCATTTTTAAATATGAACGAAGCTTTTGCAAATATGAAATCTACATTTATGTTAACCGTAAGTAGGGTTTTGATTTCTGTTTCAAATAACTTAACGTTTCCGAATAAAGAATTAAAAGGTTTTTTCTTTACCCTTTTTTTATTCAATCAAAATTTTATTTATTATTTAAAAATTTAGCATTACAATATGATTTTCAAATTGATTCTATTCGAAAAAAGACAATGTTTTGGTAAATTTACAGAACGGTCATTTAATAATAATGAAAAATGGAAAGCAAAAACCAAAAGGAAAATACCTTTAAAATAATTTAAAAAAAATCGGCTGAAATTTGTAAAACCTCAAAAAGTAAAAAAAAATTCTTGAAGCAACACTTTCTTCCCATCTTAATAATCCTTTATTTAATTTAATGTTTTTTAAAAAACTTCAAAAAGCACAACAACACACAAATTTTTTGAATATAATATTTTCTAATTTGTTTTCATTTACTTTTAAGTTTGAAATCTTACTTAAAAGTTTCTTTTATATTTCACTTACAAAATGAAATGAATCGCGGAGAAACTGGTAAATACATACAAACGGTACACGTACCAAATTTTGAAATTTGTCTGAAAATTTTTTCTCTATTGCCATTCTAGTACTAGTAATTCTATGTTAAGAATGGTACACAGTAGAATAAATGAACGGAATTAAAAATGTCAAAAATAATAAGTTCACTTATTAAAATTTAATAAGGGTGACATCGTAAATATCATAAAAAAAACTTCAACCTGATACAATGTGAAAATAATACAATGTAAAATTTCTGAACACATTGTGTCGAAAATACAATGTATTGTGTTTACAATTCCGATTGAGCTAAAATGAAATGTCCAAAATTTAAATTTTTTCTACAGAAACAATCTTTGAAAAGTATAAATTAATATTTATTTACTTTTCTTCCATGGTTTTTTTTTTTAAATTAGGGACTTCACCACCACAAAAAAAAACCCCCCAACTGGATTGGCACTCGGACTTCACAAAGTTCAAATTAAAACTTCAAAATTCAAATAACTTTTAATTTTTTTATTTGTGTATCCAAAAAATTTTCAATACTCAATTTTACAACACGCGTCGTGAAAATTGGTTGCGAATACAATGTAAAATGAATTTACAATCATGAGACAATGCAAAATTTTTGTAGTTTACATTTACGATCATGCGACATTGTATTCACGACGTCGCAAACACATTTACGATGTTAAGGTAAGTGTTCGTGAAGAGACCTATTGATTAAACTTATGAATATTATTAGGTGTAGAACATTTTAAAAGAAAAATGAAGAAGGGCTTACTAGCAATATAACAATTTGTTAATCCTAGAAGGTACATAATAAATATTTAAAAGTTGTTCTTTCGACATCCTGAAGTACTTCATAAATCTTACAATAACAAAATGTTGATTGATGCATACCTGCCTAACTCAATATTAAAATTTAATTATATTTACTTATAATGGTGTAGGTACAAATGGATTTCAATTATTTGCTTCTTTTTCTTCTAATATTCTTTATTAATTTATTTTCTTCACATTGAAAAGCATGATTCAAATAAAAAGAACTCAACTCATTCTTATAAAATCAAGAACAGTAATGTCATAAAGAACAGTTATATGTTGATGTCATGATATAAATCATGATATAAATTGCTATTAAAAAGTAAATTCTTATTTTTCTTTTCTGCACATTCCTTCAATTATCATATACCTACCTATGTACATATCAAATGTATGTAGATAAAGTATAATGAAAAAAAAATTGTCATAAAATATTTCTAAAAATAATCGGCTCCTAAAATATTCCATACAAAAAATTACTAGCAAAATATTAAAAAAACACTCAATTTTTGTTCTTTTTAACAATTTTGCAATTTTAAAGGTTCTACATTATATAAAGGACGGTTCATAGTTTATTCTTAATAAAGTCCACTTACCAATTCCATAAACCAAAGAACAAAATTTTAAAAATTATATATGTTAATGTTTATGGAATTTTAACATATAACGAAGTAAAAAATTTTATTTTTAATTAACACTTCACAAATTCCAGATATTTACAATTTAATTCAATGCAATTTTTTTTCATATTTACTGATTTACATAGGAAATGGTAAAACTACAAAAAAGAAATACATATGTAAGTTATCTTAGTTTCAAGAAAAATTAAATAAAAATATTTTTAATTTTTTGAAAGAAGTATGCGTTCAATAATCTTTTTCAATTTCAATACATTTTGAGATAAGACTCGCTCTTTTATTTTTCTAGATTCGAAAACTATTTAAATTAACAACTGTAGGCGTTTTTTTTTTTTATTAAATCTGAACAGAGCATGAACTGCCAAAAAAAAAATCCTTGTTAAATCAGAGCGCACCCAAAGCGAGCTCAAGGTGCTCAGTGGAAATGTATCGAGTACGGCTGAGCAAAATAAAATAAACTTGTAAAATAAAAATCAAAATGTTTAGTTTATTTTAAGTTATTAATTTTTAATTTCTAATTTAATTTTTTGACTAAACTAAAATAAAAATGATTGTTATTTTAAATCTTGTTTTTTATTTAATCTGAACGCTCTTAGCGTAATCCGTTAATGTTCTGCTCAGAGCGTGCTCCCTTTTTTCGGAGGATGTTCAGATCTATGCTCTGATTTAAAAAAAAAACGCCATGTAGAACCATAACATACTACTTTTGATTAAAACATATTCTGATTGATTCTTAAATCATACTGACAATGGATGTACGGACAGGGTTTTTTTAACCGTTTTAAATTATCAAAAAACAACAACTAGAAAAACTTTTCATCTTAATTTATAATTCGCATCAGGCTTTCAAAAAATTTTAAGTATGTTCGAAAAATGATATGTTTAATATCAACGTGTTAACAGAAATGCGGTACAGACTTTTGAATTGATTTTTAAAAGTTATTACGGCATCACATTCGCCATGACGGTAGTTGAGTTTTTAAAAATTTTGAAGTCTGAACAGTTGTTAAAAATTTATATTTTACTTATATTTCTAAGCACATAATTATTTTGTTATGCAAAACAACAATTTTCTCATGCGTTGGTAGCGTAATTATAACTATAGTATAGTAGCGCTACAAGATTGTTGGTTGTGGTGCCTACCTAGTAGTGGTAGTAATGTTTTGACTTGTGTTGTGACTTATATCGATCGCAATTTTAACTAGTGCACTACTTTCCACAAACGCACCAAATCGCTCACGCACAACAATCGGTCAATTGTAAAAATTATTTTTGGGCAAACCGAACAACAAGTGAGGGTTAATTGTTTTTATTTTAGTAGAAACTGGAGTATTAAAAAAATTTGACTATTTCATCAATCGAACACGACATTATTTTTATTAAAAAATTTACGAATTTATTTGTACTAGAACGAATTAGTAAAACATTTATCCGTAGCACCTGGCAATGCCTGTTTGCTTCGTTAATGGTACATTGCTGAATGCTGATAGGATCTATTTTGCTGATGCATAACACATAATTCACATAAAAGTATTATTTGTTTTGAATAAACGATCGAAAAATTTAAATCTATTAAAGTTTTTTTTTATTAAAAATGTGCAGTTTTTTTTGTCGACAACTTCAATGTTTCCCCATTTGTAAAAAGAAGCTAGTGTACATTTTGAAGAACAAAACTTTTTTAATAACTAATCAAAATGATGATTTTAAAAATAAAAAAACTAGTAACAAAATGAATAATATAAAGTGATACATATAATTTGCGTATTAATTTTATATACTATATTATATTTAATTTATAGTTACTACTATGTTTTGTTGTAGATTACTAATTAAATAATATACACAATTTTATTTAAAATGGACATAGAATGAAGTATACTTTTTTTTCTCAATTACAAAACTTTGTAGCTTCATGAAATTCAAACCTACAAAAATAAAAATCCAAATAAGAAAAACATTTAAAATTTTATGTTTTATATTATTTAATATTTAAATATTTTTTACATCTTAATTTATTACTTTTAAATGTAAATTGTTTATCATTTTTTTATTTTTATTTTTAATTAACCCTTGAACAAATATTTACTCTTGAGACAAACAAAAAATTATTTTATATTACAAATAGTCTTTAAACAATTTTAATAATAATATTTTAAAATCAATTAATATTTTTTGAACCGCTTCAAAAAAAATATACAAATTAATAGGTAAATTTTAGAGTAAATTTTAAAAGTATATAATATTAAGCTAAAATGCTAAAAAATATTTAACTAAAAAAATTTCTAAAATATTTTTTTTATCAGTTAATTTTAATATTCCAATCAATCCAAATTCTAATACAAAAAAAAAGATTAAATTTTACTTTAATTAATTCACATTTTATAAATAATTATCAAAATCTTCAGTTATTTTGAAAGAATAGACGATTATTTTTTGAAAACGCAATTATTTCTTTTTCCATTTTTTTTTTTTTTTTTTTTTTGACTCATCACATAAATTTTAAATTATAAAACTAAATATGCATCAAAACAAAATATGAATTTGTAAAATATTTTTTCTGAAAATATTAAAATAAAAACCACAGCAATTTGTAAAAGAAATATATAAAAAAAAATATCTAAAAAATAAATTTCACGAGTAGGGTAAAAATTATTTTATATATAGATAGTATATAATAATTTTTTTTCTCAATTACTTAAGAGTTAGGAATTTTTTAACAATCAATTAAGTATGAGTAGGTTGGTAGATATTCTTTAATACAAATTCGGAATTTTTTTTTATGTTTTTTAATGGTTTTTGGTTTTTTTTTTTATATTATTGTTTACTTAAATACATTTAATTAAAACTTATATTAAAAAATGCTACAGTAAATAAATCTGAAATATAACTTGCAAATTTTGAATTATTTTCTTATTATTTCTTTTATTGTTACTTCCACTTTCAAATATTATTTATAGCGATTTAAAAGATATATAATTGAAAAGTTTAAACTAGAAAAAAATTAAATGAATCACTCATTGAAAATTACACTATAATTGAAATATGAATTCTTAAAAGCAAGAAAGTTTTTTATATAATTCATAGACATTTTTTCATTTTAAAAAGGAAAATTATAGGAAAGTTAGTTAAAATATCTTTTTTGTATATATTAAATATATTTTTATCTAAGAAAAAAATTTTTTTTTAGACAATTAAGATAATATAATAAAGTTTTGTTTTTTAACTTAGAAAATCCTTTCATAAAATAATAAATACGCCTGCGCTTTTAGAACTGCATCTTCAGAAACTTCTTGTACTCGACTATCAGAAACATAATACCATTTACCTGGTGGTGCCTCAACATTTTCAGGATCTTCATTATTATTGGAAGTAACGCCACCAACAGCACCTTCACATTCACCAATACTATCGTCATCAACAGTTGGTAATGTTTCATTGGTGTTTTCATTAATACCAGCTGCTTTATCATCTGAATCTGATGATGTATTGCTCGATGTAAAATCATCACTATCATTTGATCTCATTCTCTGTTCTCTTGCTTTTTCCTTTGCCAATAATTCATCAAGTTTAGCTTTTTGTTCGTCTGTCTGATCTAATTCAGCTTTACTACCTTGTGGCATAAATTTCCAACGTTTATCTGTTTTCGATAATTTTTGTCGAACTTTAACGTATGCAGTATAATGTCCACCATACATGCTACCTGAATGTTCAACAATTCCATACAGTGCATATAATAATTTTTTTTGCTTTCTATCAATGTTAGGTAAATTTTTCACTTTAGAACCGCAAAATGGTGCAATGTCTAAAACCATTGGAAATGATACTGGTCTTGTTAATTTACTAAATAAACAACGTGGGCCAACTTGAAAACGTTTTAAATGTAATATTAAAACAGCTGGTGGACTTGATATCAAAAATTGTTTAGTAGCATTCGTGTAAAATGATTTAACATTTTCACCTTGACCATTAATACGTTTTGTACATGCATCACATCCAACTTTATTGTTACCAGTCATTAGTTCTACAGCCGTGAAATTATTTAAGCATGATTGAATTGAGCATTCACCAGCTTCACATTGATAACGTGGAGCAATTGTCGTACTCCAGTCTGAATAACTTTGAGTACGTGTACGCTTTTGTTTAGCTTTCTTTTTCTTAATGTCTAAAATATTTTTGTTATTTTTTATGTCATTAGGAATATCATCGTCCGATAAATTTAATTTATCTAAATTTCGATCAAGACGTTCTACTTGATTTAATTCCAAAGAACGATTTCTAACTAAATTGGCATTTTTGCTTATACCCATATTCAACACTAAATTATTGGAGCCATTGAATTCAATAGAATTATTTGTTTCTGCGGAACCACCTCTAGTTCGTAAAGACGTATTGGATGATGACATTAAATCTAATGATGTAGTCGGATTAGCAGGGCTCGTAGCAATTCCAGAATCTAAATAAAATACTCTTTTTTTGAAGGAAAAAATTGTATATGTAATTTAAATTTAATATTACCATTTTCATCGTCATTAGAATCTTTGTTTGGATTTTCTGGAGAATCACCACGTTTTTCAGGACTATTTGGTATATCATTGTTACCATTAGTGTCACAAACTTTTTGAGAATTATTAGAAGAGAGTAAAGATTTCGGTGCATCGTCTATCAGATTATCTTCAATATCAGCATCCGACTGTTCGGACGATGATGACTCAGATCTTGAATTTTCATTATTTTTATTTGTTAATGCATTTGTAACACTTAAAGCATCAATAATGTTATCCCCAGCTGGACCAATCGCAATACAATTCAGTTTTTGTTTCTGATGTTTTGCAGCGCGTTTAGCTTTTCTTTCTTTTTCCTTTTCTTTTTTCAATTGATGTTTTGACATTGTTGTAGTTGTTGGAGACATATCGGGACTTGTTTTGCGTCTAATAGGAGGTGGAGGTTTCTCTACACTCACTGGTAATGACATGTCTAAGAAACTTTCATGGCGTGATGACGTATAATAACAATCTTGACAAGTTAAAGTAGAAACCAAAAAACCTCTAAAAACTTGCTCGGGACGTAAAATTCGATCTTGAGCTTGTTGTCCATAAATTTTACATTTTTGTCTCATATCATCACCAACATTCATTTGTGCGGTATAACCCAATTCATTTAATATGACTTTTTGATATCGTTGTAAATCTTCAGATCTAATAACGAAAAATAAAATATAATTAAAGTTGTAAAAGAAAACATAGATTTATTTACCGGACACTTTCTAACAAATGACGTAATAGTTCATGAGAATCATGTTGATCTCCTCCTCGGAATTGAGGACATTTTAATATCAGTTTAAAAAATAATTTTGAAGGATTAAAAACGCACCCTAAATTTTTCAATTTTATATTTAAATTATTGAATGCTTTTAAAATTAAAATAATTACCTCCTGCTTGTAGTTGCTCTAAGGCATCCGCTAAAGCTGAAGTTAAGCCACCCCATTCTTTTAACACACCTTCAATTGGTGGAAGCACTTTTGTTTCCCCATCTTTGAATTTAAACTCGCCACCAGGAAGAGTAAATCTGAAATTATCAAATTTAGAAAATAACATATTAACAATATATAAAATTATTACTTTTCTCCAGGCTCTGAAGCTTCATTTAAAATTTCCAAAAGGAATGGTGTTTGAGCTAAACATTGTAAAACGGCGTTAAAGAAACAAGTATTTCCTAAATTGCTGAGTCCTCTAACACGTGGCAAGCTATCTATTGAAAATGAAGCTGAATCATTTTCTTGCGCTGTCGTTGTTGTTCTAACTCTTCTAGCCATTCCTGGAATCGGCGTCCAATTAGACGCTGAACTATTGTTAGTAGTGTGGTTATTGGAATTTAATTTTAATTTCAAATGATCCGTTAAACCAGAATCTATTTTACATTTATTTGAAAACATTTTCAAATGAGTTTTTTTTTTATTTACAAATTAAATTAGAAATTAAAATCAAATTTTGCTTAAAAATTTTTAATTTCAAAATAAATTCTTACCATTAACAACCTGTTCTTCAGGAGTTGTAATTATTTCTGGTACAACGACTTGTGGTTTTTGAGTTAATTTTTTTATAAAATCTACGGTTTCAGATAATTGTTTTCTAGTTGTACAATTGACTTCTTCATCGCATAGGTAACACCAAAGGGAAAATGTTGTTGTGTTTAGCACCAAAGCATGTGAATCAGAACGAGGTGTTTGAAAATGTTTTAATGCATGCTGGTTCTTTGCACGACCACATAAATGGGTGCCACACTTAAGACACAACCATAAAGTTTTATCGAATTCGAACATATCTTCGCTTGTTTTACCATTAACATCTGCAAAGAAAAATAAAATAATCTTATATGTAATACATAACAAATAAAAAATTTAATATTTTTAAAGAACAAAATTAAAGATAGGAACAAGGTTAAAGATATTTTATGATAAATACTTATTGAAATTTTACGAATGAACTAAATAACTAATATTTTAAAATTAAAAAAAAAATTAAACGTAGATACACTAAGAAATTATAATACACAATGTTTTTCTCACCTTCGCTAGTTGGAGTCGTACTTTTTAAGCAGTCACTACAATTATTCATATCAAGTGGCATTGTTTTAAATATTTTTCTTAACTTTTGTATATCAAGCGATCTTTTTATATGCTGGCATTCTATTGTAATAGTCCCAGAAGAACCAATTGGACTATTACCATTGCTATTAGGCTTATCATCAGAATCCGTACTATACTCATCCTTATTTTGAGGATCACTTTGTCTTTTCTTTTTAACCATGATAATGCAAATTTAAGTCTCTGAAAGAATAACACATAAATAATTAAAAAAAAACTTTACATTGAGACAGCGATTGACCCAATTTGTATTTCATTACACATGCCTTCTTTAATTTTTCTAAATTTCAAATGAATTGTCACAATCATAAAGGTCACTTAAAAACTGCATATTTATATTTTTTTTTTTTTTATTTCAAAGTTCAAATTTTTACATGACCTTACAAATTCGGTAATTATTTGTTTTAATTAAAACAAAGAAAACACCTTCAAAATATTATAGTAACACAAAGGAAAACCAATATCAAAAATTTTTAATTTTAGGAAAACTTTAATAACGCATTTCTTGAAAATGAGGTTAACAATTGTCTGGTATTAATTGTACATACCTGTATATTTGTAATTTTATTTACTTATTGCTATATTTTTTATAAATTAAATTCACATAATACTTACTTTAGGTTCAAATTATATATAAAATGCAATATACGAATTAAAATTTTATTAATTCAATAAAAATACTTTTTCACTAATCTTCTTCATAAAATTTTGACATTCTGGCTACTGTCGAAATTCGAAAATCTACAAATTACAACAAATTTAATACAATAGCTAAAATATGAATGCAAGCAGTTTTCGTAATAAACAGGGCTGAAATTTATTTTATAATTTTTTTTACCAAATATCAATATGCAATATATAAAAGGTTTTCAAAATTATAAATACAAACATTATTATAATTTTAGAAAATCCTAATTATGGCAGCACAGCTTATTGTTTGTGTTACTGTATTAACGTGATCACTTTTTCCAATTCACACCCTTTCTCCTAAAAACTTATTTTAGAAGTGAAGACTTTTCTTCGCATGCTCATAAAAATTTCAACCAAAATTTTATTATTTGCATTCTGAACTGGATTTACTTACAAAAAAAATTTCGAACTAGTATGTGTAGTGTATAAAAAAATAAATTGACTTATTTTTCTTTTTTATTTTATCACATTTATTCATAAAAATGTACATATCTAAAATTGTATGAATATAATTGCTTACATTAATTCATAAGTGCAGACATTGGTAACTTCTCATGCTCCATCAGGTTACGTTCATTTTGCTCTGTTACATTTCGTAAATAGAGTGACACTGCACCATTGTATGGTAACTGATTAATAAACTTTTATTAATTATGAATTTTTGAACACCTTGAACCTTTTGTGTGGCTGTGCGTTAATCTTCATGTTAATAATTTTTTTTTTATTTCTTTATTCTTGTTATTTAGAACATACAAAATAAATAAAAAAGTTATTTTTCCTTAGACTTTATTTAGCTTATTTATCTTTACATAAAGGAAAGGAATGCAAACTGAATTTAACGTAGAAAAGTTGCGAGTATTTTTTAAAAATATTTTTTCATTTGCGAAATTCCCACTTTAAAATATTTTCTATATTTTGACATTCTCTTCTTAATTTTTTTAAAAATTTGCTCATCCCTATACAATTGAATACATGGTTATTATTGATTGACAGCTTAAATGTCAAATTACATATGATCTGACCTTAAATATTTTTTTTTTAAATTTCAAATCCCGAATTCCGAGCAAAAATTTAGTGAAAAATATATATATTTCTTTGTATTTCATTAACTCGTAATTATTATTAAACAAAATGTAAGATTTAAAAATGTTTTATGGATTCAAATTGCAAGAAATATAGTTATAATAATAACTAAAATTTAAAGTTTTAATTTTGTTTAAACGATAAAAACGAAATATAAAATTATAACAAAATAATATTTTTCAGAAAAATGGGGAATGCTTCGAATAAGGAAGCTGTTGGTGGTATTTCTGCCCCAGTAATTGTAAATCCTGTTTTAGAATCTTCTAAAGAAAACGCGACAGGCGAAAAAAAGAAATGTAAAGCTTGCTGTGCTTGTCCAGAAACAAAAAAGATTAGAGATCAATGGTAAAATAGTATAAAATAAATTTATAGTTTTAATTAAATTTTATGAAAACCTCTGTTCAAATTTAGTTTCTTCAAAGTATATTTAATATTATATTTTATTTACAAAGTCTTGCGACACTTTGAAGTTTTAAAAACCATATATTATGTAATAATTAAATGCGTCTTTTTTCCCTATCATATTCATGAATCATAAGTCACTTCATTCTTTTATATACACTTGTCATCTTCTGTCGATCATATAACATTTTAATTAAGTAACTAATATTAATAATATAACTAATATATTTTTTTAAGTATAATGGAACGTGGAGAACCTAACTGTACAACAGAAATTGAAACACATAAACAGTGTATGCGTGACATGGGTTTCAACATATAAGTAGTTTGTTTTCTTTTAGTATGCTAGTATTTATTACCTAAATTCAATGTAAATAATGTGATGGATAACATTAAAATAAAATATAAAAAATAACTTTGCAAAATTAGTTTCATTTCATTTATTTTGAACTTTTTTAAAATAAAAATTAAACATATTAAAGATTTAAAAAAAGTTCTCCAATCAGTATAAATGTCAAATAACTTAATTCTTCAATTTCTCACCAAAATAAGAACTATTGCAAAGAGAATATGTATATATTTTCTAAGTTTAATCATTTTTTAAAATTTGATTAGTTTAGCATAAAGACCTATTTAAATTTAACAATAAAATATCTAGTGAGCTGCAATTGCAGCTTTTCTTTCTTCATCTTTTTTAACTGCAGTAATACATTTAGCCATTGTAGGAGAAGCTCTAGAAATTGAATCTGTCATAAAATAATCTTTTAAATTGGTTTGTTTCATTTCAATTTTTCGGCTTTCAATTTTATCACTTGCCTAAAAAAAAAATAATTTATGAAAATAATTTAAATTTAAAAAAAAATAAAAATATTATTTCAAAGCTTACAGAATTGAGAAGAGTTTTTGCCACTTCTTGACTGGTTTCATTTGATTGCAACTTGCCATAACGTACTAAATGTGGAGCAATATCTTCCATACGACTTCTTACATCATCCAAAGTATCGTATTTTAGTGGAGTACCTTATGTCACAAAAAACAAAAACGGTTTTTTTTCTCATAAAATATTTTATTTTATTTTTTTACCTGTTACTTCGGATAAAGCCCTAATAATTTTCCAGTCTTCTCTAGCCAGTCCTGGTGGTGTAACAGCAACCATTGTTTGTTGAGCTCTACCTTCTGTATTTACATACGTTGCTTGTTTTTCTGTATATGCTGCACCAGGTAAAATAACGTTAGCGGTTACAGCGCCTCTATCACCATGATGACCAATGTAAACAATGAAACAATCTTCTCCTAATTTTTCACGATTAACCACATCTCCATCAGCACCAAGCAAGAAGACAACTTTGGGTTTACTGGCAATTAAACTTTCTGGTCCAGCTTTATAACCAATATCTAACGCGCCAGTTTGTGCTGCATTTCGTTGAAGAACATTGTAAACATTCCAATTCTAGGGCATATAAAATATATTAAAATAGAAATAAGCAATTATTTGAAACATTTTACAGGTTTTTGTAAAGATGAAGCATATTTTTGTAATGTTGCTTGAATTCCAGCACCGTCTGGTCTTTCCAAAATATCAGAACCAACTATAATTACTGGTTTCTTTGCAGAACTTAACACTTTAGAAAATGGATGATTGCCTTTTGCTACTTCAGTAATCAAAGCAGAATCATCCCCAATATGCTAAGAAACAATATTTAAATTAAAATCGTAAATTGATAAAATATAATTAATTACTTCATAATTATAAGACAAATCTACTTTTGAACCAATTAGACCAATATTAGCCTCGTTGTGAACATAACCTTTTCGCAATCTGGTATTTAACAATGGAGCTTCATATCTTGGATTTGTTCCAACCAACAAAACTGCATCTGCTTCCTCCAAAGCTTAATAATAAAAAAAAAATTATCTTCTTATAAAACTTTATTTAATTGTTATCAAACCTGCGAGAGATGTATTCAAAACATAATTAGATCTTAAATCAGTTCCACCACACGCATCTGCAATTTTTTGTTCAGTACAACATAATTCCGAGCCCATAGAATTAACCAAATCTTTAGCAGCAACCATTACTTCAACGTCAGCTAATTGGCCAGCAATAACGCCAACTGAATTTTTAGCTTTGTTTAGGGCTTTAGCTGTTGCAATCAAAGCTCCTTCCCATTCAACAGCTTGAAATTCACCACTTGGTAAACGTACCATAGGTGCTACCAAACGTTGACGCTTAAGACCGTCACAAGCAAATCTTGATTTATCCGCAAGCCATTCTTCATTAATTTCTTCATTTTCACGAGGTAAGATTCTTAAAACCTCTCCAGTACGTGTACTTACAATAATATTGGAACCAACAGCATCTAAAACATCAATTGTGTCAACTTTACGTATTTCCCACGGACGAGCAACGAAACTATTAAATAATTATTTTATATTATAATTTTTAATTTTTACATTTTTCAATCACCTATATGGTTTGTTTGTTAAAGCCCCTACTGGGCATAAATCAATGACATTTCCTGATAACTCAGTAAGGAACAGTTTTTCTACATAAGTACCAACTTGCATGTCATTTCCACGTCCAGTTGTTCCAAAGTCATCAACTCCAGCAATTTCTGAAGCAAAACGAATGCAACGTGTACAATGAATGCAACGGGTCATTATAGTTTTTACAAGAGGACCAATATCTTTATCTTCGACAGCTCTAAAAAGATCAAAATAATAATATTACTTTGTAAGAAAACAAAAAATATTCACCGTTTGCCAGTAAAAGCGATATCAGTAAATCTTGATCTATCAGAACCAAAAGCCATTGCTTGATCTTGTAAATCGCATTCACCACCTTGATCACAAATTGGACAATCTAGAGGATGGTTCATTAATAAAAATTCCATTACACCTTCTCTTGCTTTTCTTGTCATTTCAGAATTAGTTTTAATGCGCCAACCTTTCATTACTGGCATAGCGCATGCAGCGACAGGTTTTGGACTTTTTTCAACTTCAACCAAACACATACGACAATTTCCAGCTACTGCTAGACGTTCATGATAACAAAAACGTGGAATTTCAACACCAACCATAGCAGCTGCCTTTAATATAAAAAAAAATAATAAATTTCTTACATGAAAAATATTTAACAATATATACTTGTAAGACTGTAGTACCGGGAACAACCTGCACAGGAATATCATCAACAAAAACCTCAATTGTGTCTGGTGCTTTTGCTGGCGTTTGAAGTTTAATTGCGGATGTGTGCATTTGTAGCGCCGCTAAGTTTGCTAGTCGTGCCGGTGATCGGAGCTTTAATGCTTGAATTAGCGGCGCCCGAAACATTTTCACTTTAAAATAAAAAAGCGTAATATAAATTTAAAAAAAACGTAATAGATAATCTAAGAATATTATTACTACACTCCAATTACATAAGCTTAAAATTTTTTTGATTTCTAACCTATATTATATACTTAGAAATGAAATATTGTTTTAAATATGTATATTTTTTGTTATAACAAGTTAAGAATTTGTCTTTTATAAAATTAATTAAAAGAAAAGTAGAGTTAAATTGTTTTACTGAAAAATTTACCTTATTAAAATTTACAAAATAAAGTTTACAAAATTTCTCTATTTTCACAACAGCTGATGAATTTTAATTTGTACTGTCATTAATGTCATCTAAATACATAATACGATTCGACAGCAAATAATTCACCGACCCAAAAAACATATTAATATACATACGTTAATCAAGTGCCAAAGCTATTGGATAAGACTGGTTTTCATTGAACATATATAAATTCAAGAAAATGTGAAAGCATAGACAGAAAAGTGTAAAAGAGACAAATTTAAAAAAAATATATTCCAATAACTATAAAAATCAATTAATTATCTCAGCATTAATTATTAATAAGCTAGCTTTAATTATCCACAAAAATATCTTCAATGAACATTATATAAAATATCTTCATTTAGAGAAAATTTGAATAATTGAAGATCGATCGAGTTTTTTAACATCTCACACAGTATTACATACTAAAATTTGAGCTACTGTAAAATTAACATTGAGAGCCAGACTTCACACAAGTATGAGTAGTTCTCGTAGATAGAATGACTGGTCTATCATCTTGCATTTGAAATTACCTTGCATGTTTGCAATGCTTGACTCAGTATTGATGGCATGGATCTTTAATGTTAAACATTAAGTTACTAATAGTACTCACATAGTGAGTCATAACTCCACTTTTGTTAGAGCCATTTCTGGAGCTCTAACAAAAAATATGTGCATTTTATTTAATTTTCAGCATATTAAACATATGTTTAATAGATATTACGTAGATCAAATGCTCAAAAATTTGGTTTTATCTGTTGCTTTATTTAAAAGTATATTGTGTCGAAGTCAATTTTTTATTATTATAATTTATGAAGGCTGTTGAACTCAAATTTGTATGTATGTACATAGCAATGCATCCTTTGGGTATGAGTTTGGAATAAATTACCGTTAAAACGTAATATAATTATATTTTATTTTTATTAGTTCTTCTAATTAAGTAAAGCTAATTTGATTGCACTATTTCAATTTTCTACTAATTAGTTGCGCTATTTCTACTTTCTACTAATATATTTGCACTCAATATGGTACGAAACGAAGTATATATTATTTATTATCTATGGTTGTCTATAATTGACTGTATACATTTATACTACTATCATTTATGTGGATATACTGTATATGTCATTCATTGGATTGGTAGTACATATGTAATTATACCCAATTACATTACACACTTTAATCTAGGGGACAAACGCCAAACATAAATACTTTTTGCAAAACTTTGAAAATTAGAGGGTAAATAAATATGTTTTCATACAAATATATTTGGGATCATGTTAAAATTCATAAATACAAAATTTTTAAGTATTGTTATATCATATTCTAGCTAGATTTATTTACAAGCAAATTACAAGATCAGAATTCAGATTTGCATATTATTTATGGTCATGTTTTTCGATAATCAAGGTTTCAATAATTTTGTAAGCCTTAGCCTCATTGTTTTAAAAGCTTTATTGTTGATATTTATGTTGATCAAATTCAAGAGCTGAAAAAATTTAAGTACCTTTATAAACAAATTTTTTATAAAATTTTAAATTTTTATTAACTAACGGATCCTGTAAGTAAAGGGCTTTTTACGCATTATCAACTTTGGTATTCAGATTTTGTAGACTATGTAGGTATATTCAGATATGGATTTTATACTTATGTATTTTATAATTTATGGATTTTGATCAATCCGTATGTTTCTATGATAAAATAAAGTTGAACTTACGTGCAAATGTGTGTTTGAAAAAAAAGTAAATGCTGGTATGAGTAAAGCTTTTTACTTTTGTATGTTTGTTAATTTTTTTTTAATTCAAACTAAAGCATCGTAATATCTTGAATATATTTTATGGAAATTCAATTTTTAATAACAACTGTTTGAATCTTAATATTTACACATAGGTATATGTAAATATAATACACATTATACAAGTTTTGGTAGAGTATCAATTACAAATAAATATGAGTATATTGATCATTTTTATTTATTTGTAATTAAAATATAATTTTTTAAAATTAAAACAAAATTAAATTATCATTTTAAAAACGTTATTTATTAAGATAATAATAAACCTTTTACAACAAAATGTAATACTTGAATTATAACTTTTCTTTTCTATTATTTTTTTTTATTTACATAAAAGTAGGTGAATATTGTAAACAAAAATATGTTAAAATTTAATTTTCTTCAGTTTCTTTTGAGTCTGTTTCAGTCGGTAGTGGTGTTTCGGTTAAAATATCAGAACTACTTTTTTCTAATACAGCAACTTTCTCAGGCTCTTGATTTTTAACAATTTCTTGTTTTGTTATTTCTGCACTACTGGGTTTTTCGTAATTCTGAGAAAAAATGTCTTTATTCGCTAAATCTGAATTTTCTCTTGTAAATAGACCCATTTTAGGCTCTTCAACTTCTTTGCTTGGATTTTGTTCTAAATCGGGAACAGTATCAATATTACTTTTATATAGCATGCGTTCAGCACTTTCTGGTCCGCCTACTAAATGAGTGGGAATATGAGCATTAGCTAATGCATAATTTGCTGATTTTCTAAGTTTTTCTGCTTTTCTCCATAATGTAATTTCTTGCTGTTTAAAATAACGTCTATCTTCTGTATCCATAAGAACCAAATTCAGAAAATATTTTACAGACATCTTCTTATTAATATCCCTCATAGTCGGTGTTAAGTCATAACCAGCAAGAAATACTCTAATAGGTATACTTTCTCCTTTAACAGGTGCTCCATCCATTATTTCATATTTAGCTATCGTTTCATTTTCAGTAAAAGTATTTGGTCCGGATCCAGTAGTTTCTCGTTTAATAATTGCTATTTCCATATGTTTAATTTTGATTCGTACTAATAAAAAGTATATTTTACCAACAATAACATCTTTTAAATGATATTTTGATTTATTATATTCAAATTCAATGTGTAAACAATCTTCAATTCCCACTTCCATTTTAATAGGATTATTCATATCAGGATAACTACATAAAGTATGAACTGCAAAATCAACTTCACGTACAATATCACTCAGTCGTCGGATAATTGTTACTCGTAAAAAATATCTTAACCGTACATTGGATCCAACATAAACCTCAAATGGTTTTTCAACATTTGGAAATTCAAATGGATAACTTGTATTTTGAATCAAATCACCAGGTCGAGCTAGTTCACGGACAAGTGACAAAAATTCATAATGATTTCCTCTGTCATAAAATAATTCAATTTGTCCGATTAATTCAATTTTAATTCCCTGATGTTCTAATTTACTTCCAGGTTTTTTCAAAGTAATGTTTACTTTTCCTGCTACAGTTTCTCCGTCATAGTACAATAAATACTTTTCTTTTTTACCATCTTCAGTTTTTATTTCTGCATACTTTCTACTTTCGGCTCCATCAAAAGCTATATCAACTTCAGCTGATTGACCAAATCCAAGAAAATTCATTTTTATTGGAGAAATCAATCAGAAAATTAAATAATTTTAATGTCTGAAAAGAATGTATAAAGAAAAATATATAATAGATTGACATCATCTATGTAGCTACATTATAATTACTATATGAATGTATTTACCTTTTTCAAGCTTCTTAGTTTCAAGCTGATATTTAATAGAATAAACACAAAATTAGCTAAATTATAAATATCAAATTAATACAATTTATAGCTTGCTGAAAATTGGAATTCGAATAACAAGTACTAATTAAACTTATCAATACAACACCGCCTCAAATTTCCTTTCATTTGAAGATTAAAATTTTTGACAAAAAGAAGTTTCAATTTTCATGACATATTTATGACAATGACGTTATACTTTATGGTTGTCAAATAATTTGTCATACAGCTGTGTTGAGTTGAGCTGACAATTACTGGATGAACTGAGCTGACTATAAATAAAGGTTTTCAAGAAATTGAAAACTGTAAATTCAACTGAATTGAAACTACGTAATTACACACATATATTTCGTAAAATTTTAATAATTTTTATTTTAATGATTTATTTTGCTATTTATATATAATATATAAATTAAATAAAAAAAACATTAAGTCTTTTATAACTTAAATTACTGGAATTATTTTCTTATTGCTTCTTTTTTTCGATTTTTTCATACTTTGGTGGATGGTCATGTTTATCTTCTATATATCCAAGATATGCATAAAAAAATATAATTAAATTAACACATATAACAGCAGCAAATGTTGACCAACATGTATTTGCAAATCCATCAATATGAAATGTATCATGTAAAATATTTTTTACAACGAAAAAAGCCCCAAATGGTAAAGTAAACATCATCATGCTACATACTATTAACCAAAAATAAACTTTGAATGTATTTTCAGGACTAGGTTTTGGCGCTGGTTCTTTAAAAGATGTTTCTAAATCACTTTTGTTTAGTGGTTTATCCATTGTATAAAAAGCAAGTTTGTTTATATGCCTTGATATTTTTCTTGTCCTAAATATAAATTTCAAAATTACTTGAACACCTTAACCCTTGGAAATATTTTTATTGTATATGCTTAAAGTTACATATATATTGCATATGATATACTATATGAAAAAATCTTTAAAAACCCAGAACATTTAATAATGTTCAATAAAATTTTAAAAAATCTTTTTAATGTAAACAAAAAATTTTTTATCACATGATATGATAGTTTGTAATGACATTAGTTTAGCAGTGATTAGTGATCGCAAGTTTTTCAACTTTGTTGAATATATAAGTTACATTTAACAATTAAATTGCAGTCTATTTATTGAAAAACAAAGCACGATTTCGTTAAACATGAAATGTTGTGAGAGTTTTCTGAAATTAACATCGGTCTTTTATATAGAAATAAAAAATTATAAAATATTGTTTAATAGTTTAATTTGTTAAATATTTTATTCTGTTAAAATAATTGTTTTATTATCATTCTAGGATTGGTAACTCTACAACTAATCCGAATTTTAAAGTCTTCTGGATTTTTAAATTTCTGATATACTAACTAAATTACTGATTTTATATTTGATCTCATCACCTCTTTATTAATAAAAAATTCTTTTGAATTCTGACTGATTCAATTTCTCAATGGATAATGAAAACTTAATAATATAATTTGACGTAGCGACGAAATGTGTAAGTTCCAATCCAAGTCAAAAAATTAAAACTGAATTTACAACTAAAATATTGATAATATTAAATTAATGACAACTGAAAGATCAAAAATTTTGATTTATAAAAATATTATATTTGTATTTCTTTATTAAAACTGCCAAAACAATAATTTCAATAATTTTAAATTCAATTTGAAATTTATTTTGCCGACGAAAATCTCGCATCGCGTGCATTAAACTGACACTAAATAAGTTGTACCTTGTCAAAAATTAAGTTTTGTTAAGATGGAAATTAAAGTTTTTATAGATATAGAAAGTTTATATAGAATTGTAAAAATTCAATCGTAAAAATCCACTGTCGGATTTTCCATTAAATAATTATCATGAAAGTATTTTCATTAGATATGAATAAAGAAATGGGTATCATTCTTTATACAGTCATCTTTCATTTATTTTGCTACATAGAATTTTTTGATATCAAAGCTTTCCTTTCAACAATTTTTTTTTTAAATGATCACTGAATACATGCTGAATACTGATATGATAGTAATGAATGGCTGATCACTAAAATGAATAGAATACTAATTACTAATCGGTAATCAGTCAGTGCCATTCTGATCGTCAATATACATAAACACTGTGTTGGTATTACGTATACTTTAATTTGATAAGTGATAATTGACGTAAACAATTATCAAGTTATTTTTTGATTATATATTTGCCTCGTGTTGTATATACAATATAGTATATGTTTATATAGTTTTTAATATTTCATTTATAGACAATTTTAGTTAAAATTCAATTTTTTTTAATAAATTTTATATAATTATGGCATTTAAATTAACTCAAAGTGGCTCTCAAATATTAAAAAAATATTTTCAAAGAAATTTTTTTAATTATAAAAATGTTAGTATATGTATTTATATATTGATTATTAAAATTTTTCTTTTAAATTAATCTAATTTAATAAAATTAATTAAAAAAAAAAATAAATGAAATTTGTCCTTGTATAAATGATAACATTTTTAAAATATATTCAAATTTGTTCTATACAAAATTAATTTAAATAAAACTTTATTACATAACATTAAAAAATTTGACAGATGATCTTGCTAAAAAGAAATTATTTTAAGTTAATTTATTTCAAAATATTTATTTAAATATGGATTGTGTGGTTAATTTATTATTTTAATGTGATTGTGATGTGGTGGTATTAAATATATTGTCCACAATCAAAGCACAGAAAATACAATCATATTTTATAATTTAAAGCTTGTGCCGGTTCATTATCAGAATAAAAACAATTTGAATTTAATGTAAATAACAACAAATGGCATAAACAGATCAATATAATATAAAAATATTGTTTTTGTTTTTCAATTTTTATCTTACGTTTTTATAAAAAAAATTTTAAAGCTTCAAAAAATCTCACTGCTTTATATGTGTTAATAAAACGTGGGCCAAGAGATAATCTTGATTCTTGATTAGTGACGGAAAAGAAAATTTTATTTAATTAAAAACAAAATTTTTTCAAATGTGTTTCAAATTTTTTTAAAGTTTATAAAAAAAAATATATAATTATATAAGTGTTTTCGGAAAATGTTCTAAAATTAAAATTTGTTTGTTTTAAAATTTAACTACAAAATGTTAATCGGGGTTGTTTGATTTTAGTATCAAGTATTTTTACATCATAAGTTCTGTAAACAGTTTTAGTTTTTTGGGAACGTATCAAAATCCCAAATTTCAAAAACCCGAACACAACCCTAGTACTTTACAACTATTGAAATGTATTGAATTCATTTGATATGGATTAGTACCCTTATAGCTTGTTCACAAACTCTGATATTAATTAGAATATTAACTAGAATATTACATTAAATGTCAAACGGTTACAATCAATTTTGGGATATTAATTCAATAATATTTGACATATTTATAATCAGCTGACTTCAAAAACGTAAACAAATGCCATTTTAGAAACACTTTTGCGAACCTAATTTTTGACTCGTTTCTATACCTGTGAAATAATATTTTTTATTAGAGTTTACTTTTTTCTTTAATATTTTCAAAAGGTAATTTTATTTATACCTGAAATAGCTATTCATAAAAATAAAATAAAAAATTTTTAACTGAAAATGTTGACAGTTTAATTTTAAAATATAAAAACAAAGCAAGGGTGAATAAAATTTTTGTAAATAATCGAAAATTGCAGGGACGAAAGTCGTAATAATATGTGTATATTGAGAATATTAACTTCCGTAAGTGTATAATGTTTGACAGGAAATTTTTGAAAAATGTATAGCATATTACGAACATTATACACTTCATATTCATTATTAACATCATATTCCAATATTAATAGTTTCTGAACGTGGTATTACTTTAAAATACTAATTTAAAGGAAACAGATTTTACCATTTTTATTGCAATATTTAATAAATATTAATAATTTTAAACATATATTTTATTTTTATTAGCCATCAATTTAAAACTAAATAGTTTTATCAGTGTAAAATAATTATTAAAATATTAGTGTTGTGCAAGTACATAAAACTCCACTTGCTTCTACAGATTAGATCTAAATAATTTAAAATTTTGAAAACATTTCATATCTGTGAACAACCTAGATATTTAGAAGAGATTAGTATTTACATAGTCTTAGACAAATATTTGAATATATTTTTATTTAGTTTTATAAGTATATTTTATAGGTATATATTTTTATTATACTTTAAATTCGGTCGTAAAGGAAAATACTTTTTTAATTAAAAAATTACGTCCTCTATACGTGAATCTTATATGTTATTATTATTAAGTATAATAACTCTGAATATTTCTTAAAATTTATAATTGATAATCTAACTTATTGCTAATCAATTTTAAACAGGCTTTTTTACATAAATAATTTTAAGTATAGATTAGAGCTGATAATCAATATGAAACACTAAAATAATCTAATGAAACCAATTATATTATTAAAAAATAAGTACGAACGTACCATAACTTCATAGTGTTTACAAAATTTTTATTTGAAATAAAACAGTGAAATTTCAATTACAGATAGCTATATGTATTGTTAGTGCAAAAAAATTTCACAGTCCTCCAAAGTTAAAAAAATAAACATATTTATATGGTCAAAATATAAGTTGTATTAGTTATATTTTCCAACTGTAAAACAGCAGACACCAGTTACTTTTCATGGTTTATAATTAAATGTAAAGAAATATACACGTATACATATGTACATATATAGTTTTAATTTTTTAGTTTATTTTTCGCATGTTTTAAAGTTATAGGTGTTTAAATATAAAAAGTTTAAAGTATTTGACACCTTAGCTCTTCTTAACAATGGGAAATATTAATATTTCATTAATTTTCAAAACATCTAAAACCTCTCAAAATTCAAATATCTAACATTTCCGGTTGGAAGACTTGGGTAAATTACAACAATATAGTGTAATCACCACAGAATCAACCGCCCTCACAAGAAAATCATAACGGTATTTATTTATTTAATATAAAGAAACTCCTTATTGTGTTAATAATTTCCAACAAGATTTTTGAAAGGTTCTAATACATATACACAAAAATTTTTTTATTCATCAAAAGTTAATTTTTTCCAATTTGAATTTTGCAATGGTCATCATCAGAGCAAATCTAAAAATTTTTATACATGCAAATAATGTAAAAGCATGTACATATTACCGGATCAACCCACACAAAGATTTTCTGGAGAGATGCAAGTAGCAATAAAACGAAAAAGATCCTAAAATTAAAAAAAGGGCCCATGCAGAAAGAATAGGTTGCGCCACTACGGAAACGTGCAGAGGCTGCGGACGGGAAGACGAAACGGTTCTCCATGTCCTATGCCAATGCGAAACTCTGGAAGACTTAAGACTTCGGATCTTAGGAGGAAGACACTGGGATAACTTCAATTCTGTAAGGGAGTTAGACCAGGGAAAATTAGTAAGATTCATGAGGGGTATAGAATGGATCAACGAGGCGAGTAAAATACTCTGAAAGCAGGGGTACACAACGGAGAGGTGTAAGGGAGATCCGTTTTCCTCCTCTTCAAAACAACAACAACATATACATATTAAATTTAGACTTAGATAAATTCCAACAAAATTTTTTAAATTTAATTAAAGTTCGTCTAGTCTAGACACTAAAGTTCGTCGGATCAAAAAATTTCTATGGCAAAGTTGTAGCTCTTTATTTGTGTAACAACTATTACACAATCAGTTTTTTTGTACTAGTTTTGGTTTACGAAACATTTCTAAAAAATTACCCTTACGAAACATTTCTAGAAATTACCCTTTGTTCCGCTATTTACTCCCCTTGGCATTTACCGATTTTCTCCAAAAGCTTAGCAATTCAAGATATTAACATCAAAATCTTATATATCAAATAACGTTACGAAAACTGCAAAAGTCTAAGAAAGAAATATTCATTCGTACCATATTCGTACTTGTTATTATTTCGTAATCAGTTCACTTTTGTACATATAAATAAAAAGTTTTAAATGAATTTACATTTTTATTTAATTGTTTTGTAAACTTTGTTTCAGTAAACTCTTCAAAATATTTTTTAAAAATTATTTGCTACAAAATTGAAATAAATAATCATCATTTTTACTTAAAAAACTGAATTCAAACGTCAAAGTTGCCATTGTAAATTAAATTTTCTACGAGGGAATTTAGAACCAATAAAAGTTTTTGTTCGAAGCGTAGCCAATTTTTCGTAGAAAATCTTCGAGGGAATTTAGAATAGGGGTGAATCTCTAAGAGTCACCATTAGTACTTTAAATTTAACTATGGTAAAAATTGATAAATATTTTACAAATTTAATAACCTAATAGTTATTTAACCATTTAATTTCTAATCACTCTTATCAAACAACAAAATTATGAACTTTTTGTAATGGAATTGAACGTTTCTTTTTTGTGAATATTATAAATTGGAAAGAGTGTCTTCGGCTCTTGAAGTTTAACTTTTTAAAAACCATATCTGTCTATAGTGAACAATGTTTTTATTATCTAAAAATCTTTTTTAAGCCTTTAAATGGCAGTATCTGAGAAACAACGAGGTTCTATAGAATATGATATTAACTTTAATTTAATACAATACAAGATAATTAAATACACAAATATTTCTTTAACATAATTTTATTTTTTTTTAATATTTTAAAATTCTTATTTATTTTATTGACATAAATTTAATTCTATTTTCTTTAATAAAACAAAATAATTCATAAATGTATATTAATTATCTATTAAAACTTACCCCAAAATTGTCTATTTTGGGTAACGTATTCAATATTTGCAGATTGTGCAATTAACTTCATAGATCGGGGTTGTTCGGCTAAATATTTAACTGGTTTTTGCTGATAAATCGGTTGATATTGTAAAGTTGATATTGGATTACCATAAAAAGTTCTCTCTGATCTATAATAAACTTTTTGTAATAGACCATTTGGCAATTGAACATAATAAAATTCATATTCCGGTAACACAACTGGTATATCTATAGCAGGTTGATCTGTATTTTCTTCTATAGTTTCAAAATCATTGGCATCAACTTCGGTATTATTTATAATTCCTGGCAAATATGTGTTACTAGGTGGTAAATATATGGGAGTTCGTGTTGTTGGAGGTCCATAAAATTCATTTGGTTTGTTGTTTGAAGGTTCATTATCGATTTCCTCATTTGGTAGTGGAAATGATTTACCTTTTGGTTTCCAACCGGACGGCAGGTAAGGTCCATCTTCAACATTTTTAGTTTCTAAAGGAGTTTCTGTTGTAGTTGGTTCCGAAACTACTTCATTAGTTGAATCTCCATCAAAAGCCCTATCAGTTCTATAATAAACTTTTTGTAATTCACCATTTGATAATTGAACATAATAAAATCCATATTCTGGTAATACAATTGGTATTTCTGTAACAGCATTTTCAGTGTTTTCTAAAGTTTCAATATTATTCTCATCAATTCCAGTGTTATTTTTATTTTCTGGGGAATATGTAGAATTTGAGGCGGTAGGAATTCCGTAAAATTCACTTGGTTTGTTTTCTGGAGATACTTCATTAATTCTATCATTTGGTAACGGTAAAGATTTGCTTTTTGGTTTTATACTGGCCGTTAGTGTGTTATTTTTTGATCCTTCTTGATTTGTTGTATTTTCTACAGTTGTTTCAATTGTAGTTGTTTTTATATCTATTTCAGTTTCTGTTGGTTCGCCATTAAAAGTTCTATCTGATCTATAATAAACTTTTTGTAATACACCATTTGGCAATTGAATATAATAAAACCCATATTCAGGTAATACAATTGGTATTTCTGTAGCAGCTTTTTCAGTGTTTTCTAAAGTTTCAATATTATTCTCATCAATTCCAGTGTTATTTTTATTTTCTGGGGAATATGTAGAATTTGAGGCGGTAGGAATTCCGTAAAATTCACTTGGTTTGTTTTCTGGAGATACTTCATCAATTCTATCATTTGGTAACGGTAAAGATTTGCTTTTTGGTTTTATACTGGCCGTTAGTGTGTTATTTTTTGATCCTTCTTCATTTGTTGTACTTTCTACAGTTGTTTCAGTTGTAGTTGTTTTTAAATCTATTTCAGTTTCTGTTGGATCGCCATTAAAAGTTCTATCTGATCTATAATAAACTTTTTGTAATACACCATTTGGCAATTGAATATAATAAAATCCATATTCAGGTAATACATTTGGTATTTCATTGGCGGTTTTATCAGTGTTTTCTTTTGTTCCTTCAATCTCGTTTTCATCGATATCAGTATTGTTTTTATTAGATGGCAAGTATTCTTTGTTTGGAGGTAAATATGTAGGATTTGGAGTTGTTGGTGTTCCGTAAAATTCACTTGGTTTCTTGTTTGAAGGCTGTTCATCTATTTCTTCATTTGGTAGTGGAAATGATTTACCTTTGGGTTTCCAGCCTGATGGAGGATAAGGTCCTTCTTGTACTGTTGTGGTTTCTATAGTGTATTCCGTTGTTGTTTCGGATGGTAAATCAAAAGCCCGTCCTGGACGATATCCCGATTGTGGATACGGTGTAATACTATAGGGATTTGTATCATTCAAAGTACTTTTATTGCTGGCAGTTCTTGAGATTTGACGCGATCTTCTTATGTCAAATGCATATGTTCCGGTTAAACTTAGTACAAGACATAAAATGAAATTATGATGAATCATTGTAAATAAATAAAAATAACTGGATTAAATTTGATTAACTTTAAATCACAGATAAAGAATGTTAAAATAAATAAATGAGACTAATGAAAAATAATTATGAAATCGATATTTATATCAAATTTTTGGAGTAAGGAAGTTGATAATTCTTTATTATAAATAAAATATTGACATTGTTAAAATTATTTAAAAAAAAAAATCTATAGAAGACCTTTCGTAATAAATATGAATATGAATTCGATTTGACCTATATGTAATTACCAATATTCTTAATAGGTGAATATATATATATATATTTTTTAATTAATTTTAATTAATAAGAATTACACTGATCGATCAATTTAATTCAATATATATGTATTATTAAATAAAAATAAATAAATTTTTCGTAGAGTTTTTTTTATAAAATATTTAAAAGTTTTTTCAAAGAGTCATACGTTAGTGTGCATACATTATATGCAATGTACAATTTATAAATTAAATAAAATAAAAAATATTTCATTTTTTTCATATTATAATTCAATATTAAATTTTTTTTTTAAATTTCGTATATTTAGTTTCAGTGTCTGCCTTGTAAACATTTGAGAAACTTTTAATTAATACTTTTACCCTTATTTACTTATGAATAAAAGCTGGGTTTTCATAAAAAACAAAAACATATTTTGTATAATTATTTATTAAAAATATCAAAAATTGGTATATTGGTCTAGGCACATGTTGAAACAGGGGGACATATTATATTCTTATTATTAGAATTGATGTTAATGAATTCCACAGACAATTTAAACATGAGATAGTACTAGGCCTTATAACATTAATAAAATTAATATTATATATATATTATTAATAATTATATTGTATTAATATTAACATACTTAATTATTAATAATGCATAATAATATTATAGTGATTTTAAACCCAACTTCAGCACAAGTATTGTAATAATTTTATATGGTATTATAAAGTATTTTTATATCTGCGAATTATATTATTAAATTAAATTATTTGCTCATATTTTGTATTTGTTTATATGGTTGTATAATATAATTTATTTTTATTTAAGGTAAAGAATTATTAATTATTGGTTATGCCATTAATTTAACGCTCATTACGAATGGTGGCTGAGTCAAATTAGAAAAAAACTTTTTCAGTTTTACTAGGAATTCCAAATGAAAGGTCAGCATTCGAAACACTGTGCCACTCAACCGATATCTTATACTTACACACTTACGTTTTCTTGGGTATATCATTCGGAAAATGTAAGAACCCCCTTTTTTTTTGTCCATTATCGTATTTATTCTTATTATGTATTCCTTATCAAATAAAATGATTTAGTTACTAGCATCAACTAGACATATAAAATGTATATGCTCATATGTTTATAATTAATAAGTTAATTTAATTAAAAACAAACTCTGAATTAGTTAATTAATTATTTCTTTAACTTTTATATAGGTATAGGTACTTGATTAGATGTTAACTGCTTCAGTAGTTACTGCCTATAGCCTCACCCAGTGCAGTAAATAAGTAAAGTCTTTCTGATTAAACTGATCATAAAAATGAAATAGCAGTTGTATGTTTAAACTATTTACATTACAAGTTTATAATGTCTTAGCTTCATGGCATAATATTAAAAAATATTTTTTTATTATAATTACAAAAACCAAATTGATATTTAATAATTATCGACTACTGTAAATTTCAAAGTATACACAGTAGAACTGTATGTTTGTATGTCTCTATGTATTAATATTTTTATACTATTATTAATAACATTTAAAAAAAATTAAAGTTCAATGAATTCCCTGATGTTAAAATATTGTCACGAATGTCCATAAATATTTATATCAGGCAAATAATATTACTTATTAAAATACAAATATTAATTTTTAATTAATATTCAAAACATGTAAGTTTTATTAAATCTAATAATAAATCGAACACTCTATAATAATTATAAAATTCACTTTCAATTTTAATTATTATTATAAATTTAAATACAATACAATTTTAAGTCAATTATATGCATTTAGTTAACTATATATATATCTTCATATATCTATTTGATATAATAAAATATGATAAATATGGTATATTGAATCCAGAATCATTATATAAAATCATAATTTATATTTGATAAGTTTATAGCCAATTAAATTTAAGGTTATTCTTAATTGAATGTTATTAACTATTCCGATATATTTATAAATATTCCTATTGAATAGTTTCTTTTGGCACATTTTGATTTTACTCATCAAAATTGATTTCAATATCAATTTATCAATTTTATTGTAATATTTGGTTGTGGAACTCCAGCTAAATAATCACTTTAATTAATTATGTGTTTAAAACTATTAATTATTATAATTAGGCAGTTCTTTTTTATATGCAAAAATCTCAGCCTTTTATGAATCATGATCTATATGCCCTATTGCATCAACACACTTCCTTGTCCAAGTTATGAAACGTCGATCAATAAACTGATCTGTTATAATGACTGAAAGCAAATCTATTTACTGGGACTGAAAATTTTGTAAAAACATCTTATATATTTTTTTCTTTCTTTATTCAAATTCTTTTTATGTGAAAAATTAAAATTTAGGATTGAGTTCTACACGCATATCATATAATATGACATTATCATAATAAAAAAATAGATTAACGAAGTGTTGATGAAGGAGTCGTGAAACAAGACTCTGCAAAATAAAGGTTCCCGGGATATTATTGAATTAAATAAGAAGTAACATCGCATATGTGTGGTATTCTGGACTAGGATCGGTTTTAGTTTAATATTAATTATTTTTTTAAATCCAAACTCTAAGAACATCATCCTCCAGGATTTCAAGAATTATATTCACATACATTTGAATATTTTGGCAAAAAGGGCGGGGTATTTCCCTTTAATTACTCTAAAAAAAAACCTTTTTATTACTTACCCTTAAAATAGGTATTGGAGTATAATAACTTTGGTCCGGTGTTTGTAACCACCAAAAAGAATCAAACTAAATATAAAAAATTATATATATTTGTGAACAGCGTTACCTCTTGAGTCGATTTCACGATGTCCGTCCGTAAACACTATAACTCAAAAAATTATAATGCTATATTCTGATGAAATTTATATACTGTAGGTTACTATTGATAAAAGTATGGCGAGAATTGAAAATGATCGAAATCGGACCATGGGTTGGGATCCTGGCAGCTTTTAATCGAAACAACCCTAACAATCGAGTATTTCTCCGAAATCAATAAAAATATAACCTTCAATTTTGGTACAAGAAAGCTCCTTCTTATTCTCCTTGTATTCCATAAAATTTTCTATAAATAAAATTTGAGATCAATTGGAGGGATACCTACCACATACCTCCCAGAAAAGCTTATCTTCGAAATTAATAAAAATTTTAATTTAAAATAAAGGTAAAACCTTCAAATTTTGATACAAGGTAGTTCTGGCATATTTCTATTATGTTCTTGAATTTTAAAATAAATTGAAATGCTGATTTGGATATCTATCACACGCCTCCCAGAATCTAATAAGATAGGAACTTGAAATTTGGTATACAAGGAAAGGGGAAAAAAGTAGTGGTTCGGAAAGTTGCCACACACATATTTACACCGAACCACCATATCTTCGAAATTAATAAAGTTTGGTACAAGGTAATTTTGTCGTGTTTGCCTAATGTTCCTGAGATGAATTGAAGTTTTATTGCATCGACTTTCTGTTGTTTCATTCAATTCGTCCTTATCATCCTTATTTAATGCTTGTGTTGAAATATAGTAAATTGGTAATCCATTAAAATCGGACCACGGCTTCGAGTAGCTGCCTGCTGCCATACACACTTTTAAAACCAATTTCAATTTTTTTAAAAATTACAATATTGCAAGCACCTGTAGTGTTTAAAAATGTTAGGGTTTGATTTTGGGTCATAGCGTCATACAAATTTTAGAACTATGCGTACATATTTTCAGAACTGATTACACTACGAAGTTTTAATTAAAAGTAATTATTCATATAAAGCAATATGGCCAGCTTGTTTGCAAATTTTGATATAAAAACCTTAGAGGGTTCTGCAACCAGAATGGAAATCTTTGCAAAAAATAACACTAAAAAGTTAAAAATTAAAATCCGTATGTAATATAATATGAAGTTTGAAGACATTTTTTTAGAATTTTTTAAAATATTTGCATAAGATTTTTGGGAACCTTGAAGCGATTAATGTGAATTAAGTAAAGTAATAGGGTAAGTTGACTAAAAGTTGACAAGAGAAACTATAATCTTTCTTTTTTTTTAAGTTATTCTAACTAATTTAGATTTTGATGTTGGGATATCATCCAGAACGAAGCAATTTTTTGTTTTAGTTTAATTTGAATTTTAAGTGGTTCCTCTAACCCTAATCTCTCACAAGATAGGTTTGACGATATTACTACAGGGTATAAATAAATTACAAAGGGGATAATAATTTTGCTATTACATTGGTGACGCAGAGAAGGGTAGAAATATCAAATAATACAAGGTTTATGTATAACAATAGTCTGAACGGTTGATTTTGAAACTATAAGCTTTGTATATAGTGTGAATAGGGTATTAAAAAGTTAATTTCAAAAATTCTAGTTTATTTTATAAATTTTTATTAATATTTTGAGAAATTCATTATATTTTGTAATTTATAACATAAGTATATAGAGATTATTATAAAATTATATCTTAACAGTTTACTAAATAACACTTATAAAAAGTTTACTATTATTTTTCTTAAATTATTAAACAAAATAATAAAAATTTATAGTAATCGTATATCAACCCTGGTTATATAAAATTCTTAAAATCTTTGATTTCGTCTTACAAATGAAAATCCATTAAATGGATTTTGTTGTAATTTTTCAGATTTCATTTGTATTTGAACTGGTTGTACTCGAATTTTACCTAATGTATTGTTATCAATCGATGAAAATGAAACCTTTTGTAAGCTACCATTTGGTAAACGAACATATAATGAACCTTGTTGTGGTCCATTTAATAATTCAGCTGCATCAATTGCAATTGAATCAGGATCTTCAATATCAATTTCGTTAACATTAGGATTTTTTACAGGTGGTCCATATTCATTTGATGGTGGACCATAACTATCTGTTGGTGGTGTATTTGAATTTGTTTCAATTTCTGTTGGTAATAAAAATTCACGTCCATTTGGTCTCCATCCAGATGGTGAATATGGACCACCATTTGATGATGTTGGTTCATCAACAATTACAGTTGTTGTTGTTGTTTCTGGTAAATCTATTAATGTTGTTGATTCTTCTTCGGGTGTAACAGTAGTTGTGGTTAAAAGCTCTTGTCGAGCAAATTTTTGTTGTTTACGTGTTGAAAATCTGCCTCGACCAGATTGTCCATTAACGTTTAAGCTTAAGCTTAAAATAACAATAAAAATTAATATTTTAAAATTAAACATATTGTAATTTTTTGTTTTAAATTAAACAATTAAACCAGAATACAATTTTAAAAACACTTGATTATTGATCAGTGAAATTCTTAAATGAGAATAAATTTTTAATGCAACTACTTTTAGTTTTTATACTAAATACAAAATCAATTCAAATTTTTTTTTTTTTTTTTTAATTAAAATGCTACAAACATTTGTTTATTTATTTGTTGGTAAAGCTGGTAAAAAATACATAATGCAAAATGTACATCGTGTAATGTTTATTTTTTTTTCGGTTAAATTGTATATTTAGTAAGAACTTATAAAATATGTGTATGACCTTTGATTATTTTCAAAATTTTTGACATGATTTTAAAGTAACTAAATGGTTTGAAAATTATTAGTATTTTTTACAAATAATATATTATTAGTTATTCAATTCTATTTTTATTTTTATTTTTATTTTTTGCCTTTTGTCTTTATATTTATTTAATAAAATATATATTATTGAAGTTTAGTACACCAGGTACAAATAATCTAGGGTCAATGTCATTTCATTCATCACCAAACATAAACCAAATTTATAAAATTTTAAGCTTCTACTATGATACATATTATGAATTTTAATTATTATATAGTTTAGAATTGAATATTAACATATAAATAATTGAAAGTTAAATAAATAATATGTTAAAATTTATATTTGATTATAGTCTAAAAAAAAAAAAGGCCGACCTAATAAAAACTTAAAATAAATTTTGAAAATATTTAAAAATTCAAGAAATCTTTAAAGAAAAAGAGAATTTTTCAAATAATTTTTTAAATCAATCATTCGAATCTAAAGAGTTTTTTCAATAAAAATTGTTTAATTTACATTATCAGTTGATAAGTTCTTAGTGATCCAGAAGAAAATAATTTAAATATGCAGTCTAATAGATTTTAATCCATTGTGATTTTACTCAAATGATTGAAAAAAAAAGTTAAGAGGCAATTAAATCAGTTTTTATTTGAAAATCCTTCATTAATACTACAATTTTAATTCATTTAAGTCTCTTTTTGTTTTTTTTTGTAATTATTCTTGTTCTTTAACTAAAATTATTGGTTCTTCGTCTCTAACAACTGGTTCTCCATCTAGTTTTTTAATTGAAGGTAATCTTTTAATACATTCAGCACGAAAAGATGCTTCATCCATTGTTTCTGTCAGAGGATTTCCAACTAATAAAAGATCTTCTAATGTTGCCACTTCAATTAATTTATTAAACTCAGACCAATCTTTTAATAAATTATTACTCATATATAAAACTTTAAGTACTTTAAGACCACTCAATCCTTTTAACTTTTCTATTAAATTATAACTAAGCCAAAGTTCTTCCAATGTTTCTGCAACAGCCTCCTTAAAAAAAAAAAAATTGCAAAGGAGTTTTTTGAGTTTTAAACATATAAGATTTACATACCAATCCTGATATATTTTTAATATAGTTACGGGACAATGATAAAATTTTTAAATTTTTCATACCACTTAAACCATAAATTTTTTCAATCATATTAGTTGACATACTTATATATTTACAATTAACTAAAGTTCCCAAAGTAGCATCCATTTTTTCAATTGGTGGCCACTGAAATTGTAAATCAATTTCTTCAGCTTCTGCCGAATTCTGATGAGTTCGATCTTCCCATCTTTTTAAAGCTTCTTTTATTGTTGTAGCTTTGGACATATTTTTTTTTTTTTTCAAATGCTTGAAATTTTTACGTTTTAATAGAAATTTATAGCAAAATTGATAATAAAAATATCGATCAAATATATAAATACCGTTACTATATGACGACATATAATTGTTACTATGATAACAGTTATTATTAATTAATTTACTGTCAAATCAAATAAAGTTTACAACTAAATTTTCATATTTTCTTTTTCATTTCTAGACAGAATTTTTGAATAAAAGATGTTTGCATGTTAGCCCAATTTTGGAAAGAATAATCTCGTTCAATTTAAGTGATATTGGTGAAGGAATTCGAGAAGTAACTGTTAAAGAATGGTAGATATATAAAAATTTTATGTATCGGGAAAATGTGCTAAAAATTATTATTTAGGTTTGTAAAAGTTGGAGATAAAGTTGAACAATTTCAAAATATATGTGAAGTACAATCAGATAAAGCTTCAGTTACTATAACTTCTAGATATGATGGCAAAATTGTAAAACTTTATCATAAAATTGATGAAACAGCTTTGGTAGGTCGGCCGCTTGTTGATTTTGATGTTGATGATGAAGAAGATCATTCTTCGGAGTCTAGTGATGAATCAAACAGTTCTGGCAATGAATCTGAAAAAGAAACTGATAAATCCGAGCATAATACTCATCAACATCATCATCGTCAAAAAATTTTAGCAACTCCAGCAGTACGTCGTATTGCCATGGAAAATAATATTGATTTGCATAAAGTTCCTGCGACTGGAAAACTTGGCAGAGTTTTAAAAGGTGATATGTTGGAATATTTAGGAATTATACCACAAGGTACAAATAAACCTCATCCAAGCTTACTACAAAAACAATCTCAAGTTGTTGGAAGTAGAGTTCCAGCTCCTGATCGTATGGAATCTTTAAAAGGTGTTAGAAAGATTATGTTAAAAACAATGTCTGAATCTTTGGTAGGTTTTTGCTTTTAATTGGTTAATATTTTTAGAAAAAAAATTATATTTAAATTTATGTTTTCTATTTAGAAAATTCCTCATTTTGCATATTGCGATGAAGTCAACATGAATAAATTGGTTGAGTTTCGTGATCAAATAAAAGAACTTGCTCAAGAACGTGGTGTTCATAAATTAACTTTTATGCCATTCTTTGTTAAAGCTGCTTCAGTTGCTTTAACAAAATATCCAATTCTTAATAGTGTTTTAGATGTTGAAAATGAAAAAGTTGTATACAAAGGACCTCATAATATTAGTGTTGCAATTGCAACACCTCAAGGTTTAATTGTTCCAAACGTTAAAAATGTTCAAAGTAAAACTATTTTAGAAATAGCAAAAGATTTTAATGATCTTGTGGAAAGAGGTCGCACAGGGCATCTACATCCAGTAGATTTTGCTGATGGTACATTTACTTTATCAAATATTGGAAATGTAAGCAACTGTTTATTATTGTAAAATTGTTATAGAAATTTGAAGAAAGTTTTTATATTTTAGATTGGTGGGACTTATACTCATCCATGTATTATGGCACCACAAGTAGCTATAGGGGCAATGGGCAAAACAAATGTAAATTTTTAATATATTTTGATTTATATTAATAATAATTTTTTTAAAATTTATTATTATAGGCTCTACCCAGATTTGGTCCAAAGGATGAATTAATCAAATCTTATATAATGAATATTAGCTGGTGTGCTGATCATCGTGTAATTGATGGTGTTACAATGGCTAACTTTTCCAATTTATGGAAAAAATATTTAGAAAATCCAGCTTTATTTTTGTTGACAGATGAGCAATAAAGTTTCTCATAATATTATTTGTTACAAGAAATTCATTTTTTCTTTATATTACTTTGGAAAATTTTGTTAATGAATCAAATTCGTTATTAATAATATAAGGCTGTTAAAATGCATTTATTTTACTTTTAAGATGGTTTTTTTTTTATTATAATACATGTAATTAGTAATTATTAACTATGGTAAAACATTTTATAACCAAGAATTTTGAAATATTTTTTAAATGCAAATGAAACGAAAAATAAAATGCAAATATTTTTTTAGTTCTTAATTTTATTTATTATATTCTAATCAATTTAACACAAAATGAGAATTATGTCCGTTATAAGGACTTGCTACTACATTATTCATCATGATCAACATTATAATATCATCATCACCATCATCATTCCAATATTTTATCTGTATATCAGAAAAATAGAATACATACCAGGCCAATTACCAATCGATTTCCATAATTTTTTTTAAATAATAGATAATTTTGCATCCGACCTGTGACGTAGTAGTTAGAACGTCGGCCTTTCAGTTGAAAGGTCTTGGATTCAAACCCGGGTGAGATCATTTTTAATAAAAAAATATAATTTATATCATAATAGCTTATATCTTAATGTAAAATATATAGTTGCTCAACCTGAAAAGGAAAGTCTGAACCACTGACTTATTAAATTGTGTGTGGTAGAAGATTGTGCATAAATAAATAAACAAATTAGCTATCATCAATCAATATATATATTAAATTTATATAAACCAATAAACATTCATTAAGAATTGAATATTTAAAAAGGAAACTTGTGCTTTATGGAATATCTATTATAATAAATTTGTTGTTTAATTTTTTTACCAACCGTTTATATGATTTATAATAAGCAGTAGGTATCGCACTAAAAATTGGATATTTTTTATATTTTTGCATATATGCATTACTCCGGCATGTAGAAATCTGGGGTGGTATTCACTATCTTGAAACAAGTATGTTGTTACAAAATTTTTCAGAATCGGTATTCACTAAAAGTTGTTTCGCCGTTTTTTATTTTGTTTCGCCATTTTTTTTGTTTTTTTTTTTGTTTCGCCAGTTTTAGATTTTGTTACGCCATTTTTGACATTCAGTAAAATTGAAACGTCACTTTTTTATGTTTGTAACAAAGCAAAATTGGCGGTAGCAAATTAGTTGACGCCAAAAATTTTTTTATTGTGAAAATAAAATATAATCTTAAAGAATTTTTTTTTTTGGTTAAATGTGAGCAAATAAAATATATATCTAAGAAATTTATGAAAGTTTGTGTAGTTTTTTTTATAAATTTTAAAGGAAGTGTAATAAAGTTTTCCAGTTAAAAAAAAGTGGTTTACTATCACCCACATTCTTTTAGTCGCTTCATACGAAAAAATCCGCTTAAGCGATCAATTTCTATTCTTGAAGACGCATAAGCGGTACATTGTACTTAACGCGATAATAACTGTCAAATGAGTCGCTTGTAGTATTCTTTAAGACTTTTGCTACGAAACGATAGCCATTTTATATCACCTCTGTTTGTGTAACCGATAAGTATCGCTTCTAGTATAAAATTTTTTTTTTCTTTGTTTTAATTTAAAAATAAAATGGAACTTGCAGAAAAGTAAGTAATATTTAAAATAATTTAAAATTTTTGTGTTTTTTTTATGTTATTCATTTATTTTATGTTATTCATTTTTTTTATTTTTTTATTCCAACATTAAAGTCATTTGCAGCACCTACTTGATAGGTGCCCGCACCGCAGCGAAAAACCAGAGACATGCAGCTAATTTTATTATAGGAAGAACTGATGATGAGCGAGTGACAACTGCAATATTTTTTTCCATTTCAACCAATAACACTTTGAATGCTTCTTTTGACACTCTAAAGTACCTAATAAATCTAAAAAAATTTTTTGGTTAGTATTTACAAAGTAACATTTTATTTTTTTTTTACTTACAATGGTGTAGGTAATTCGAATATATTGGATTTATCTCTAATTCATCTTCTTAAATTAAAATCTTGTGTATCTTCATCCTCCGAAGAATCGTAAAACATAAACGATGACATTTTATTTACTTTTATTTTTACTTTTTAAATTAACAAAAAAACAAAACACTACTTAAAATTTAAAAAACTTGACTCTTTATTTTGTTTACTTTTCAAAGCAAGAAAAAAATTCAAATTTAGTTTAAAAAACTTTTTTTTTCTTTTTGACAGCAGCGAAGTACTACCAACATTTAAAAATTTTATCGCCTGTCTAAGAGAATGATAAATTTAACTAGAGGCGAAGCGGTGAATTTTTTCATCGTTTGAGAGATGCGTCTTGAAGAATTAGGGTGTATATTACATATATACATAAATACGAGTAAAATTGATAAATTTTTATATATTTTAGGATTTTTTTTTTTATGATGATATTAAAATATTGAATTATATTTAAGTACTTACATTTTAATTTAACTTTAACTTCAATTGTTAATAATTTTTGTTAAGCTACCTGAGTGAAATTTGAAAGATAAACATAACAACTGCCTAATTCATAACGAAAAAAAATTTTTTTTTTTTATGAGTCACACAAAGTTATACATTGATGTATGTCTAAATTCAAAGTGACATTCTGTATTTTGTTTCGTTAGATTTTTTTTTTGTTTCATACCATTTCAGCGTTACAAAGTTGTGAATACCAAAAAAAAAATTTCTTCGTTACTATTTTCAGCGTCACAAATAGTGAATACCAAAAAAAATTTGTTTCGTCAGTAGTTTGTAACAAAAAAAAAAGTTTGTTTCAACATACGGAATACCACCCCTGTAAAACATATTTTTATTGTGACGCCTGTATCTCTGTCTGTGCACACATGTAAGTTTTAAACGACTGAACGAAAAATTTTGAATTTTACTTAGAATTATACAAAAATGGGTAAAACTGAGAGACACTTTCTTCAATTTAAGGAACCGCTTTTAAATTTAAGATAAACCTTTAACATATGTTAAAATATAATGTTGGGCCTTTAAATTTTACACATTAATAAAAAAAAAATTGGACAGATATTCAAATTACAGGTGCTTAAAAATAGCAAAATTTAAATTTTCGAGCCCTTATAGCTCCTAAACAGGGGGCTTGACAAAAAAATGTTGCTAACCGACTCTTAATAATATTTGAGGATCTAACTTCTCCCAAAATTTCAGGACCCTATCCTAAGCCGTTTAGGAGATATACGGGACCAAAAATTTTGCAAAAATTGAGTTTTATATATGGCAACCCTATACATTTAAGCGACATATTTTTGAAAAGCGTATAAAAGCAGCTCTCTTTTACCGTTTTTCGATTGAAAATAAACCTAACAGAACTCTTGTTATATCAATTTAAATATATGGCTTTTTTGGAATTTGCAGCGGCTGTAGCTTCGTCACCCTTCAAAATTAAAAAAAACCTTTAACGTATGTTAAAATATAATGTTGGACATTCAAATTTTGTATATTAATAAAAAAAAAAAATTTAGACAGGTATTCAAGTTACAGGTGCTTAAAAATAGCAAAATTTCAATTTTCGAGCCCTAAACATGGGGCTGGACAAAAAAATTTTGTTTACCGACTCCTACTAATTTCTGAGTATCTAACTTCTCCCAAAATTTCAAAAGCCTAGCTTGAACTGTTCAGAAGATGTGTGGCCAAAAATTTTGCAAAAATTAAGTTTTGTGTAATGTTAAATTTTAGTACCGTATGGCAACCCTAAACATTTTTCTTTTAAATATTTATAAAGTTTATGAAATCAGCTATCGTTTGCCGTTTTCAGATTGAAAATATATTTAACAGAACTCTTGTTATAACAATTTAAATATAGGGCTTTTTCCAACTTTGGGGGGCTGTAGCTCCGTAACAGGTGGGGCTACAGAAAAAAATTCTTCTACGAAATTATTTTTTTTGCAAAAACTACCCATGGTTAAAATTTCTTTTCTCTATTTCAAACGGTGTAAAAGTTTTTGTAAACATACGGACGGACGGACGGACAGAGTGAAGCTATATAGGCACATTTTTACAAAGTTTTTTGAAAATGTGCTAAAAACAAATTAACATAAATAACATTTCAAAAAACGACTTAAGTTTAAAAAAAAAATATCAATAACATGAATTTGTTAGCATATTCTGCAATGAAAAAAGAACAGTCTCTGCTATATTCTGATGGGCTCGTTTTTCTTTGAAAAAAACTAGTTATTTCAGATTGTGTACCACTCTTTTTCTTTTTCTTATAAATTTTTTTATGTGGAGCCAAAGCAGCTGTTAAATTTCTGCCAAAATTTAAGGCACGCTCTGCATCAGAGTTAAACTTATTAGTATTTTTAACTTCTACTTCTTTTTCTTCCCTCTTATCATTGTCATCTTTATTGAATTGACTTAAAATGGTAGATTCCCTTTTTTATACCTGTATGTCTATAGATCAAAGGGTATACTAAATTTTCCACTACGTTTGTGACGCAGAGAAGGAGGGGGGAGTAGATATAGACTCAAGTGTATGGATCGGAAGAGAATCGAAAAATAAATCTTTTCACAAATTCGTTTTTATGCAATAGCCGTCATCGCTATTGAAATCTAGCCATTTTGGTCCACGGACTTGAATAGCTGCCATACAACTTCTTCTTTTATATGGGCATTACTCTACACCTAATGAAGCTAGGTGTCTGAAATTTTGCCAAAAAAAACGTTTAGTGTAATGGCCAAAGTTTCTGCAAAATTTGGTTGGTCTACTGCAGTGGGTTCGAGTAGCTGCCATACAACTCCTTTTTTGTATGAGTATTACTTTAATTAACCGGATTATATAATGTTAATATTACGGTCATACGGATATCCCAGAGTTGACACAGTCTGCTCTACTACACTTTTCATCATTTTATTTTAATTTTAACAAATTCACCTATATAATGGTTTAGAAAAACAAATTTAAAAAAAAATGGGTATTAAAAACTCAACTCGCGCTGTGAAAAACCGCGCAGTGGAGGGATTACTGTATAAGTTTTTGATGTTAAAATCTTAAATTGATAAACATTTGGAGAAAATCGGACAACTCCAAGGGGCACTCCTATATGGTAATTTTTTTGATTTTTTCCCAAATTTAATTTTAATAAAAAGGTATTTTTACATTATTTGCACATGGATGGACAATGTTTTCAACTTGGTACGCGAACATGTTTACAAACCTTACCATACACTATTCAACACACCGTCGAACCATCGTTATATTTTATTTTTTTGTTTTGAAAAATACGTTAAATGCAAGTATCTGACAATGTTGTTCTGCCTATTTAATTTTTTTCTTCTAAAATTATGATATTTAATATTTTAAAACATTTTTCTAACTTAATTTTATAAGAGTTTCAAATTATTTTCTTAATTATTTTATATTTTATACATTATAATAGTTTTCTTATTTTTTTCAAATCGGAATATCTCAACGTTCTTTCGCGTCAAAAAATTAAAAAAACGAAAAACAAGAAAACAAAATGACATTTAAGTTGTTCAACTTTTCCATACACGATACAACTAAAATGCAAACCAAAGACTCCGCCCACTAAAAATCAAAATTTTTTGATTTTCTTCCAAGTTCCAACCAACTTTTCAAACTTCAAAATGGTCTTTCAACTTGCCCATACACGATTCAACTTCGCAAGTTGGCGTACCAAGTTGAAGACCCGGTCCATCATGTATGGGAAGCATAAAAAATTTTCTGATAAAAAACTTTCAAAAATATTAACAAAATAACGAGTTACTTTAGTTTGAATTAATTTCGTATTAGTGATTTATGTATAAAAAAAAAAGTTTATAACTTTTAACAAAGCGGTGGGTGGGCAGAGCACAGCATACTTTATTTTAATTTTATTTTAAATGATACATAAGTACACGTATTGAAGGAAGATTTGAACCTTCTCAGATATATGTATAAGACGGGAAGTCTTGAAAAAAAAAAGTAAAAAGTTTGAAGTAGAATCGAACAGTTTAGACGTAGTAGTCTAAAATAAACAGCTTAATTTGCGTCAAAGTACAAAATGAAGAGCAGCAACAATCTATCTCTAAATTTAAGTTACTATTTTAATTGAATTAGGTACTATGGGAATAAAGTTAAAAAAAATTAACTATGTAAGTGAGAATATAATATTTTATCAATTTTGTCAGAAAATTAATTGCACTATTTTAGAAAAAAATCAAACTATAATTTTGAAAACAAAAATTAAGAATTTAGCGTATACATAGGTATTGATTTTTTTTTTGTTTATAAATATTTTAATTTTTAAAAATCTAAAATTATTTAAAATTGATTTTATGATCTTAATTTTTTTTAGATTGACTGATATTTTTGACAAGAGCTATAATTTACCGTTATTGTTTGGGCAACAGCTTTTTTCATAAAATTTCAAATTTATTTTGTAATTTTAAAGAAATTTCATTTTTATATTTACCTCCAAAATCAACATTTTTTATATGAAAACATGAAAACTATGGGCATTTAAATTTGAATTTCTTATTACCTTTACTGCTTTACAACACTCAACAACACCTACCTTACCTACCTACGTTAGGTGGACGTATAAATTTGAAATGTCAAAATCTTGTTGCGTCAACAATTTGTTAAGCAAGTTAAGCAACATAAACTTTGTAAACAATTAATGAAAGAAAAGCTTTAGTTAAAAAAACATTCCAAAAGCCAAATGTATTCAAGATGAAGTTTGTTTATAGTTTAGTGTTATTATTTATATTTCAAGTTAATTTAATACTTTCATTTGATTTAAATAATTTAGATATACCCTTAAGTCATGTTCAATATTATTTTAATATTTTTACAAAAGAAAAGAATTTGTGTTTAAATAACAACAAATGTATATATAAGGAATACTTAAGTAATACAGATGGAAATTATAATGAAAAAGCATGTTGGGGATACGAAAAAAACTGTGATATTAAAACCAGATTTTCATCACCAGAATGTCAATCAAAAATAGATGTTCAAGGACAAAATGTATTAAATGTTTTTTATCATCAAGCTGATTTTGGTTATGTTAAAGATCAAATAAATGAACTTAAGTTTATGTGTGAAGAAGAACATCCAGATGACTCATCACTTGAATGTACAAAATATTTGAGATTTTGTAAAGGCAAAAATATTTATATTGACTTTAGTGATATATCAAGAGTTGGAGAACCGTTTCGTTATAAAACAGATGTTTTAAAACATGGTCAAATAGGAGGCCATTGTAATTTAAAAAATAAAGAATTATCAAATGAAATTGATTATATAAGTGCTCTGCAATCATGGGCACCTGAACTACGATTTTTTAAAAAGTTAGATTTCCGTCCAATAAACAACGAAAAGTGTGATATTATAGTAGATAAACCAACAATTATAATGAAATTAGACGCTCAATCGAATATGTACCATCATTTCTGTGATTTTTTTAATTTATATTTATCTTTACATGTTAACCAAACACATCCTAATATTTATACAAAAGGTGTACAAATACTTATATGGGAGACTTATGATTATTATAGTCCATTTGGTGAAACATTCCAAGCATTTACCGATAATCAAATATGGACATTAAAAGATGTTGCCAGACAAAAAGTTTGTTTTAAAAACTTGTTACTGCCATTATTACCTCGAATGATTTTTGGATTGTTTTATAATACTCCGCTTGTAAATGATTGCCAAAAAAGTGGTGTATTCAAGGCATTTTCTGAATTTATACTACATAGGTTAAAAATTCCATTCAAATTAGCTCCAAATCCACCAAAAATTCGTATAACATATATAGTAAGAAAAACAAAATATAGAAGAGTACTTAATAACAAAGAGCTGTTAGAAGCTTTGAAAAAAAATCCTAATTATATTGTTGAAACTGTATCATTTGAGGCTATTACTAATTTTAAAAAACAATTAGAAGTTGTAAGAAATACTGACATCATGATTGGAATGCATGGTGCTGGTTTAACACATTTATTATTTTTACCTGATTGGGGCACAATATTTGAACTGTACAATTGCGGTGATCCAAATTGTTATCAAGATTTAGCTAGATTAAGAGGTATCAATTACTTGACTTGGGAAAATGAAAAAAAATTATTTCCTGAAGATCAAGGAACTCATCCAGATGGAGGAGCTCATGAAAAGTTTACTAATTATAAATTTGATAAAAAGGAATTTTTAAGAATGGTCGAAAAAGCAGCAGATAATGTAAGAAATCATATTACTTATTTGAAATTCATTGCAAAATCAAAGATTAATAAAAATTTAGAGGCAAATAAATACGAATTATAACTAATATAAAAGTATCCAAAAATGCTTCTTAACTAAAACTAATAATATAAATGCTTTATAAGACAAAATTTTACTAAAACTGTGCCTGTAATAAAATTTACTCATATCTTAAGATATACAAAAAAAAAAAGTATTTTATACCTTTGTACTTATCTAATTAACATTTAACTTAAATTTGCTAATTTTTTTAACAAATAAAAATATATTTTATTCAAAATTAAACTTGAATGTTCTTTTTCTTTTTTTTTCTGAAAACAAAATTGTAAATAAGACGCAAATGAGATATAGGTTCCATAGTGTAGCGGTTATCACGTCTGCTTTACACGCAGAAGGTCTCCAGTTCGATCCTGGATGGAACCAAATTTTTTTTAATTTTTTTTTTAAGTCGAATATATATTTTAAAAGACGTTTAAAAAAATTATTTTCAGCAGTGCAAAATTACTTTTTGCTTTTATGAGTTCTTATGAGTTCGAATTTTGTCTTATGAGTTTGCTAGAAAACCAAATACATATGCATGTATACGTACAAATATTTTTTTAAAATTCTATTTAGTTTGTATGCGTAAATGTACTAGTTCATTTCCTAAGCTTTAAAATAAAAAATACTAGCTTTACAATAAAAAAGTTACTGGAAAGCAGCCATCATTCCAGTTATGACAAAAAGCATAAATATTTAATATTTCATTATTTAGTGGATTAAATAAAATATCTATACAATTTAATTTTATCATACTTCTATACGTATCAAGATTTTGGTCATCTCTTTTTTTTACCCAGGGATTTGATTTGAGTGGCATTTATGCATATGCTTACAGTATCAATCATAATAATAATTTTCCAAAACTTTTAAGAATTGAATTTCTTGCTAGTTATTTCAAATTAGTTATAAAATAATTTAAAAATTAAATTGCAATATTTAAAGTCTTTATTCAAATTCAAATTAATTATTTTTTTTTTTAAATCTAGAAACAAATACATAAAAACATTAAACAAAAAATATATTTGTTTTAATATTTATTGCATTATTAAAGGAAGAAAACTTCACAATCAAAATTAACTCAATAATAAACAAAACTCAAATTAAAAATAGACAAAAAATTCAATATAATTTCGAATATTTTCAAAATACTAATTTAACGAACAGATTTAATAAAATAATATGACAAAAGAATATAATTGTTATTGAATTTTTCTTTAAATTATATAAGCAGTTAAAAAAAATGTTCTTTAAGAAAAAATTAACTTAAAATATTTACATTAAAATATGTTAGATAAACAGTATAAACACAGAGTTTTTTTAAAGACAAAAATTGTGGAATACCAATTTAAAATTTTATTTTTTTTTATATTTTTTATTTGACTGAACTTTTCTATTAATTGGTGATAATTTATTATTTGCATTTTGTCTTAGGATTCGACTATTATGTAAATAAATATATTTATTTGTAGGTGACATAGAACATTCTCTTTCTAAATACTTATCAATTTGTAATGAATTAGAATTCTCTGCTAAATTTTCACTTTCAATATTCTTAAAATTTGTGTGATTTTGCATTGAAAATTTAGGTTCGTTACAAATATTTTGTATAATTGGTTTTGATCTAGTTTCATATCGGCCACGATTATTATCTGATGTTGCCTCATTTGATGAAAAGCATTTGCTATGTGATCTCAATCTGCATCTTTTTCCTATTGGGCTAGATTTTGTAATACGTGTGTGAGAATTTGTTTCTATTAAATTTATATTTCCATAATTAACATCAATCTTTCTATTTTCTTCCAAGCGTGTTTTATTATTTTTAAAATTTTTTGTATTAGAATTACTTTGTATATTTTTATCAAAATATTTAGAATTTTCAATTAATGAACTACTAAAATTATCTTTTTTTATTAATTTTTGTTGTTTTTTCTGGTGGTATACTTTAACAGTATCAGAAATTGAATTAGTAGAGGTTGTCGAGCACCGCCTTTTTCTGAAATGATTCGTAATTTTTGATTTATCTAAAGCAATTTCTGAAATATTTCTATCTTGCTGTTGTTCAATATTGTTAGATATTATAATATTACACATTTTATCAAATTTGTTAAACGAAAAATTGGGTTTAATTGCTTTTTTTGGAGAACAACTTGATTGATGTTTTGAATATACTTCAGATTTAGAATTTGATGAACTATTAGAACATTCAGAACTCGTTGAAATCATCTCCGATCTTAAAATATTTATTTTTAAATTATTTTATATTGTATTAAATTAACTTACTTTTTCTGGAAAAATTTTTTAACTTTTAACTCAAATTTTTCAAATGCTTTTTTTACACATTTTTCAATAGATGGATGAACAGTAGTCCTTATGAATTTTGGTCGGTCTAATCTTTTTAAATTATGGACCCTACTGGTTCCCGACGTTTTTGGACTGGGAGATCTTTTGTCAAGGTTTTCCAAAGAATTTGCCAAGTTTTTAGTTAAATCTGTATTTTGACATTTTGAAGTCAATGAAAGTTTTACTGTTTTGTCCATAATATCACGCTCACTTTCGTCTATGTCTTCAATGTTTATTATTTCATCTTCATTATCACTTTTGTATATCTCAACTTCTTCTGCTCCTAAATTATTAGTATTAAAACTTTCAAAACTTGTATTATTTAAGATTTCCATACATTCAAAACATTTGTATACTTCATTTTTCTCTTCGGCATTATTTATTTTACAAAATTTATGAATAGCTTTACATCCACATAAATAACAAAAATGAAACGAGAATTTATTTTGATCTGTAAATTTTCTTCCTGATTCACAAAGACAAGAAATCGCAGAGCAAGCATCAGGTCGCTCTAATAAATCTTCAAAAGCATTAGGTTCTAATTCCCAATCAGCATCTCTAATATAAAATTCATATTAAATATTAAATTCAATTTTTACATTAATTTATTAAATACTTTTTGGGTATGAAAATTCCTAGGGACGGAAGATGTTCAACAAATTTTGTATTATCATTGCACAAAGGACATTTAAAAAAATATCCAGCTTTATTAGCAAATTCTTGTAAACACCATTTGTGAAACCAACCATTTTTACAACATGGTGCACATAAAGCCATTGTTGTTAAATCTTTTGAAAATTTTTCATAACAAATCGTACAAATTTCATTTAATGGTGGGTGTTTTCGAAGTGTTTTGTATACATCCTTATCACAAAATGATCTAAATGTTTGAAAAAATTGATTCTGAGCACCATTTTCTATTCCACAAATTAAATGAAAAATACGTTTACATTTACTTTGGCAACAACCAATATTTGCACCACTTTTCTGGCAATAACAACAAGTCTAAAAATTAAAAATAACTAAATATATTGAAAGTATTTAAAGCACAATGTTATATTATATTTACTTGAGATTTTACTCTTTCAGATTCTTTTTTGATATCATTCGGTAAAAATCCTAATATACCTTCATCATCCTTTCCGTCTTGACAAAGATTAGATGTAAGAAGCTAAAAAAAATTTATACATAACGTTTTAACATAAATATTTTGTAAACCTACCAAACAAAAATAATGTACAGCAATCTCATCCTTTATGTAAAATTCTCCATATTTTAGATCGTTTTTTTTATCAGATTGACATAATACACATATTAATTTATTTATATTTTCCATTTTTTTGTATGAAAAACCATTTCTTGCTTATAAAAACAAACTCCTACTGGCTTCAAGCTACAAGTACTTGTTTTGTTTCCCTTTTAAATGTCATCTTGAGAGCGGTTTATTGTTTAAAACCGCCAAAATTAAAGATTTGGTATATTAAATTTGATCAAATCTTCATTAGAATCTTCCAATCCTACGTTTAAATTTTTATAAAAAGCACGACATCTATTGTCAGATTGTGAAATCACTTTTTTTTTTATTGTGTGGTTTTCTTTGGGCAAATTCCACAAAATGTTATTAAAATTATTTCAGTTTGGTGTTTAAAAAAATTTCGAGTTGACTATTTTTATAAAAATTTTTATAAGCAATGTGTTATTTTAAGATTTTCGAAATTTGTTTAAAAAATATTTGTTTGTTGTTACAGATAGGTTTGAAATGAAACTGCCATATTAAATGTATAGTTAGAATTTTCACTCTAAATAATATAATATGATATTTAATTTGTATAAAAATTATAAAAGTTTAATAATGTTACAAATTGCTTTAGTGAATAATTTCAAAGTGTTTAAGTCAACCGAACAGGCCCAATTTTATTTTTGTTGACTGACAGTTGTTTGTTGATTAAAAAATGTGACATTTTTAATCTAAACATTATTGAAACATGTCATAATGAATTATTTCATTTGGTTAATCAATTATCAAGACAAATTGATCAAATCTCAATTAACAAACAATTCAAACAAAAGTCAACAAAACACCTACTTAGTGTTGTAGTTGATGTCTAGTTACTAGTAATTTATAAACTAACTTAAATAAGGTAAAACTTTACCTTCCAAAAATTTATAAGTTTAATTTATATTGGTTGAGCTGATAAGCTAAAGAAAATACACTCGTGCAATAAATTTATCACTTGTAACTATATATGACATAAATTTGCATGAACAATTGGACTTCGGACACAACATTGGTTTATATTTGTGAGTAAAAATAGTTATGGTAAATTAAATTATTTCTCCTTAACTTGTATTGAAATTAATAATTTGTCAGATGGAGTTTGAATTTAAAAGAATTTAATAAAATAAAAATTGTCAAGAATGGCTAAATTATGGAAAGAATCTGCTAGTTTAATATTACTTGCACGGAATGCAAATAATGCCTTTGTGCATAATCATAATTTCAAGGTAACAAATTAAACATTAACATAAATTTGTTTAACAATTAAGTAATTATGTTTTATTTTTCTTAGGCCCTTTTATTTACTAGGACAGATAAAACAGCTTTCATGTCTGGAAGTGCTTGTTTTCCAGGTGGTGCAATAGATAAAACAGATGAAACTAAATTATGGTTGAATCATTTTAATAAATATGGAATAACTGAAAAATGTTTAAATGAAAATTTTAAGAACTTTGGAGGCCGACCACCAATTTTTAAAAAGAATGATGATTCAATAAACAGGGAAATTTCATTGAGGTAATATTAAATTATAATATTTTAAATAAATTAAAAACAAAAAAAAATTAACAGGTTAAAAATTTAGAATTAGTGCCATAAGAGAAACTTTTGAAGAGGTTGGGGTACTATTATGTAGAACAAAATCGGAAATTTCTAACGCTAAAGTTGAAAATTTTGGAAAATTTTATGAAGATTTTGATCGTATCAAATGGCAACTAGATGTACACAATGAACCAGCGAAATTCTTAGAATTATGTCAAAAACTTGATGTTGTACCAGATGTATGGAGTTTAAGCGAATGGTCAGATTGGTTAACACCGGCTTCATTTTCTAATAGAAGATTTGAAACTGCTTTTTTTATTGTAATGCTTGATAAGACACCGATTGTTCATGGGGAGAAACATGAAGTTAAAAATATTTATGTATGTAATAACGGTTATTTTATACGATGTTAAAAATATAATTTACTTTTAGTGGGATACGCCTTGCAATTATTTTGAAATGCATAAAAATGAGAAACTTTGGTTACCGCCACCGCAATTTTATGAACTAAATAAAATTAGTCATTTTACATCAATAGAAGATTTAGCGAATTTTGCAAAAACTCGTTCAACTAAAGGATTGACATTATTTTTGCCTGTAAATTATGCGTGTACTGATGGAATGGTAGCAGTTTTACCTGGTAAAAATTAAAAAAAAAAATATTTAATTTTAATAATTTGGTTTTTTACTTAATTTTTATTAATATCCATGAATTTAAAATAAGGTGATGAAATGTATCCAGATAATCCAAATGAACAAGTGGTGCCAATTGCTGTAGAAAAGACTATGTCGGAATTTAGAAAAACAGTAAAAAAATTACATCGTAGTGAATATGGAACATTTTACGACACAACTTTATATATAAATATAGAACCCCTTGATGGGTTTATCCATCCAAAACAAAAAAATAAATTGTAATAGTTGTTCAAGTTATGTTTAAATAAATGCGTACTTGTTTTTTGGTTTTGTTTAAACGTAGATGGGTAAAATAATTTTATATATAAATGGTTGACTTTTGTATATTAGGTATATGATTGTTATGTTTTTACATTATTGTATTTTATAAAAATAGATTTTTCTATTATAAAATATTTTAATGTTTATTATAATAAATATTACCAGACATAAAAATATTTGTTTTTCCTTTTAATTTTTACTTTCATTTTATTTGCATATGTAATCAAGAGGTAATTAATATTTAAATAATTATTGATATCCATGAATTTATGCTTTAAAGATTCAATAATAAAAATCAAATAATTTTTATACACATTTTTTTAATATCCAGTATTCACAAAGCACTTATAAAATTTTGTCTTATTTTTAATTACCCACTATATTTCAATTTATTCGTTTACTTCTAGTTAATGTTTATACAATACATATTTTAATACAATATAAACAAATGTATTTGAGATCTCTCTTATTTTATATTCATAAATTTGAGTAGATTTAAACGTTTTTATTCAATTTTATAATAATAAAGAAGTTTATTATTTTTTAAATTGGGTAAGCATTGGCTTATTAACCGAGGGAGTCCGGGTTCGATTCCCGGTCAGGTCATACAATATTTAATTAAGAAAAAATTATTGAAAAATAATTTTTCTTTATAAATCCCCATGGTGACCAAATATAATTTAAATATACAAATATAAAATATAAACAAAAAAATTTCATATAGTATTTAGTTACAAATAAATAGAAAGTATTTAATTTAATAAACCAAATGCCAAATAGGCAAAGTACTTTAAAAAAAATATCAGGCAATATTTACTATTGGTCTGGTACTAATTATAACAATAAAATAAATAAAATTTTTTAAATTTAATTTATTTATAACACAATTAATTTTATGAGTATATAAATATTTATTTTGCAACTTTGGTAAATATGAAAACAAGGGTTCCATAGTGTAGCGGTTATCACGTCTGCTTTACACGCAGAAGGTCTCCAGTTCGATCCTGGATGGAACCAAAATGTGAAGTTTTTTTTTTTAATATATTTTATTTTTATTTATTTTATTTATTTTTTATGAAATTTTATTTAATAATAAATTGGTTTCCACTGTCTATTTATCAATTTTAGTAAAATAGAGAAAATAAAGAATTTAATGAAAATTTCTCTTCTAATTTAACCCAATCAGTTCTTGTTCCTTTTTTTATTATAGAATTCAGTCCAGTTTCAGTCAAAAAAAAAAATATTCGATCTATATAGATCAATTAAATCACAGTCGTTTCTATTTTAAACTGATTTATCATTAAAAAAGTAACAAAAAGTGACTTAATTAAAAATTGCCAGATAGGTCCATAGAATAATTAATTATATTTATAATTTTAGTTCAACGGTTTTTGTAGAAAGGAAAGATTATTGGTGTCAAGAATTTTCCCATGAGTTTCTCGTATACCTTACGCTCTACAACAAAACGTTTAATTATATTTTTTTTTTATATATTTTGAATAAGTTGAGATTGTTAAATAAAAATATTCCATGCACATTGTTCTAAAAATATTGATTTGGGTTTAAAAAAAAAAAAAATAGTTAAATTTTCATAAAAATAAATTTATTAAACCAGAAAAGAAACAAAAGTCTTTATTTAATATACATATATGTAATATCGTTGGCATTGTTTTTATCTATATAATATATAGGATTAATATGTACAAAAAAATTTTTATAATTATAAATTTCTTATAATTTTAATTTAAATTAATTTTTTTTTTTTGACAAACAAAACAATTATGTGAAACACATTATTGTATAATGTGTTAATTTAGTACTGTACACAACAATAGTAATAATTTATAAATTTTTGTTTATAATAAAATTGTTTTGACTCAAATTGTTTTTGTTTTTTATATTTATTTTTTTTTTTTTTGGTTTTTCATACAAAATTTTGGTTTATTTTTCATTTTTCTATAAAAATAAATGCATAAAATTTAAATTTTATATTTTTTTATTACTACTAAAAAAATAGAAAAAACCAATTTTTATTTATGCAAGTAATTGGAATGGGTCTTAAATAATATTTAAAATTAAAAAAACAAATTTTTTTTTTTTTTTTTTGAAACGTTAAATGAATTTTATATTTATGTCTATATATGTACTACGTATATATATATATATATAAATAATACATTTGTATTATTAACCGAATAAAAAATTAAAATTTACAATAAAAAAAAAAAAAACAAAAAACATATTAATTTTTAAAAAGAAAAAAATTCTAAATTTTATCACGTTTTATTAAGCGAGTTTCCCACGACATTAATTATATTAATTATTATTGTCTGGAATAAACAAATTTTATATTATAATATTAGATGTTAATTAAACTTTTAAAGACAGGAACTGATCTTTTTTATCCAAATATTCCTCATATCTTATTTTTGAATATCTAAAATTATAAAAAAAAAAAAAAAATAATTTACTTAATTTATTTAAAATTAAAATATTCTATACTTACTTTATAAAATCAAAATCAATTTTTGAATTTTCAGCTTGTACCAAACCCCATATTGCCCAAAATAAATGTGCTGCTAATGCAAATTGATTTGATTGTACATATAATTTATCAATAGAATTTTTTAATATAATATTATTATCATAATTGTCATCACAATCATCAATATTTAAATAATGTTTAAGATATACATTTAACCATTTCATTTGAAATTCTTTTGTTGGATAACGCTTATAATCAATTTCATCAATTTCAATACCAGTAAATTCAGCAAAATGATTACCAATATCAAATCCTTGAAAATTAATTGCTGCATATTCATAATCAATAAATGTTACACTATTTGAATTTTTATTATAAATAACATTTCCAAGTAATAAATCATTATGTGAAAATACTAAAGGGCTTTCAAGTTTTTCTAATATTTTATATAAATCTTCAAATTCTTTACGCAATGTTGTCATTGATGAAAATATTTTAGATACTCTGAAAATTTTATTGAAAAAAAAAATTAAAATATTTAAAATTTTATTTAATTAAATAATAAATTGAAAATATAATTTAATTAATTAGTTTAAGTAAATATTTTAAAAAATATAAAATATGCTAATACCAGACCAGCAAGTATCTGAAGGTACAACTTTTGGTACAACATAAAATCATATTTATTCAAGTATATATGTCTATTTTCCAATAGATGGCACGGTAATCAGAAAAAATTAATATTATTAAAAGAATATAAAAATCAAAACTTAATATACAATCAATCCGTCAAGCCACATGATGAGTATGGGCAAGTTGCATTGACGTAACTTTCCATTATGAATAACGCAAGTGAATATTACTCAGTCCCACATGAGTGTAGTTTTAAATGTTGTCACCAATTTATGAACTTATGAATGTATGTGTAAAATTTAGTTCATTCGAAGATAGTTATCGTCGGAGAATGTTTAGTCAACTGATTTTTCAAAAGTGGAAAGTTTTTGTAATTTTTTATTCATATAAAAAAAAAAAGGTTTGTAGCTACTTAAATAAGGATTTGTAGATAATATAAGAAATTTAATTTTTTATTTACATTGAGTAAGTAGGTAATTTCATTTTACTTATATCATATCTAGGTCATTTAAAAATGGATTATTATTTTAATTAACATCTGTGGGACTAAGCAAACATTCATAATTATACAATTTTAAAATTAGGTTCTAAATCTGTTCCTTAAACTAATTGTCTTTTATATCATTAACTATTTTTTGTTATTATTTATATTAACTAAATATTATATTTTATCAATCAAAATATATTTATATATTTAATATAATACAAATATATTTGTTCATTTTTGTTTTTTTTTAGTATGTAATTTGAAAGATAAAAAATAACAAATAGAAATAAAACCTAATATGGTAATCTTATATTGATTTTTATCAATTTCTAATACCAGAAATATTTTATATTTTGTCCGGTCTCAAATTTTTTTTGTTTAAGATGCGCACAGTTCAAAAATTTTTAAATAATGAAAAAAAAAGAAAAACAACAAAAAAATAAAAGAAAAAAAAAATCATTTTTTTGTTTGTATTGGTTAGTGCATCGAGTCTTCCTAGTAAAATTTGGTTGCAACGAAACCGATTTTTTGTAAATACAAGATTTACGAAACCGTTTTTGGTGTATACAGAATTTTCACCGATTACGTCAACATTACGTCAAAATACCTCGATGCAGCAGTTGATACCACCCATGTGGTTATTGGCTGAATAACATTATTTTTAATTCATCAGTTTTTCTAAAATATATATAATAAAGCAATATTAATAATGGTTTTAAGATAACTTAAGATTTTGCACGAGCGTAATAATTGGAATGTTAATTGTTGAATTGTACAAATCTTAAGCAATTTTAAGAATCTAAACATACATTTATGGTCTTTTAATGTCTTCTATATTAATTGATTAATGAGAACTGGATGAGAAATTAATTCTCATATATTTCTCATCCATTTACTTATCGATCTTAGATCCAATGTCAAAATCAGCTAAACGAGAAAAATGAACACTTCTGCATTATGTAATTATAAAATTTCAAAAAAATGGATACGAAATAGAATAGTGTAATAGACGTGTATGGTTACTCCTCAATTTATGTCCATTAATGATCCATTATTAAATTACCCATTAATGATCCATCATAATAGGGCCTAACAAAGTTTGACGATTGAGTTTGTGACGATTTATAACAAAAGTTGACGTTTGTAAATATGAATTAGAAGAAAAGGTTCAAAGTTCGTCGGTGAAACAAAAAATACAAAATATAAATCCGATACGTGTGCATATATGTAGGTGTGTCTGTGAATACGATAATTCTCGTAGTTTTCAACCGATTTTGATGAAATTTAGGATGAATGTTTTTTTCGTCAACAGTAAGTTTAAGCTGGTAAATGAGGCAAAGCGGATCAAGGGATCGGGAGGTTCCCATACAAAAAAACATTAGACTTTTTGAAAAATCCCGACTTCTGACTGTCGGAATGAGTTCAAACTTGATACATAGACTGATGGTAAATACCCATGAAGAGTAGGTTTCAAAAAATGATTATAGTGTCATGTTGTCTAGAGATTCTACGAGTTTTGGGAATTTCAAGTTTTAATATTTCATCAAAATCTCAAACGATTTGACCAAAAGCAAGACAAACTTCGCAGTCTTAATTAAGATTAAGAAGAATCTAGAATTAAAATCAATACTTAGTTGTTAAAAAAATAAAGTATAAATACGAGGTTTTACTAAACATATGAATCACTAATTGCATTTAATTGAATTTGCTAATAATATATGAATTTTTATCTTGCCATCAAGTGCATTAAACTCAATTTATTAACAGATGTTTTAGGAAACTATATTAACTATTACAAATATTTTATAAGAGGTGTATGCAAAAATTATTCAATTCTAAATTAAAAAAAAAAAAATAAAATTATCTCTTCCCCATCTATACTAGTCATTGGATTGCACAAGCAGTTTTAACTCTTTTCCTAATACTTTGTCTAAAGAGGGGAACCTGGTTTTTGTGAGCAGAACCCTGATACAACCATGGCTTTAAATTATTTGGTATTTTTTAAAAGCTTAAACCTTTCCGACCATAAAAATAGTAAAAAAATGTGTCAATAGCAACAAATGTGTTACAAAACCGGTTTAATTTATTATTTATTTAATACTTATAACATTTATTATAAATGTTTTTTATTTATCAGAAATAAAGTTCTGCCTTCCCACATCGATTTAAAAAGTTAACAAAAATTCTATTAACTTCTATCACAGTATCATCATAGTGGTCAATTTCTAAAGAAGCCACACTCATGTAGGTGCATAATTTTCCCACGCATCACGAACTAAAAGGATCGAATAAGCAATTAGTGATAATAGTAACGACTACCGGTCCAGCTACGTCTTCAGAAAAAAGTAAAAAATATTATCAACTTACTACCAAATTTTTTTGTAATAATATTAATTATTCAAATTAACTAAAATTATCTTCTATAATGGCGTTAATATATTATACTTTTACGATAAACTATAAATTAAAAAATATTTTACAACTGGATATAAATTAAAAAAAAATTGTAAACAACTTTAAATAATAAAACAACAAAAAAAAAATTAGCATATATGATATAATGATAATTTGCATAATAAAAAGACCAAATTAATTTACATATGAAACGATTTGTAATATATAACTTTATTATTATTTATTTGAATTGTATAATTAAATGGGAAGGGTGTAATAACATCTTTTTTTTTTTTTTTACGAGGGAATGGAAAGCTCGAAAGCCACAAATTAAAACTGTGCGATGTTTCTATGGGTAGTGTGCGACTTTAATACACCAAAACCACACCCTTTTTGAACCAAACTTTAGGAGGAAACCTGTGATACAAATGTACAGTTTGGTAACAGGTATGGAGATACGGAAAGATTTGGGATCATGGTGGAAGGTATTTGGGATTTCTGGATTATGGTGGATGGGGAAAATTGGATGGGGTATTTAGAAGAAAGATATTAATGTTCTTCTTAAATTTGGCTAAATCGTACATAATATATGCATTATCAACTTTGGGGAGCACACATTTTGGTGGAATATGGCTCCATAAACGTGATGAGCGTATGATAAACGAATTTCCATAAGAAAAAAAAACTTAAATATCCTTTATTTCCAATATGAATAAAAAATAAAACCTAATTTGAAATATTCCACTGTAAGACTGCCAAATACCCATTCTAATTGAATATAAAATCATCATCATCATCAGTAGCGCTACAGTCCTGTGTGGACCTTGGCTTCCTTCACAATTCTTCTCCAGATATCTCTATCTCTCACAGCATCTCTCCAATTTCTGACTTCGATTGTGTTTAAATCTTCATTCACATCGTCCAACCATCTTTTCCGTGGTCGCCCTCTAGCCCTTGTACCACTCAGTTGCCCATTTAATAATTTTTTTTGCATACGGTTGTCGTCCATTCTTTGTACATGGCCTATCCATCTAATATAAAATCAATTGGGCTTAATTCTCTATTCCGAAATTTTGAAATATTAATTCTAAAAGAAATCAAATTTTAAAAAAATGTAAAATTTTTGTAAAAAATTTACAATTTAAACAATTTTAAGAAGTTTTGATTTTAGAGTTGGTTTTAAAATCCGTAAAATTTTTTCAGGGTTATAAAAAAACAGAATGAAGCAGATTCTTAGAGCTGAATACAATATAAAGGTTTCAATTCATTTATTTTTTATGAATATTTTGAATATAAATACATACATATTTGTATTTGTATATACCTACGATACCAGATTCTGTTTTATAGGAGATTTTACAAAATAGAAGGGATGTATAAAATCTGGATTTAAATAATTTGTTTGTAGAGGAATTGGCCGCATCAGCCAAAAAATAGAATAACACAATTTACATATATTAATTTAATAATAAGTTAAAACTTGTGACATTAATTCCGAATTATACATGATATTGTAAAATTACCTAATGATTTGTGTCCTTAAGTGCTAATTTGCTTCCTGCAAATTGTATTTTGAATATGAAAATGTCTATTATTAATAAGGTTAAATAATATAGATGAATATATTCAAGAATTAGAATTTAAATTTAGAAATCAAAATGTAAATATTTAAAAAATAAATAAATACTTCAAGTAAAGAAAAAATGATTTCTATATTTAAGTTATTAATTGCAAAATGCATTTTTAAATTTTTAAATAATATATACAATAAATATATATATATATATTTAATATAATATATATACTTTAATATATTATAAGATAATATTATTGTATGCATATTTTATTATTTAGATTACAAATTGTTGTTTAAATTATTTCTAATTTGTAAATAAAAGTTATAATAACAACTAATAAATAATAAGTATATAAATATTAAAATAATAAATTTTGATTAGACAAAAGCCATGAAAAAGAATGAATAAAATTCAAAAATATAAATAAAGAAGTATTTAATAAATATAAATATGTATATAAATCAACTGGTTTTTAAACCATTGTTTTCAACCATTTTATATCATTGTAAATAATTGCAATTAATTTGTTTGTAAGTATAGGGTCTAATAAAAAAATATTTTTTTTTATTAATAATTATAAAAAATTTTTTAAACATAATAATTTGTTTACTAAAAGTATAAATATATTATTATTATTATCTGTCATGCAATTTGAAGGTTAATTTTTCAATTTAAGATAATAATAGGTATTTTACCTACTATGGTGCCTAATAAAAATTTTTCACAATATTATTTTGCATTAAAATTTTATTGTAAAATATTAAGTGTCTCAGTTGTATAAAATCGATTATATGATTAAAAAAAATTATTGATTATCAAATTATCATAATCAAACCATCTAATCAACAGCTGTATTTAAATATATAATGTGGTCTAGACTCATAAAGCTCAAGTCAAAGAACTCAAGGAAACAATTATAAATTAATTAATTAAATAAAAAATATTTTATGTACTTTTTATATTAATTGTAATTAACAATTTTACTAAGAATTAACATTACATTTTATTACACTATACTGATAAGTTGATAAATAAATATGATAGAGTAATATAAAATTAGTGTAAATATTAAATTAGTTCTTCAATTAATTAAATTAATAAATTAAAACAAATTATAATAATTATTTCCTTATACAAAATTACATTATTAATCAGAGTTAAGAACTTAAAAATATGTTCAAATACAGTTATCAAATATGTAGGATTTACACTTCTTCCAATAGAAATATACCATTTCTTTAAAGAAAATTTTTCCAGAAGATTCCATAAACTTACGCAAGAAGATTTTTATATTAATAATTAATAAATATGCATGCGTATTTACTGTCCATTTGCTTGAGACAGATGTCTAGAATTAGTTTGGATCACTTTGTATTCTATAAATGAATTTAACTTGAAATTCAAATTAAACTATATTTGAAAATTTATTTATTTCATACAAACTAATATACATATATGTACTATATATGCAATACGAGATTAATAACAAACAAAATATAAGGAAAAAGAGAAAGAGCGTAGTAGAGTAGACTGTATCAAATCTTGGATACCCGTATGGCTATAGACATTATATCATCCGGTTAATTACTTTTGGCAAAATTTTAATTACACAACTTATTTGACTTTCAGTTATGAACCAAAGAAAATATAAGTTGAAAGGAGCTCTTTGATTCCCTTCCACTACACCGATGGCCATTATAGTTAACTACTATTGACAAAATTTCAGACATCCAGCTTTATTAGGTATAGACTAGTAATGCTCATATAAAAGATGAAGTTGTATGACAACTACTCGATACCCAACCCATTGCAAAAGACTAACCAAATTTTGCAGAAACTTTATAAAAACCAAACTATTTTTGGCAAAATTTCCAATATCCAGCTTTACCATATAAAGAGTTATTTTTATATAAAAAAAAGAAATTGTATGGCAGCTACTCGAATCTGTGGACCATCTAGCTGGATCTCAATAGCGAAATGAGTTTGTGAAAAATTCTAAATCCTACCTCCTTTATTTTTTGAGTTATCATACGGACGGACTGGTATACATAGCTAGATCGATTTCTTTTTCGATTCTGATCCGATCCATACCTTTGATTCTATATCTAATATCAGTCTAAACGTAATGACAAACTTATTATACCCTTTTGATTTAAAGTCATGCGGGAATAAAAATAACGGAAGTTGTCAAATTCAATGCTTTGAATTTATTATAAAATGTATATAAATATAGTTGGCTTAATATATTATATTGTTAAAAATAAACAAATCAATTTAATTAATTATAAACCACTTTAAAAAGTGTGCTTGAATTATTAAAATTAAAAAAAAAAAAAATAAAAAAAAATTGATTAGATATATTATTTTTAAGCGTATATTTTCAAAATATGTATTTTGAAAACTATTAGTCTTAATCTGTCCATTCACCGTTATACAAAACTCGATTTTTCCAAAAATATTTATACCTATTCGAAACGGTTAAAGAAGCTTGAAATTCCTTAGCTTCATAATTCTTGGAAATAAATATGAAGGTATGAGTTATATAAGACAATATTTTTGTTCTGATCGTCTCTTGTTTCAGCTCAGATTAAGTTCCTTATTTTCAGCTCAGATCAAGTTCCTTAAACACCTGTAATTGGAACATCTGTCCAAGGTTTTTTGAAATAAAATACAAAAACTAAAAGTTCAATATTATATTTTACCATGTATTACCAGCTATTATTAATTAGAAAAGGTATCTTTAAAATTAAAGTGATATTGTATTAAATTTTTAATGTTAATTATAACACATACCCTTACATCGTAAATGTGTTTGGGACGTCGTGAATACAATGTCGCATGATCGTAAATGTAAACTTCAAAAATTTTACATTGTCACATGATCGTAAATTCATTTTACATTGTATTCGCGACCCATTTTCACGACGCGTGTTGTTAAATTGAGTATCGAAAAGTTTTTGGATACACAAATAAAAATATTAAAAGTTATTTGAATTTTGAAGTTTTAATTTGATTGTGGTCTGTTGAATTTTATTTTTGTGGTGGTGAAGTCCCTAATTTAAAAAAAAAAAAAACAAAAAACCATGGTGAAAAGTAAGTAAATTTTTAATTTTTGTGAGATGCTTAATTTTTTTATTACAATATGTTAAAATTTTTGACATTTCATTTTGACGCAATCGGGATTGTAAACACAATACATTGTATTTTCGACACAATGTGTTCAGAAATTTTACATTGAATTATTTTAACATTGTATCAGGTTGAAGTTTTTTTTACGACATTTACGATGTCACCCATGGAACATTGTTTAATTTTTAAAAATTCACTGTTTTAAAAACCCTTAAATTTTTGCATTACTTGTGCTTATTTTTTATTTTCGATTCAAGTTCAAGATTTTTTATATAGTTTTTGAACTTAACGAAAATCAAACATAAATTCTTACGTTTCTGAACAAAGTTCAACTAAATTGATTTAAATTTTAATATTCTCACTTAATAAAAAAAAAAAATGATAAACATATTAAATCAATAACTTTGTCGGTCCGTATGTACTTTTAAAAATTTATACTAGTGATTGTAGACAAGTGTTATTAAGCAGTTTGATGCTAAAGACTATTTATTAAGTCACCGCCCTGCCCTCATTTAATCTAAAAAAGTTACAGATTCTTCTTCTTACAGATTCGAAAGTATCGCATTAGCACTGAGCACTATTTTCCCCTCTTTGGTTTTTTCCGGATCTGAACTGAACTTACGACAGTTAATAAATTTTTAGGAGTAAAAGCAGTATTACCTTTATGCATATTTTTATAGCATTTTATATACATTCTTTTGCTTTCAAAAAACTATAACTCAATTGATTCAATAATATTAAACTGTCAATTTTATTGTGAAATACGATCATAAAGTGTGATTAGAAGAACACTAAATGTTTGACAGATAAATAACACTAAATATTTGACAGATAATTTTATGTTTGATTAATTCCGGACAACACTTTGTACTATTCCGTATTCGGAATAAATTTTGAGTGTCGACAATTTAGATTTTAGTGTGAAAGTACGATACTTTTGGATACAACCTAAATACAATTAAAAATAAATTATAATACAAAATTTTTTTTTTTTAAACTTACCTTTCATGTTTTATTTTATCACTAAATTGTTCCGGTATTAATTTTAATAATAATTGAGTTTTTGACCATAACATGGGTTCAAATTTACTATCATTATTACAACAACCATTATTTACAGCATGATTATCACCATTAGTAGTATTATTAAATATTGTTTCAGATGATTTGACTTTATGCATTTCAGCCATTCGTTGTGCTATTAATGTCCAAATTTGCGGTTGAATAACTGTTAATGGTGTTAATGTACAACCAGGTACATATTCATATGCTAAACCATTTTTAAATGTTGCAAATAATGATGGTGCAAATCCATATGTATGTAATAAACGTATATTACGTTGTTCAGCTTTACGATCTATTAATAATTCTGTATTATTACCATAAACTCGTATTAAAACAACATCATTAGTTGTATTATCATCATTGGTTGTGTTTGTGTCATTTTCATTTGAATTTTCAGTTGAAACTAAGTTATTGGAATTATTATAGGATTCATTTTCAGAGTTTGATGACATTAATGATGATGATGATTTTGATAACGGTAATTGTGATTTATTATAAAAACATCCAACCAATTTATTTGTAATGCCATCTGTGAAAAACTGAATTAGTTCTAAATTTTAATAAAAAATATTTAAAAATTTTTTTTTTATTTTTTTTAATTTTTTTTTTTGCAAATTTTAATTTTTTAAGTTATTTGCTAATTATTATATTTTTTTATGCAAATTACTTTATTTAAATAGGTAGTAAGGCAATTCAAATATTTATGAATTGTATAATAAATAATATTTTTATGGCATTTTTTTATTTGTTTCGGTCTTATATTTAAAAAGTTATGAGTTTTTTTTTATTTTTGAATTGCTTTTTTTAAATTTAAATAAAAGAATTTGTTATCTAAATTGCTAAGTATATTACGTACTTTATATTTTGATAAGATTTGATTATTAAGTTTTTTAATAGTACCTAAGTACTTTTATGTCATAACTGGAAATATTTAGATACATATTTAATTTTAAAACTATATTTATAAGTTTATTACAATTATTTTAATAAAACTTAAGATTATTTTTAAACAAGTTTTAAAATTATTAAAATATTATAAAAGGGGATTATTTTAATAAAATTAAAACTTAAAATAACATTAGGAAAATAATATAACGTAAAAAGTTATACGTATATATAATTAAATATATATTCCGATTCAGTGTTTCTAAAACATTATGATGTGTCAACCCCCTGTCAAATTGTTATAACTTTGTATTTATATCACAATTTGATTTGAATTTTTTAAAAAATTTTGTAATTATTTCATAAGTAAACTCTGTCCGAATCGAAAGTTGCTTTAATAAGTTTTGAAATTGTATCTTTGCCTTATTTTGTTGGGAGAAAAATTGTTAAGGTCTCATAACTTCTAAAGTAGTGGAAATAGACCGCATCTTCATTACGAATCTTTGTTTGTCTTGTCATGCCTGGATCACATATTTCGATAAGAAAAACGGCTAGAAACTGTATATTACATATATGATATATTAAGGCTAATATTCATTAGAACAATTTCCTGGGCAAAAGTTAGAGCATAGGCAGAAGATATAAGAGTAAACTGATCACGAAATAATATGAAGTACGAATATGGTACGAATGAACATTTCTTTCGTAGACTTTTGCATTTTTCGTAACTTTAAGTCGGAATTGAGAATCACTTCTTCGTAGATTATCTGCGACTTAGCCGTACGAGAGTATTTAGAATAGTGATTATGGTTTGATGAACGATATTTTATTTCAAATTATTTGCTATTGATTAAAATTTTAACATTTATTTTAAATTAATAAAATTTTAACCTTGAATTGTAAAATTAAAAAAATAAGGTTATGTAATTTATTTTTGTCACAACCCTAGAATTACTAGTACTAGAATGGAAAAAGAATGTTCCCGACTCTCTAATAGGATTTCCTATCCTGAGGTATTAAGACAAAAAAAATACATATGCATTTTCTTATGCGTATACAAATCGGTACGTGGTACGGCTACTTCTTTTGTCATTGTTTAAATTTGAATAAATGAGAATGTTTAACAAGCAGTTTCTCATTGGTTTTTTTGTTTATATTATTACATTGATATACATTTGGATTGTAAAGTTTGTATATTTTAAGTTATTTCGTATAAAGATATTTACTATTTGATTTAAAATACTATTAATTTAAAATATTTACTTTTTAATATTATATTTATAATTGAACAAAACATCAAGAAACAAATTTGAATAATATTAGCAGAAGAAATTGCAGTCAATTATTTTAAAAAATAATGAAATTTCCGTCAAGTATACATGTTTTTAGGTGAATTTTAATTAACTTATATATTTTGATTTATTCAGGTTTTAATTCATCGTGAAAATAAAAATAAGTAAATCAAAAACAAATCATAATTTTTGAACAAAACAGAAAGTTAGCCATTTTTAGATATGAACAAACCTTTTAAAAAAACTTAACGTTTCCGAATAAAAAATTAAAAAATTTTTTCTTTACCCTTTTTTTATTCAATTAAAATTTTATTTATTATTTAAAAATTTTAGCATTATAATATGATTTTCAGAACGGTCCCTTTATAATAATGAAAAATGGAAAGCAAAAGCAAAACGAAAATACCTTTAAAATAATTAAAAACAAAATAGTTTCTTTTATATTTCACTTAAAAAAAGAATTATTCGCGAAGAAACTAGTAAATACATACAAACGGTGCACGTACTTATTTTTGAAATTTGTCTGAAAATTTTTTCTCTGTTGCCATTCTAGCACTAGTAATTCTATGGTGACAACATATAAAAAAATTTTAATAATTTAATCATTTTGCCCTTTCTCTCCTATTGATAGTATACTATATGCCTCTCTTTCTAAAGTTAAGAATACTGGGCAAAATTTTCTCATGAAAATCTGCTTTTATGGTATTATTATTTGAGGTCAGTTCACAGAAACGTAATTTAGGAAAAAAAAACCGCTTCAACTTTCAAGAAATTATTTTCCTTAAACTACGTTTCCATAAGAATTAATTCAAAATTAAATTAAGATAAAATTAAATATTTGCAAAAAACAAAATTTTATTGTTTATAATTATATTCCATGTCGGGAAATTATGGTTTTTATTTTAATATTTAACTTATCTGTGAATTATTTTTCTGTGAATAGTCTTTCTAGAAACTGAGTGGTTACCATATTATGTATCTCATTTATATTGTTAATATGAATGTTTCAAGATAACAAATTGTTATCATTTATCATTTTGAAATAAATTTCGCAAATTAAAAGCTTTTCAATGTCAATGTTAACAATACCCTGAATTGTTAATGGAAAGGTCAAAAAATTCAATACTAACGTTTAATTTGTCAACAAAAAAGAAATAGAAATTCATAAACAAAAACAGAGTATAGACTTTGTCAACTCTGGAATACCCAATACCATGCGCGTACGCAGGGGGGGGTTACTGAGGGTTTAACCCCCCCCCCCATGATTCCAACAACAATATAAAAAACTATAATTAATAAATATATAAACTTAAAACAATTTAAGAAATATTCCGAATGCCGATATATATATAAAAATAAAATAGTAATAATGTACTTTCTATTACTAATAATAATAATTGCAGGACCCAGCAGTCGCGTTTTTAAATTTTCAAACGTGTATTTTTTTAAAAAAAATTCGGCGAAATTTTTTAAAAAAAATTCACACGAGTAGTGTTGCTTTGTTTAATTTACTTTGTTTTTTGTTTTCTCTTGAACTTGAAAGTCTAATTTTTGTTCTTACTGTTCATTTTAAAATTTGTTTTCTGTTGAGAAAGTCTAATTTCTGTTTAATGTTAATTTTAAAATTTGTTAATTCTAAATAATATTTTGTGAAGATGAATAACGAGAAAAGAAAATTAAAAAATTCTACTTTAACAAATTATTTTGTTAAAAAATCTAAAACAAGTGATTTAGAAAGAACAGCTGATCAGGTTGCTCCTGTTCCTAGTGAAAATGATAGTGCTGCAGCTTCGATAAGTGGATGTGAATGTGAGTCTCCATCAGGATCAGATTCAAATGTAATTATTAATGATATTAGTAATTTTATTGGAAAAGACCAATACGACGATGAAAAAAGATTATTTTTGTTGAAAAACGTTTGGTATCCTGATGACAAATTTGTATTCCCAGTTAGTGGAAAACGTAATTTAAAGTTTCAATACAGCTGGTTTAGCAGGTGGAAATTTCTTGCTTAATTTTTTATTAATTTTTCTTATATAATTTTTAATATATTAATTTTTCTTATATAATTTTTAATATGTATATAGTATATTACTTTTTTTCTAATAAAACTTTTATATTAATTTTTCTTATAATGTATAATTATTATTCATATTTCTTAATAAATTTTAATTTAGTTTTCTTTACAATTTTCTATAAAAAAGTTGAGAGAAAAATATACCTATAGGTAATTGTTTTTATATTGAAATAAAGTGAAATATAATTTGAATATAATTTGGTAAATAGTGCTAGCTATTACGTGAAAAAATAAAAATACATATACAAAATATTGTTTCTGTAAAATAAACTTTCTGTGTAAATAAACTTGTAGAAAATTATAAAGTAATTAGTTAAAATATTAAAAATTTTGCTAAATTAACAAAATATATTTGAACATTAACTTTGATTCTCTTTTTAAAATCATAAATTAATATTTTCAATATCATATTAGTGACCTCGTTTATGACCACCTCAAAAAATACAAAGTATTTTTTCTTAATTAAATTTTAAATTTAAAAGTTAATGTATTGTTTTAGCCAAAATTTTTGAGTTCAAAACAATATGTTTTGCAGCTGTATTTCTTATCCTACACAACTATGTTAAAAATGTCTTAAATTGATCAGCTAATTTTTTAGCCAGCCAGATAACTAGTGATTAATTATTAACTACTAATATAATAACATAGTCAATATTAGTTTAGCTGCATACGATTAATTTATCATTCATTCTTAAACTGAAATCAATCTAGTTATAAACAATTAAACTAGATTGTATATACAGAAATTTTTTTTTAAAGTTCTTCTACTAGTGATAAAGAATTCTCATTAGCAAGGAGAGATAATGTAAATTAGTATACTTATTTTTAATAAAACAGAAATAAATTGTATGACAGGTAAATATAGTTTTCTACTACTTATACTTTCTATAAAATCATTTTTTCTTGTTTACATCATGCTAAAATGGTGACGTGTCATAAGTTCCTGGATCAAAAGCACTAAGGGTAAATTTTATTTGTTAAATTATATTCGTGGTTCATAAGTCTCTAAATGAACTTTTGACCCTGGAACTTAAAACACGGCCCCGCTAAGTTTCTTAAAAAAAATATGTATTTAGTAACTATACAGATTTTGTAAATGCAATTATAATATAACAATCCGGCGGGAATATTTATTCCAATTAGCAAATTTAATATGCTAATTCTTCCATATAAAATAACGAGACTTTACAATAGAAACCACATTATCCATTTAGGATTTATTTCTATACGTTTTGTATTTTGCCAGTTTTCGCTAATGACATTTATTTTGGAAACCTTGGTAACTATGTCAAAAGTTTTTGAAAAGTTTAAATTAAAAAATCTAAATTTGAAAATCTTATATTTAATCAGTAATAAATTAATTAAAATCGAAATTAAAATATTTTTGTGTGAAAATGCAACATGTAAATTATTATTATGTATTTTTAAATGTCATACCTATTATGATATTTTAAAATTTTTGGGGGAAAAAAATAAACAAATTTAATTTATTATAAATATTTAATTTACTATTTCATTTTTCGTTTGTTTATTTTAAATAATTTTTCTTTGAAATAAAAATTAAATAGATACTTATACACGCCAACAGATTAAAAGGTGATTTTTAAAAAAAAATTTTTTACTAGCTTCCGAATCGTTTATATTTTAAAATAAAATTGGGCTGTCAATTACAAAAAACTTTTACATCTTAAAAATTTTGACAACCAAATTGAATTAATATAAGATTGAGAGATTTATTCTAAACCTGCAACCAGGCATGTTATATAACAGAACAAGCAGTTTTGTGAATTTTCAAAATGTTGGACTTCATTGTTGGGTAGCTGCCTTACAAATTTTTATACCCTGCTTATACATCCTGCTTTCAGTTCAAGACTAATTAAAGAAGACATTTAAAAAAAGGCAAGTAAAGCAATAACTAATAACAATAAGTATGGCAAGGCAAACTTATTTCAAAGTTTTGGAATTGATCTAATTCGAGTTGCCATAGTAATTTCTTAATATCTCTTAAACTAACAACACTAAACTTCACACTTCTTTGAAGTCAGTTAGTTATAATATAATAATATAGGACAAGCAATTTTGCAAAATTTAAAAATATTTGAATCTTATTTTTGGGGCAGCTGTATTACAAAGCTCTCAACCAAATAGCTGGTGAAAATAATTATTGGTTGTAAGGTTAAAATTAACCATCAGACATTAAAGCAATTATATTAAGATGGAAGTTTTTCCTATCGGACCCCACTACCGAAGGACTAAATTTATTGTTTTTTTTTTTAATTTTTCTTTTATTTTTCATTGTGTTTGGGAAATACTTCAAGTTCCTCTAAATAAGAATCCAAGATTTTTTTTAATATCGACAACATTAAAATGTCAAAATCCTTAAATTAACCTTGCGGTAGCGACGATATTTAAATACGAATTTGATACACAGTAAACCAACTAATTATTGCAGAAGTGAATTGCGTACTCAGTGTAGGGCTAAGAACCTTAACATTAAGAAGTTTTGCATGACATAATAGGCATTTTTTTTTTTTAAACTGAGCAGGATATGAACGATTTTTTTTTGTGCTGTAAGCGCTCAGAGCTTGTGATTCGTGTTTTTTTTTTAAATCAGAGTGCTCTGAGCGTGCTCTACTTGCTCAGTGGAAATATATCGACTACGGCTAAACAAAATAAAAAAATGATTTAAAAAAAAAAACGCCTAATATGAAGAAGTTATTAATTTTCACAACAACAGATTTGACTTTTGTTTAAAAATTGAAATTTTAAAAAAATTTTTTATGTATATAAAAAGGCGTAAAATAAAAAAAAGTATATTCGTTTATTATGAGTTTTTTTCAAGAGATAAGTAGTAAATTTAATGAGTTGGAAAGTTTTTTTATTTTAATTTTAAGATTAAAAACATTTGACGACAAAATTAAATATTTAATCTTTAGTTCCGATGACAATATTCATCTGTTATCAACTTTAATTAAATTTTTTTCTTTAAAAGACAAGCGAAATTTGTTGCCAAGTATTTGATTAAATAAAAAAGCGGGTTAAAATATAGAATTAAAGATTTTTTTTAAGCTTTATTTAAAAACATCTCCATATCTATTTAAAAAAAATCATCTAGTTTAAATAAATATTAACATTTTATGAATTTAAAAAAAAAAAATAAAATTCTTTATTATAGGTATTGGAATTTTACGGATCTCCTATCTAATAGTTATTTTATTATTGATTATAAAATAGCCTATCTACATAGAATGCTCTCGTTTCGCTCTCTACACACAGCTATCTGTCTAGCTAAGTTAAATGTATTGAATTATATGAAAGTGTCCACAATACACGCAGCCATGTCGCTGTCATTACGCAGTCATTAAAAAAATTATTTAACTTTTTAGCTTTCTCTACGTTTTTAAATGTCAAATAATTGAACTTTGAAAAATATTTTTAATTGAAGAATAAAAAAACATATTATCAGAATAAAAAATTAGTAAAATTATTAAATTTTTCTTTTATCTTGGATTAAATAATATCAAAGCATTATTCAAAATAGCTATTGAATATTTTTTAATTTTTTAATTCAATGTCAAAAAACGCTGTCATGTACATTTCATTGTGCACACTCCTTTGTTGACTAAGTAATGAGAGCGAAACGAGAGCGTCATTGTAGATAGGCTATAATAATATGGAAACTTTATTAAATATTATTTTTTGAATATAAATTATAAAAAAGTTTCATTATCAAAAAAATGGTTTCAGTACATGCTACTTAGACATTAAAATTCGTATACAAAATTTGGTGATAACCAAAAATGATATACGTTTTTACGACATTTTTATTAAGTCTTAATTTTTTTTTTGCGAAATTCGTATATTCTTTACAGATAATTAATAATTTAATTTTTTTAGTGAAAAGTTACAGTTATTTAAAATTTTTTTAAAGAAATGTGCTTATTATTTTCAATCTGTCCCATCATCTGTTGATTAAAAAAATTTCTAACGAGTTTAGGACAAAGTAATAAAATATGAAAGATTGATAGATTTAATTAAATTTGTATTAAGTATTTAATATAACAATATAATATACAAAATATAAACAAAAAATTTAATTGAATAATATAACTCACAGATACAGAAAATAACCTTTTTATAAATCAAAATTATTTAGAATAAATATAAATAAAATAGAGTTGTATCTAAGTGAAAATCTAAAACATGTTTCTACATGTTATAATGTCTATATTTAATGTTAAATTCATTAAGATCAATTCTTAAAATAATAACATGTATATATATAATGTGTCCATCCCATCGGGTATACACCAACTTCCGTAGAATTCTTATATCAATACCGATAATAAAGAATTTTTTTTTTTTTTTAAATTCATAATATGTTATTATTTATTTGAATTTAATTTAAGTTAGAACTTTAGTTTAACCAAAAATTTGTATTAATGTACTCGTATATACATATGTACATATTTGACATTTTTTTTTTTCATTTACATGCTCTGAACTTTTTAATGGTTTTGTTGACTAAAAAATTTTTGCTTACGTATATTTTTAACAGATGTGCTAATTAAAATATTTTATTTCGAGTTTAATTATCATCTGATTCCTAAAATATTATAACATATAATTATATGTACTAATATATTTATATATTATACGAGTATATATAAATTTTGTATGTAGTTAAAATGAAATATAATTTTTTATTATTTTAGCCATTTTTTTTAAAAATAATTTTTTTTTTTTTAATTAAATTAGTAAATATTAATTTTGAATTAATTAATCTTAGTACCTATAACTAGATTCATTGATAATTAAACTTCTTACTCGTATATATACATATAATATAATATTTTTTAAGAACTCCTATTTATTCTGAGCTTTTAAACTTATCGTTTCTAGCCGACCGAAATTCAGTACGATATTTTTTAAAATTGAAACTGAAGCGTAACAGACTTTTGTTTTCATGTAAAATCTAACAAAGATAGATTTATATTTATTATAAATTTTTTATTATAAATCAAATATTCAAATTGGATGCACAAGCAGAAAATACATGATTAAGTCTGAAATGGATAGTTAGTAAATTTTTTGTTGTTGTCTGTAATGAAGACGATTATTACAGTTGCTCCCTAAGGATTTTATGGTTTGTTTAATTTTGATTTTAAGTTATTTCATCTATTCAATTTTTTATATCCTTCGGGTCGGCCACCCGTTTTCAATAATTTTTCGTTCCCAGTGAAAAATATGTTAAGGGGTGTAATAAAGACCGTCATAATCACAAATGAATAAAACAAATTATTTTTTTTGGGCCCTTAATTTTACTTAAAAGTAAGTAGAAGCTTCCGATGCACTTCCGATGCTTGGGTGCAGAGGAGATCAAAATATCGATATGACGTTATCACATAATGGTACCTTATGACGTCACGGTTCTGAATATATATGTCATTTGTACCGATCTAGTGGTCGAAAAATGCATTACAAAATTTTCTTAACTTTTTGCAGTATTTTACCTAAAACATCATAATTTTAGCCTAAGACAAAACGTCATTTCGATATCTTGCAGTGCCCTCTGCGGAAGTAGGTATATCCCAAGTTTTTGAAGCCAAATTTTTAAAACCGTCTCATATAAAGAGGTACCCCATACCTCTTTTTCGTAAACATGAAAACTCAAAAACCAAATAGCTATATGAACTCTGAAATATTTCAAAAGTTCGTTTGTAGATATACTATCGAAATTGATCAGCGGGGTAGTTACCATCTAGCGTCTCCCATTTGTAGAAATAGGGAGACGGGTTTAAATCTCAGGGTTTAATTAAATAACGTATTTTTTTAATGAAACAATTTTCACTATCTTTATATAGTATTATTAATTCATTTAAAGAAATTTGGTAATGTTATCTAAAAGCATTGTAACGTTGTAATAAATAATGTTCCTTAAACTACAAAATAATTCTTTTACTTGCAGCTTTCCAAAAGTGAATACATAAGTAAAAGATTTCACAAGACCTTAATAGACATAAGCTAACAATCTTAAAAAAGTAATTTTATTCAAATTTATTATAGAAGTAAAACAATTAACAGTAAAGCCAACAAATGTTTAAAAAAAACTCTGTTGTTACAAGAAATTCGATTTTGGCACAATAACATTTTATGATTTTACACGATTCTCCTAAATGCTTCTAGCTATATTGACTTCAATATTTAGTACATGTAAAACCTTATAAACAAAATACAAGTTCATTTCCAGTTTAACAATTCTCCTTTAACTAAAAACTTCAAGGCCTGTCTTCTTGCCTTAAACATTTTATCCCTGTTCAACCCTTTAGACAAAATAAAGTTCGTTATGAGAACAAAGTTCCCCATTTAATAGACAATTTATACAAATTATTTTTTAAATTTTGCAATTGGATAGAATTTTTAGATATAGAAAATTATTGAATTTATAGGTTAGACTTGGGTCGGGAACGATGTGTCGAGTGAATAAAAATCAACTAAATTCTTCAAGTATTAAGCATTTTCAAAAGTGTTTACTAAAAGTAAAAGTTTGTTCTAAAAGTATATTTGCTTAAAATCAATTGAATAAAAAAATATACTTTTTAAAATTAAATTTAAGCATTCACTTCAACGAAGAAACTAATTTTCCAGAACTTACTACCTTTTACTTTTTTTTTCATTTCATTTGACAACAAAAATTATTTCAATTGAATTGTTGAATAAGCAGAAACATGGAGTTTCTTCCACTATTAAAGTTAGCACTCACTCCTATTTCATCACTAAAGAAAGTCATTAAAAAAGTTAAAATTGATGAAAGCGACAAGACAAAATCTTTTTTATTGTCCGAATTACAACGTCTCGTACTGGTCAAACAGCTGAATTTAATAAATATCGATAATCATAAAAGGAAACAATTTTTTAATTTTTTTTCAAGCTATTACAGATCAATTTGAAATTTTTAAAGCAAATACTTAGAAGTAAACTGTAAATACTATACTTTATTCACTTAAAACTAAGTATGAACTGAAAAATTTCATTATTAATAGCAAATACTATAAAAAAATGTAGTACCTACTTTAAGTTAAAATAAATTTTTAATTTTTTATTCACAAACTTTGTTCTAAAACTGGATTAAATGCTAGTATAAAGCATTGGGCCTAGTGAATAAAAAATAGTAAATGCTTCTACTAGTGGATTATTAAGTAAATACTTAAAGTTAAGTGAATAAAAAATAAGTTAATTCATTGTACTACAGTGTATTCATCTGTATTCATCTTTAATTATAGGCCAGGCTTTTTCCTTTTCTACTACCACTTTTGGAACCATAGATATTCCAGTTCAATTACATTATTTTTAAGCAAGTTGTCTAAAACTAGTCAGTCTGCAACTATTTTCTTTTTCGAAATTTCGTCTTCGCTAGACATGTTTGCGGAGTAAAATACAATGATCAATACATTCCTAAATGCATTAAAAAAATGCAAATTCATATGAGTCATACATGCTCACATTACATGCAGAATCATGTTTTTTAAGTAAACACTTATTATTTTTAAAATATAAAGTAAATACTTGGAAGTACTTACTTAGAATTTTCCAGCAATTACTTAGAAGTAAAAGTAAACGATTATTCACTTCAAATGAAGTATTTGCTTTTACTTGAAAGCTAATACTTTTTCAAATAGTAAATACTTTTTAGTATTTACTACTTTTTATTCACTTGGCCCATTTACTACATTTTATTCACTCGACCCATCTATCGATACAAAAGAGATTTTTATATTCGAAATTTAAAAAAACAAGTGATGAAAAAAACCAAGGGTTATTAAAAAAGCACATTTTCATAATAATATAGTGTTTCATACTGAATATTTGATCGGAATATAATATTGAAGCTTCAATGTTAATGTTTAATTTATTAAATATATACGTGGTGACTAAGTTACTATTTACTTATAAAAACCGTAATTTTTTAAATTTTTAATTTCTAATAGCCCCTCTATGGGGAAGGTTGCCCTATTTTTCAAGGATCTAATCCTCACTACTCCTCTTCTCCCAACTTTTTAGGTTCAAGGAATTAAATTGTGAATTCTAGCAAAATTTGAAATTTTATTTAGAATTTTACTATATAAGCAAAAATGGTTAAAACTGACAGACACTCTCTTCAATTTAAAGAACCGCTTGTTAATTTAAGAAAATCTTTTAACATATGTTAAAGTATAATGTTGGACCTAAAAAGTTTGTATATTAACAAAAAAAAATTTGAACAGGTATTCAAGTTACAGGTGTTTAAAAATAGCAAAATTTCAATTTTCGAGCTCTTATAGCTGCTGAACAGGGGACGTGACAAAAAAATTTTGTTAACCGACTCCTACTAATTTCTGAAGTTCTAACTTCTCCCAACATTTTAAGACCCCAGCTGGAACCGTTTAACAGATATGTGGGGCCAAAAATTTTGCAAAAATTGAGTTTTGCATAATGGTAAATTTTAGTACCGTATGGCAATCCTGTTCACTTTAGTGATATATTTTTGTAAAGCCTAAGAAAGCAGCTCTCTTTTACCGTTTTTAGATTGAAAATAAACCTAACAGAACTCTTGTTATATCAATTTAAATATAGGGCTTTTTTGGAATTTGCGGGGGCTGTAGCTTCGTCACCCTTCAAAATTAAGAAAAACCTTTGACACATGTTGAAATATATTTTAAGAGCTTTCAATTTTGTAAATCACAAAAAAAAAATTTAAACAGGTCTTCAAGTTACAGGTGTTTAAAAATAGCAAAATTTCAATTTTTGAGCCCTTGTAGCTGCAAAACAGGGGACGTGACAAAAAAAATTTGTTAACCGACTTCTACTTATTTCTAAAGATCTAACTACTCCCAAAATTTCAAGACCCTAGCTTGGCCCGTATAGAAGATATGTGTAGCCAAAAATTTTGCAAAAATTGAGTTTTGCATAATGGTAAATTTTAGTACCGTATGGCAACCCTAAACGTTTGTCTTTTAAAAATTAATAAAGTCTTTAAAACCAGCTATCTTTTGCCGTTTTCAGACTGAAAATACACCTAATAGAACTCTTCTTATAACAATTTGAATATAGGGCTTTTCCCAACTTTGGAGGGCTGCAGCTCCGTAACGGGTGGGGCTACAGAAAAAAATTCTTCTACGAAATTATTTTTTTTGTAATACCTACTTGTGGTTAAAATTTCTTTTCTCTATTTCAAACGATGTAAAAGTTTTTGTAAACATACGGACAGACAGACAGACAGACAGACAGACGGACGGACGGACGGACAGAGTGAAACTATATAGGCACATTTTTACAAAATTTTTGAAAATGTGCTAAAAACTGAGATTTTTGATTTTCCCGATTTAAAAAAAAAAATGAAATTTTGATTTTCCCAATTTTAAAAACGAAAATATCGTACCGCCCCCCTTACTTTAGATTTATATTCGTGTATTAAGTAATTAAATAAATAGTTTTAAGATTTTTTTTTAGATGATACAAACCTTAAATTTAACGTTATTTAATTTCCAATCAGTTCGTATCACTTTTAATATTTCTTTGGCACCATCAATAACATTATTTTCATCAATTGTTATCGGAATATTTGGAACATCTTCACTACTTGTTCTTTTAAAATTAATATTTTTATTATGTGATGATGATGATGAAGAAACTGATCCTGTAACTGATGATGACTTTAATGTTGAAATATTTTTATCAATATTTGTTATTGAAATTATTTTACTTGATTTTGAATTATTTTTAATAGCAAAATTTATACATTGTTTATTATTATAATCATTAAATATTTCAAGAGAATGATTTTCTGTTCCCATATTTTTATTTTTTTAATTTTTATTTTATTATATTTATTAAAATAATTGTTTTTCTTTATTTTTTTTTTATTTAATAATAAATTGTACTTTTTGTTTTATTTGTTTTTTTATATAATATAAATTTGTATAATTTAATTTGAATTAATTTTTTTTTTTTAAATTAATTTTTATTAAATTGGTTTGTTTTTTAATAAAATGTATTTATAAAATGTTTATTTAAAATTTGAATTTTTCTGTTTATTAAGCACCAAAAAACAAAATATTTAATGTTTTAATTAATTTAACACTGTAAATATAAAAAAAAAAAAATTAATTTTTTTCTCTTTTTTTAGATTAAAATGTATTAGAAATATACAAGAAATTTTTTTTTTTAAAAATATGTGCTAAAAACTGAAATATTTAAGAGATAGATGAGTCATTGAATACTTAACAAAATTTAATTTTTAATCCTAATCCTTAAAAAAAACTTATTAAAAGAAAATATTATATCAATTACAACGCATATGTACATAATATATATTATGTATATATTTTTATTAAATACTATTAAAAAATACCGTACATTGAATTAATTATTAAAATTGTATATTTTAATAATTAATTCAATGTACAGGGGTATTTTGTCAATAACCTGCCATAAAACTAGAAATTATTTCGCGGTTCAAAACTAAAACTTATTCATAGGTGATGAGTGAACACAATATTCAGAGAGCGCAGCTTCAAATTTGTAACTTCTACAATGACGCTCTCGTTTTACTCTTATTACGTAGTCAACAAAGGAGTGTCTATAATGAAATGTACATTAGAGCGTTTTTTGACATTGTTTTGTTTACAAATTTCATGAATTGTAAAATATTCAATTGCTTAAAGTTAATTGTACACTTGCTGGATGGCACAGTGGTTGAGTGCCGACCTTTCACGCGGAAAGGCCCGGGTTCGAATTCTAGTGAAAGCGAAAAAAACTTTTCTGGTTTTCGATTCGACTCTCCATTGGGTTCAAATTAATGACATAATCAATAAATAATATAACTCACTGATATAGAATACCATATAACTCAAATACAAAATATTACAATATAAACAAAAAATAGAATTGTAAATATTGAAAATCTAAGACGTTTCTACATGTTATGAGGCCTAGTACTACCTCATGTTTAAATTGTATGTGGAATTCAATAAGACCAATTCTATTAACACGAATATAATATGACCCCCTGTTCCAACATGTACCTATGGTATAGACAGGCTTATTAGCCTAACAGTTAAACAGTTGGCGCTTAGAAAAAAAAATATAGCTATTTTGAATAATGATTTGATATTATTTAAGCCAAGATAGAAAAAAAAATTAATATTTTTACTAATTTTTTATTTTGATAATTATTGTTTTTATTTTTAAAAGTTCAATTATTTGACATTTGAATACGTAAATAAAGCGAAAAAGTTAAAAGTTAAGCAATTTTTTTTAATGACTGCGTAATGGTTGCGTCTATTGTAGACACTTTCATATAATTCAATACATTTTTTACATTCAATACTTAATTTGACAGATAGCTACGCGTAGAGAGCGAAACAAGAGCGTTCATTTTAGATAGGCTATAAAGGTTTTTTTGAATAATTTAATTATGAAATATATTTACCAAAATATATATTATTAAATTTATTATATATGTATAAAAATATTTAATATTATATTTATGTAGGTAAGTATATTGTGAAAATTTTTATTAAAAAAATATTAATATAAGATTATATTGTATGTCCTATATATTTAAAATGAAACAATGAAATTTAAATATCAAAATTGAAAAGAATCAAACAAATTTTATTTTTCTAAAATTCGTATTAGGCAGATATAGCCATTTGAGAGATTATTTGGTAATCTCACATCCTTAACGGATGATCTGAATAACGGAAATTGGATTATATCTATACTGTATTTTTATTATAACTACTTATACATATAACAAAGAAGAACCATTATATTTCTTTTGTATAATAGTACTCTGGTTCTACTTTAACAGTCAATTGAATTATTTAGATTCATTTAATACTCGTAGTTCACTTTTTTCATCCTATAATTCGTTAAAATTAAAAGTAATTTGTGTAACTTTAAATTATTATAATTAAAAAAGTAATAAAATACTTTGAATAAGAAAAAATAAAATAATATAAAACAGCCGATTTTATATAGAAAAAAAAAATATTTTCTTATCAGACATTTATTTTTTACTCAAAGCATTGTTGAGAGAGAGCACGCTTAAACTAAAGCGAGCACACTCTGAGCAAAGTTCTACTAAACTGTCCTTTTTGGAGAAACTTTAGTTTATTTTAATTTTAATCACTTTAACAAAGCATTTATATTTGTACGTAACACGAATATCGAGTAGTGAGGTTCCCGTTATGAGAACTTTGAGAGTTTACGGTTTTACGCTCTGCTTTTAACTAAGAAAAAACAACGTATATTATAATATATCATATGTTCATATATCTTATATGATAAAAAAAACTTTGAAATGTATAAAATTTAAAATTATAAATGCTTTATACCATATTCACACTACGGTTCTATAATATGTTATAGCGATCGTATAATATGTTATAAAAATTTGCATTTACACTATGAAAATTTGACGTTTTTGGTTGTTTATAAAAAAAATTTTATTTACAAATCATAATGGATTCTAAAAAAAAAAAACTATTTATTTTTTAATGAAAATGATAACAAAATCATTCAAGAGAATGACAAGTCCTTCAAAGGTTATAAAAATCTAAAAAAAACTTTAATAAATCGAAAAAAAAATCGATTATATCAAAAATTTAAATATACAACCTTGAAAAATAACATGTTATACTGAATAACTAGTTGTTATCATATTATAATTGACAGCTTTTTTTCATACAATATTTCAAGTTTATAGGCCATGACATTATAACAACTATATAACAAGTTAAAGCTTATAACATGTTATAGACTCGTACTGTGAATAGGGTATTAAGTAATTAAAAAAAAAACTATTTTAGTTAAAAAAAATACTTTTCAATTATTTCCAAATTCCTGTCTTTTAATGTCCATTAGTCAGCCGTTTATTACTTATTTAATGCCAACTTTCAATAAATTGAGATAATGAATGTTTTAGATTTCATCCGCATACTCATTGGTAGACATACTTTAAAAAAGTATGCCTTTGGATGGTAGCATACAGGAATATGCGAATATAGACGGAAGCATTTATCCAAATCTGATTATAAATACTATGAAAGTTATTGATAAATGGCGTAAGTATAAATGGCGTTTAACAAATCCCTGATATAATTTTTTTCCCGCAGTCTATTACTTTTGAAAGGTAAGTAATTGATGGTTTAAAAAATATGGATGGAAACACATTTTTCTAAATGTATTAAGAATAAATTTAAATCAATATTACATATTTGAATTAAAAGTACAAAAGGGTGCGGATAATCGAAAATATTTAGGTATTACTTAAAACCAGTCACCAATAAATAAATTGGAAGTTATTTTTCGATTTATTCACTATTATTTTCTAAACGGTATCCGGTCAGTTTACAGAAAAACAATTCACATTAAAACAATTCCCGGAAAAGCAATTCACAGAAAAACAATTCATAGAAAATGTATAAAAAGCAATTTACAGAAAAAAAAATTCACCGAAAAACAATTCAATAATATGTTTTGGAATTGTTACTGTTCCTTGCCTGATTCTTCGAATACTTCTTTTCATGGACACTATAGAAGGCAAATGTGGTTTAACTGCGTTCATTACTTTAGTTGAACAATTAGCTACTACTAATTGATTAGAATCTTTAGTCAAGTCTGCTTCACCCTTTAAATTTTCCGTGATCGGATTATTGCCCACAAGAAAATTGCCCACAAAAAATAATTTATAAAACAGAATTGCCGCTTTTTCCAGAATATTTAATATTTTATTTTAAATCACTAATAGATTATCTCCTAGATAGAATATAATTTTTGATTTTTTCTCTATTTATTTTAATTTAATTTTTATATTTAATTCAATTTTCTGTGGGCAATTTTCGTGTGGGCATTTTTCGTGTGGGCAATAATCATCGAATCAAATTTTCAATACATCTTTTCATTATAAATAAAATTTACCTATTTAGTTCAATAAATATTTTACCTATTTAACTATATCATTCTTTGTTTTTCTATGTAAATAGTGTCTTATTTTAAGGAAGAATTAATTCACAGAAACGGGTTTTACGGAAAAAATAATTTCTTGAAAGTCGTGCAAAATTCTTCTAAACTATATACTCTTCACTGAGTTATATACTAGTCCTCTTGAAAAAAATTCAACGAACAGTATTTTTAAATTTTTTTTTTGGACCACGCTTCTTATTATCTATAAAACTAAAAATATATTCAAACTTATTATCTATAAAACATTATTTGTAAATATTTTTGTGAGAAGGGGCTTGAGTAACTACTACTAAGTCAAGCTGAATTTAGATGATTTTACCCTAACTAATTTTAAAATTCTATATGAAACATCTATTATCTAATTTTTCTATATACATTTTATATATTGCAATACCTAATCACATTGAAAAATTAAAAACTCCAAATATAAAATAAATTAATATTTTAAATTATTATGTAAATAAATTAAATTTATTATTTAAAAATTAAAAAAAAAAATAAAAAAACAAAATAAAAACGTTTAAAATCTCTATCAACCTTATATTAAAATTAAAAGAAAAATTAACACGTAAAAACGTAATTTACCTATATATATTAGAAAGTACAAAGGAATACTTAATATACATATACATTTGTACACAGCTGCTCTGTTTTATAAGTACTTTACTTGGCTTCGGTTCTACACTCTACAGTTAAAATTTATAAACAAAAAACTCTTACTTTTAACCATTAAAAAAAATAAACAAAGAAAATAGCAAAGCTTTATATTAACACCTTTTTTTATTATTATTATTTTTTTTTTTTTTATTTAACCTTTAAATTTGTAAATTTATATGTATACATATATGTATTTAAGGTAAATAAATTGTTAATAGAACATGTACTACATAAAATTAAAAAGAACAATTAATAAAATCAAAAAAGAACAAAAGAAAGATAGGTATATGTATAAAAGGTATTCCAAAAATCCAATTCAATTGTAAATATTATTTAGGTTCATATGTACATACATATGTACATATATACAAAAAATAATAAACAAAGAATAAATATTATAAATACCTACCTATAATTATCAAATCGTATTAAATGTTTAATTTTAAAAGTATGCACATATACAGGGTGTCCGCGACTTAAGTACGCGCACTACACACAGTGATTGGGGGCATTAAAACAAACAAAAAATTTTACTGGAGGGGGGGGGGGGGGGGGGGGGTCTATTGGGGACCCTTTTCGAGATATGAGGGATTAAAGATTTAAGGAGACTTTTCATAAAAAAATCAATAACTTTTGAACAGCTTACTGTAGAGAGATAAAAATAAAATCAATTTTGTAGAGTAAATTGTCAGCTTTAATTTTTGTGTACTAATGATCCCCCCAACTGTTGGGTAATGAATAATGATATACCCAACAGTTACAAAGATATGAAGGTTCAAAATGATTTAAAATTTCTTATAAAATATTAATGAAAAAATAAATAGATAAAAAAAAATTTCATAATTTTTCTGTTTGAATCGATTGAAAATAACACATATCAAAATGTTCATATCAAAAATGGTTAGAGATAGAGAAAAAGTTATTATGTACTAATTATAGGACTTGAAAAGCTGTCTTGAAATATGCTATAAAAAAGTACCCCAAATACAGTGTGCTTCAAAAGAAAATAGAGTTTGAAACATCATTTTTTAATTTTAAATCATTTTTAACCTTCATTACTTTGTAACTGTCGGGTATAGGGGATCATTATTCCACAAAAAAATAAAACTGACAACTTACTCTACAAAATGGATTTTATTTTTATCTCTCTACAGTAAGCTGCTCAAAAGTTATTTTTTTATGAAAAGTCTCCTTAAATCTTTAATCCCTCATATCTCGAAAAGGGTGCCCAATAGACCCCCCATCCAGTACAATTTTTTGTTTGTTTTAATGCCTCCAATCACTGAGTGTAGTGCGTGTACTTGAGTCGCGAACACCCTGTATATTATATTTATTAATTATATATTTATATATATATAAGTACCTATGATGTATAAAGGAGAGTTTTATTAACACTAAAAATAATTATTTTAAGACTGAACTGAAGTCTGAACCCTTTTTATTTAAATGAAATAATATTATAACTATATACATATGCGTTTTCTTTCAAATTTCTACATAATTATCTCATTAATCATAAATACTTATTTATACATACAAAATTTATATTGTTTATATAATATAACTATCATGTTCCATATATACAGGCCAGTGATGAAATCTTCGATACAATTGTACTTTTTTCAATACAATTGACTCCAGAAAATACAGTAGTACACTCGAGTCTAAATTCAATACACTCCACTACGCATTTTTTTCGAAAATATAAAATATAGTAATATATAAAACTTATATATATATATATATAGGACCAAAGTTTCTCTAATAAAAAATGAACTGCATCAATAAAGTTTAAACATAAATATGTTTAGAAATATATATCGCTTAGCTCAACCACATTCCTCTGCAAATATTGAGAGAATATTTTTTTAAATCAAAATTTAGTGAAAACAAAATGCAGAAATAATATACTGCAAATAAGTACTTGCTCCACATTAATTCAAAGCAGGGATTTAATTATAAATGACCAGTGCCATAGCTTTACGGTGGAGAGAGACTTAGGTATATACTCGTAAGTGTTTCAAAATAAGTTTCTAGGAGTTTTCCGGTAGCTGGATTTTTAATAAAATATTAAAAAAAGTTTACAAAATGCTGCTAGAGTGGCAGACGAAATATTAGTTTAAGGTTTAAAGATAAGAATTATGTGATTTTTGTTTTTTAATAAACTTATATTTATTTCTGTTTTATTAATGTTTAATTTTTTTATTAAAACTAGTCCTTTTTAATGTAGTTTTATTGTGGAGATACATAATATAAACAAATTTCAGTACAATTATTCCCAATTTAGTACAATTTTTATTATTCTTTTAATACAGTTCATTTTACTCATTTTTCATCCCTGATACAGGCTATATATATACAGGCTATATATATAGTATACATACATATGTATATAGTTTTAGCTACATATATTTGCGCTTTCCTTTCTGAAGCTTTTTCCTTTTATCAAAAACAGCTGTTCAATTTTTTTTTTTTTTTTTTTTTTTTTTTTTTTTTCAAAATTTTATATAGTCTATATATACTATAGTCTCTAAACTCAATTATATAATATACTAAATAGTAAATAATAAATGCACATATTTATCACTAAAAGAGAGAAGGTAAAACAAGGAAATTCATAGTATATATGTATGTATGTATGTAGATAGTCACTATAGTAAATAGTTTTTAAAGCACATGGATAAATTATTTTCTTTTATCCTATTTTATATTTCAATAAAATAATGAGCAAAATCACATTGAATACCTATATATATGTAAATATTTAATACATTTATATAATATAAGTGTACATAACATATACAAACATATTATAAATATATAGGCATTAATATTAAAAACATAATCGATTTTTCCATTTTCAAATAAAAGTGAAATGAAAATAAAAAATAAATAGATTTTTTGTTAAAATTTTATATATACCTAGGTAGGTATACCTAGTTAAATTATATTTTAAAATTTTAAAATTATTGAAATGGATTATTATTAATAATATTAATTAAAACAATTTTAATTAAAAAAAAAAAAACAAAAATTGTTTGCCAGAAGATAAATAATGAATTTTCTTTGATAAATCGATTTTATACAAAAATATTTTCTCACATTAATTTATAAAATCTGTTGTTTTTTTTTTTTTTTAATTAAATGTATTTTTATTTATAAATATTAATGAATAATATTATTTTTATTTTATATATAGGTAGGTATATATATATTTTTTTATAATTATAATGGCGCCACTAACAAAACAAACACAATTTTTTAAGTATTTTTAATGCTTCATGAAAAATTTTATTTTTTTTAATTCAAATTTCGTACATAATGTATACACTTTTTTAATTCCGAATTTAATTGATTTTATTTTTACAATTTTTTCTTTTTTGTTAATTTCGAATTAAATGTGTACTAATTTTTTCTTTTTTTTTGGTATAGGTATTTTAGGGTTTTATTATTAATATAATTTAAATTAAATTAAATATAGAATAAAAAAAAAAAAAAAAAATTAAATTATTTATAAATTTAAAAAGTTAATCACTGTTTTTTAATGAAATACCTAATCATATTATTAATATTTTATTAATATTATTTAATTATTATTTATTTATTTATAATATATTTATTTCAATCATATGATTTTAATATATAGGTATATACTTATGTATATTTAGGTTAATTTTAAAATTTTTTTTTTAACTTGGTTAAAGATTATTTCTATAATTATATTCAATTTTATATATAGGTAAGTAGGTAGATTAGCTAGATATTTTTTTACACCTAATTGAAAAAAAAAATAATTGTTTTAATGCATTTTTACAAAAAAAAAAAACGAAAAAAAAAAACAAAAAAAATTAAATAAAAATAATATTCAAAAATTTAAAATTAATGTTATGAGTAATGACCCCCTTTTTTTTTTATGTTTAGTTTAGAAATATTTTAAAAATGAATTTTTCTTGTATATTATACTACGCATATATGTATGTACATTAATGTTTATTATATATATTTTTACACCAAATATCACCACCGTTCTAGAAATCTAGATGTTCTATATTTTTATTTATAAAAATTTAAATTTTTAAATTTTTTTTGTTAATATAAACATTTAATAATATATTTTCAAAAAAAAACTAATTAAATGAAAAAAAAAACCAAAATTCTTATTAGGAAGCATAAAAGTAAAAAAAAATTTAACAAAAACTTTTCAGAGCAACGACTCAATTGTGACTAAAGATTAAAGAGGAAAACTTACGTGTTTATAGAATACAAAATAATGTAATAAATAAATGCTTTTTTTTTTCATTTATAAATTATACATTATATATATGTAATATGTATATAAATATTATATACCTATTACCTATATGTATTATTTTTTTTTTAAGTTTAAGGTCTTTTTACAGCAGAATAAAGTAAAGCAAAAAAAAAAAAAAACAAAAGGAAAGAAAGAGAGGAGATTCATATAATAGAGTAGAGTAGAGAGACATAATGAGAAAATTAATTTATTATTTAAAAATTTATTTACATTAATTTGCTCGCAAAACTTAAATGTTTATCTTTATTCTTTATATTTATACCAAATAGGCTATAGAAATATAGTATATACATATTATATACCATAATCTATAGACTAGTATAGTATAGTTTTATCTATACTCTAAAAAGTTATGAATTAATATAAAAGGGATTTAGATTCACATTCAAATAATTATATAATTATAATTATTAAATTATATATTATATTTATTTTGTAAATATGTTTTTTTTTTATTTCAAGTTTTATATAATATAACCCTACACATATATATATATATATATATATATATATATATTATATATATATTTAATTAATTAAATATTTAATCTATATATATAAAAACGAGGAAGAGTGTGGTAGAGTAGATTGTGTCAACTCTGGGATACCCGCATGACCGTAACATATACACTATATCATGCGGTTATATACTTTTGACAAAATTTAAAATATTCAGCTTTATTAGGTGTAGAGTAATGCTTATATAAAAGAAGGAGTTGTATGGCAGCTATTCGAACCCTTTGCAGTAGACCAACCAAATTTTGCAGTAACTTTGGCCATTACACTAAACTATTTTTGGCAAAATTTCAGACACCCACCTTCATTTGCTGTAGTGTAATCTTCATATAAAAGAAGGAGTTGTATTACAGCTACTCGAACCCGCAGCAGTAGATTATACTAAACTATTTTTGGCTTTCATAGGTATAGAGTAATGCTCATATAAAATTAGAATTTGTATGGCAGGTACCGGAACCCGTGGACCAAAATGGTTGGATTTAAATAGCGATTCCGGTTTTTGCATAAAAACGAATTTGTGAAAATTTCATAATCCTAGCTCCTTTATTTTTTGAGTTATAGTGATGACGGACGGACGGACGAACGGACGGCCATACATAGCTAAATCGATTTATTTTTCGATTCATATCCGATCCATACACTTGAGTCTATATCTACCCCCTTTCCTTCTCTGCGTCACAAACGTAATGGCAAATTTATTGTACCCTTTCACTATATAGTCATACGGGTATAATTATGATTATTGTTTTCAATTTTATAATAATAATTTATATGAATTGAATTAATTGAATATTATTTTGGGATACATTTTGAGAAAAAAGTATTTTAAGATTAATTGGTGAATTATTTCATATCATTTTTTTCATATTGATTTTGATAGTTGTTTTGTTATTATTCCCCTTTAAATATTTTTGAAAAATATTTTGAAAAGAGATATAAATATTTTTATTAAATAAAGTTAACTAAAAAATTAAATAAAAATGTAAGCTTTGTATTTACATATATGTAAAAAAGTGAACTGATCACTACACTACTTAGTAATATGAAATACGAATATTGTACGAATGATTATCTCTGACTTAACTGTACGAGGGAATTTAGAATAACTGTTATTATTTAATATTATTTAAATATTCCAACGAAACCCTTAAAACAAAAAACCACAATATAAAAAAACCTGTAACCGGAACGTATAATTAGCAAAAATTTTTTTTATTTTTTATATATTTCTTTTATAATTTAATATTTTTATATATTTTTATTAGTAAAAATGACAATAACTGTTAAAGCAGTCATTGTTTTTTATTTAGTACAATTGTCAATCAAAGAGTACAAAAGTACGGTTGATGAATGATGTTTAAAAATTTTGTTTTTACCAGATACATTTTTCTACAGTCCCACAGATGTCTCTAGTATCAATTAAAATAAAAAAAAAATTTTTTATTAAACTTAAATACATAGTAATTTTTTGTTTCTTTATACCGCAAAACTTGATTCTAAATTCGTACGTAGTATACTTTTTTTTCGAAATTCGTAAAATGGCAATTCTAAATTCCTACGTAGTGTAAATTAAACGTCAAAAACCTTGAATTGCTTTTATTTGCAGTATATAAGTTTTTGAAAATATTTTTAAAAAAGTAAATTTGGATAAATGTTTTAAAAATGTAAGTATTTTTTTCTCGTTTCTTTTATAAAATAAAAACATTTTTTTATTGTATACAAAATAATTTTTTTTTAACTTGTTTCTAAGAATTTAAAATTTTTAAATAAAAATTCACACAAAAATCTACTTAGGAATTCAAAATAGTGGTGTATGAATCGGATCAGCATTATAAAGTAAATCAATGAAACTTTTAGAAAACTGCAATAAAAGTTTTAGAGTCCTTATGTATCTTAAGGATTACACTACGAAATTGAAAATAAAAACGGTAAGTTAAGGGTGTTTTTAAAAATTCAGTACTAACTTTTCTAACAGAAAGTACTTAAGCCCAGTATTTTTTTTTATTAAGTACTGCGAAGTAAGTACTTAATATGGTGAGTTTTCAGTATTTTTGAAAAGTAAATGTTGACGGTAAGTTAAGTTGGAAATTTTTTGCTTTCTTTGCTGCCTGTTAAATAAAATAAAACAAAATAAAATAATTTAAATAAAACGATTAACAAGTAAATATGGAAGACGACATTGAAGAAATTTAAGGGTAAATTTTTTTTTTTTTTTTTGTATTAAATAAATTAATAATTAAAATTTTGATTTTAAATAGTACTGCGATTCAGATTTATTTCTCAGTATTTGAAGTAGAGATATTTTGTTTTTTTTAAGAACTGTTTTCAGTTATTTCTTTTCAAAAACGCCTTAAAGAGCCGGTCTTGAGACTCCTCGGCGGAAAGCAAAGTGTAGATGCCATAGAAATCGCCAAAACCAGGAGTGGAAGCACGTAACTTGTTTCGAATTTTTCAAAAATTGGTAGCACGTAAATTTGTTTCGAATACTTTTCATTTGTTTCGAAAGTTTTTGGCAACACGTAAGCTTTGTTTCGAATAGTTTTTTTAGTCGTTTCAAAATAATTTGTGCGATAGATATATAGTTAACGCAAAAAAGTACAATAAAGGTAAATTTTTATAAAAATTTATTTTAAACAATATATTTGAGAAATTTTTGGATTAAATATTAAAAAATTAATATAATTTTAGCTACCTATTTAAAATAAAAATAAAATTTCCCTAAAAAGCAATTTTTAATTAAAATCACTAGCTATACATAGTTATAGGTATACAGTAATCAAATAGTTATCAAATATTAATTTTAAAATATAATTAATGAAATGAAATTGTTTTTAATACTTACATTTTTAATATCTATTTTAACAAAAGAAAATTTAATTTTTCAAACGATTAAACAAAGATAAAAATTGCGTACAAACCATATTTAGTTTTGTACAACAAAAAAAAAACAAATAAAAACCATTTAAATTTTCAAAAGAGGTAAAAAAATATAAAAGATAGATAATGAATTTGAAACGAAACGGAATTTTTTGAAGTAAAACTTTTGTTTTGTTCATTTTTAATTCGAAACAATTTACGTGCTGCCGTTAAAATTTTGTTTCGAATAATTCGATTCGAAACAAGTTACATGCTGCTGCTCCAGTCTACGTATTTTCGGAACCAATAAAACCAGATGTTTGAAAATTAAAGTCCGTATGCAAGCAATTTTGCAAAGTTTTGAAATATTTGGACACCATTTTTAGATAGCTGTCATTTAAAATCTTGAAACCGATTTCTTTGAATCTAAAGAAACTACCGGTTTAAAAATAAAAATGAGCAAGTAAAGTAAAAAGGGCAAGTGCATTGACAAAATTGGATATTAATAAGACCAACTTTTGGGAAAGGACAAAAACTATTGTGACTAGTCGTATCATGACTTAGGGCCTTATGGTGAGTGACAATTATCAGTAGTCATTTATCACAATTTGTAATATAGCTTTCAAAAATTTTTATTAACCTTATCGTGAGTATCAAAAACATGAAAAATTTCATATCTATTGTGAATTTAATCAAATGTCAACTGATGTTTAGAAAAGTAAAATCAACAAACCATGCACCAAATCAAATCCTAGCTTTTTTTTTATTTTATATTTACACGAAGTTGAATTTTTGATTTATTTATTATATTTATATAAAGTCGCATATCAATCTTTTTTTTAATATAAAGTTGAATGTATTTTTAAAGTATTGTGATTTTAAAGAAAAATTTAAAAAAAAAAAATTGAATGTCAATTAATCCCAATTCACAATACCAAATTTTTTAAAAAAAATTTATCACATATGTGATAACTGACACTCACAATAAGGCCCATAGTATCTAATATATTTTCGTAGATACCATATTATATAACTTTGTAAATTAATTATTCCTATAATTTTGATAGATTAAAATCATAAATCTTCAAAACTGTTAATTATATTATTTAATAAGTTCATTGCTAGTCCTCTATTAAACAATAACTGAACCAAAAAAACGAAAAATTTTATTTTTATTTTAAAATCAAAATCATTATTTATAACTTAAAATATAATCAGTTTTATTTAATCCTGCGCTGGACATTCAAAATATCTTAAATTATAATAGGAACCCTTAAAAAACATAAAACGAAAAAAAATTTAATTTGAGAATGATTGTAAATCTTTAGTTAAAAAAATATATAATTACACTTGTCATTTCAGTCCCAATGAATTTTATATAAATAACCGGTTTTAAAGAAAAACAATATTTTTGCCATGATGTTACGAATTCTTCCTGGTTAACAATTGTTTCCCAATCTTTCTTATTCAGAGAAGTTTGTATTTTAAATTTATATTTATTATTGTCTTCATAAAATAACAGTCGTATTGACGATATGTGATATGGTTGATCTAGAAAAGACACAAAATAATTCATAATTATTGTAGTTTTAAAATTAAAAAAAATTCATAAATTAAATTAAACTCATACTCAGTCTTATTAAAATGTTAGAGTTGTTGTTGGTGTAACGCGTATAACCTAAAAAGTACAATTTAAAAAGTTAAATAATAATCAGTTTTTCACAGAATATTTTAAGGTATAATAAATATGTTCACCTTTTTCAATATCACCATTGAGTAAACCTGAACCTGAAGGTCCTTCAAGAATAGTCGCTCCCTTTGTAAGTAAGGCAACATTATCTTTTGGTACAATAATTCCATTTTTTATTTCTGGTATAATTTTTCTCAAATACGCTTCAAATTTTACAACATCGAAATACTGAAATTATTTATTTTTATAAACAAATTTTTTTAATACATATTTAAAAAAACATTTTTATTTTATTTAATTAATTTGTTTTCTTACTTCGTTTTTAGAACAATGGGTTCCAACGATTTTAATGAACCTAATAGATTCTGCTTAAAAGTATAAATTTTGCCAAGCCCTACAACTATATGATGAATAATCAATTATACATTTCCAATTACTATAATCTGTTGATATTTCAATAAAATAACAATAAGAACGATCATCACGATCCCATAACAACATTTTTATATGATTTATAGTGCGAATACTTTTTAAATCAATAATTATGCCAGCATTGTTAGCATCAGTAATTAAATGACGTGTATATCCAGTGTTTTCGTCATACAAAGTACAGTTACTATATAAATATAAATCGTTTTAGCAAAGTATAATTTAAATTATATTATATATGAATGTATGTAATACTCATTTAGTAATTCCATATCACCAACAGTATATGTGTTGTATCTTACTGTGGCAAAATTTTTATCAAATTCTAAAAAACAAAGGAGGAAGTAAACTTATGATTCTATATGAATTTATTGTTTTGATATGAAAATATACTTTGAATACTTGCATCCTTTTCAATAGCATCAAATATCTGTTTTTCAGTTAAATTTTCTATATTTCTAATTATTAAAAGATCTTCTAAACTCATTAAGTACCATTTTAATAAAAAAAGGACATTCTATAAAACAAATGGGTTTTTGTTATTATACAAATTAAATACTTATTTAATTATTATAAGCAATCATATATTTAAACAAGTAATATTTTATTTTATTAATATTTAAATTCTGTTAATTACCTCAATTTTTCTGTTTTCATATTTGCTCCAATCATTAAGAACATTAAATATAGAAAGCTGTGAAAAAACATCAAATGAATCGCTTTTTAGAATTTCTTCCAATGATTCTTTTGAAAATATTTTAAATGATTCACTGTTTAGTATTGTTTCAGCATTTCTATCAATTAATTCAAGACATTTAATTTTAAGTTCTTTTAAGTCGTATATTTTGGCTATCTCGAATAGTTGATAAATATTATCAATAGATAAGATTTCAATAAAATAATTATCAAAATAAGATTTTAAATCAAATAAACAATATTTTTCTACTAAATCTATGAGTTGTATTAATATTTCAATATCTTTTATATTGCATAGCATTATTTTCCCAGTATAAAAATATTGTAAAATTATTTGAAAAGGTTTCAATGGTGCTTCTATTATAAATTCCTTTTTATTTGGTTCATTTAAAGCTGTTGAAAAGAGTTTATGAAAATATTCACATCTTGCACCTTGAAATTTAGAGTATTAAATTATAAATTTATAAAATGAAAATAATTAAAAATACTGATATAGTATAAACATACCCACTATAAAACGATGCGCAGGCAGTTTTTGATCTTCAACACATAATATAACATCAGGATAACACTCGGAATTGGACAAAAAGAACGAAGAAATTTGTTCACATAAAATTTCTAAAATAATAAGAAACAAAATTTTTATATTTTAAAAATTATTATATAATATATTAATAATAATGTTAGTAATTACCAGCCAGATCTATTTCTGTAATTGGATTAGTCATTTTTCAAATATTTTAGTTAAGAATGTAAATTTTTAGAATTTATTTTTTTTTTAATTATTTACGAATGCGTTTCTTAAAACGTCCAAAACAAAACTAAACGGCTTGGCTTTTGCAGCGTATCTAATTGAAATGTTATTTCAAGCAAGCTAAGTTTTTATTTATAATTCAAACAAGTTCATATTTCTTATTTTACGCTGATGTTGCCTACTTTTTAAAAAAAAACATTTAAGCAAACGAGTGTAGCAAAAGTAGTTTAATAAAATTACGTTAAAATAAAACTCCAATATTTAAAAAAAGTATAGCAATATTAAAAAGAAGTTATACCTGATTTACAGTTATATATATGTATATTGGTTAAAGTTAATTTATATTATATAAATTTTTTTCAACACAAATAAATATTGTTAAAATAAAGGATCTAGGATTCTAAAATTTTTACAACTAAAATAATAACAAATCATTAGTTTTTATACATAAGAGCATAATGATAGAGAGTAATAAATATGAGAGTTGGTTGTCTTTGCCATTAAAATTATGAAAATCCCAGCCAGTTTGCTTAAGGGCTCTGTTAGTTAACTTACAACTTCTTTTTCTCATTTCAGCATTACTCTATACCTACTAAAGCTGGCTGGCAAAACTTAGTTAGTTTAGTTAGTCTTCAAGTAGCTGCTATACATTTTTTTCAGAATAATGTAATCTATTATGAAGAAGAGTACCTATCTGAAATTTTGTCAAAAGTAGTTACCCAGATGATATAATGTTTGTTTTATATTAATACGTTCATGCGGGTATCTTAGTCACGTCACGGTATACTCTACAGTACACTCTTCCTCTTTAACCAAATTTAAAAAAAAAAAATCAAATAGAAATACAAAAAATATAAATTTAAAACATAAATTTTAATAATTTACTTAAGTGGTAAAAAAATGCTTATTTGAAACATCTTGTAAGCGAGTCGTAGACCGTAATTAAAATTTGTATTTTAAAGGTTTGTCTATTGTCCTACTTATAATGAGTTTTGACTTTTACAGGTTATAATTTATAAATATGACAAACAATCGCAAGTAAAAGTTTAAAAAATTCTTACAGCAGGAAAATCATTTTTATGAATGACCTTACCTATTTGCATAAATATGACAATTTTGTTAAGACTAATTTTTGCCAATAAAATAATGTGAGTTCCAATTATTTTTTAACACAAAAATTTTTTAATAAAATTAAATAGTTACTTTTTTTATTTTATATTTTTGGACAACTGACTTGAAACTTATGATTACCAACCATTATTGAAATTTAATTATGTAGGTATGTGACATTAATATACATAATATTACCGATTTTTTCTCTTATTTTTCTAAATTAAAATTTGAATGAATTTTTTCGACCACCATGCGTTAAATATAATTTCATATTTTTAAATAACTGATTAAAATTATGATCAGATCATACATAGAATAGCCTTTTTTTTTAAAGGAAATTATGCATACAAACTTACATTATGCTGTCCATACACGATGTACCAGGTCTTCAAATTGGTACGTGTACTTGTGAATGCATTTTGTTATACTAACTGATAATGTGGATACATAATTTTTTAACAAATTTTTTTAAATATTTTGTTTCTTAAGAAATACATATACGAAAATATATTATAATATAAAGTTTTAACCCTTTTAATATGAAAATAAAAATAAACAAAGACATATTAAGAAAAAATTTCGATATGTCAAAATAATTATACATACATATTTTGTTTTGCAAATGCAATTCAATTAGTTGTATGAAATTTTTATTTTTCGCAAATTTTAATTTTAATGTGACCGAAGGTTTTAAGGTTCATAATATTTCACCAAAGTAAAAAGGAGTTAAAGAAAGGTAATAAAAAATATAGGTACCTTATTTATCAAAATTTTTCATTGTTATTGAAGAGAAAATTGTTACTCTATTTATATACATAAACTATTTAAAACTTTTGTCAAAAAAATTATGATGGCATATTATGTATATTCAATAACAAAAACCTTACTTAAAAATTAAGAAAATATTAAAATAAAAATTTGGTCTCGTAACTATAGTAGCAATAGTATAGTATAGTATTATATACTTCGTATTAATTCATAACTATAATATACAGAAAAATTTATATTTTCTAAGAAATTCAAGTTATTGTTTTCCAACCAATGCATAATATACTAAAATAATTTTAAAAAATTTACGGTATTAATAATTTTATTTGCAAATATGAGACAAATAATTGTACTAAAATAAGAAATCATTTCAGAGAGAATTATATAGTTGTATAACTTATTTAAAAACAAGTGATGACAAAAGCCAAGGGTTTTTAAAAAAGCACATTTTCATAATTATACAGTGTTTCATACAATAAAGCTTTAAAATTAAATGATAATAATACTATAATTTAGTTACTTTATCAATTAATTAATAATTTTTATATATAAAAGCGAAAGTTTGTTTGTTTGTTTGTAGGTAGCGAATAAACTTCTAAACTGCCCAGCCGATTTTCTTGAAAATTTGTATATAGAGGTTTTTGGGTGCGAAAGAAATCGTGGCCCAAAAATTTTGCTGTAACGGTCCACCAAGTTAGGGCTGTGGTGCAAGTATTCAAACTTTTTTGTTCTAAAATGAAAACGGTTTGACCGATTGACTTCAAATTTTGTATACGTGCTCCCCTGTGAGAATTGAGTTGACACTATTAGCAGATTTAGAATTTGTTAACCCATGTGGCTCGACGGTTGGTCAAAATAATTTTGAAAGCTAATAATATCAAAATTTGCGAAGTACTGTTTTGTCTAAAAAGAAAGTCTCAAAAATTTTTTGTTGAGTTCCATTAACCCATTGCGGCCCAACAGCTTTTTATAAATTTTTTGGTTACTTTACTCTAAATTAGAAACGTTTTGGAAGCTAATTACGTTCAATTTTGCGCAATACTGCTTTGCCCAAAGAGAAAGTTTAGTTCCATTAACCCAAGCGGTACAGTGGCTTTTTATAGATTTTTGCGTTACTTAACTCTAAATTAGACCAATTCAAATTTTATATGCTTGAAGCAACTTGAAAATGGAGTTGAGTATGTTAACAGGCTTGGTGTTTAGTAACACATGTCAGTCCTACGATTAGTCAAAAAAATTTTTGGAAGTAATTTTGGAAAGTAGTTTGTACTGCTTTGAATTACAGAAGTTTCAAAAATTACTAGAATAATCCTAGAAAAATCGTTTTAAAAAAATTGCTTTCATACATTTTAAAATTTACACCATGTGCATTTTTTGGGTTAACTTCTTGCAGTAACATCAACTTCAATTAAGCCTCCATGGAGAGGCGCAGCAACGCGCACCGAGTATTAGCTAGTTATGAATAATAGTGAAATTAATACTAAGAATATAATGCCAATGTGGTCAAGAAAACCTTTTAACAAGTACGAAATATAATGTTGAAACTTCAATGTTAACATTTAATTTTGGAAAAATATACACTGATGAATAAGTTACTGATTTATAAAAAAAGCAAAGTTTCAATTTTTTAATCCTAATAGCACAGACTAATATCACAGACTAATATACTATAGTATATTAGTCTGTGCTAATAGTATAAAGTAATTATATACATAGAGTATTCACGTAGAACAAAAAAGTTAGACAAGTTTTTTTATTTCGTAAAATCAACTTTATCGTATTTTAGTTTATTTTTATTTTAATTTTTAGTTTTTTTTGTTTTTATGTCAATCGATGTGTGTACATTTGTATATATTTCTTATCTTTTTTTTTTGTATGTATATCATATTAATCGCTGTATCATGTATGTACGCGTGTATATTTTGATTATAAAATAAAAAAATATTATTGATAGAAAAAGAAGAATGACATTTCTTTTTTTTGCTTTATACCTATTTTTTTACTTGCATTATTCCAAATCTTTCTAATCGTTAGAAAATAATTCTATAAATTGTCTTCTAATGTACTTATGTATTTTAAATTTTCGTTAGTTTAAAATAGGTAGGTATGTAAAATTTTTTTATATTTTTTAGGTTTTTAACTACTAAAGAAATATAATTAAAAATTTTGTCCATCTTATTGAAAATTTATTTTATTATTTAATTTGGAATTCTAAAAAGGAAAAAGCCGGGTAAAATATATATTTAAAGTATATAAATAAGCTTTCAAAATTCATATTTCATTCGGCATAAAAACCCTTTATGTAAATACACATTATAAAATATACATACATATGTATGTATCTATTTTGCGATATCTTTTGTTCTGCCGGAACCATAATCAGAAAAACTACTAATTTCATCCAGTGCACTTTTATAGTATAGCCTTCTAATGGCTATTTCATCGAATACCAATACAGCCAACCTTTCAATTAACTCTTTTTCTGAGAATATAATTCCTAACTCATTTATATTTTTGTCGTTAAGACCTATGTTTAAATGTTTGATGGGGATCCATCTATTAAGGGAACTAAAATGGGACAAATTAAGCTTTACTTCATTTCTCAAAAATTTATAACCCTTTTGGTGAATTAAAATGAATATTTATTGCTACGTTTTTTTCATCTTCGGACCATTTACTAACACTTTTAAAGTTCATTTTTAAAAATTGTTTGGCTTCGATACGCAAGTGAAACTGCCTATTAATAATGCTAGCTACATAAAGATAAATCTTGTTTTTCTTTTTTCAATTTTTGCCTTGACTTTTTATTTTGATTTTTTAAGTAAAATAATGTTTTTTTTTTTAAATTAAATTTTGTTTCTTAAAGAAAGCTAACCTTTTAAGAACTGTCGAATTCTTTTTTAAATAAAAATCTGCACTCCTCTAAAATTTCAAACAATGTCTATAAAAACAAGTTTTTTCATTTGACGAGACAGTTTAAAAATTTTTAAAAAGTACATTCAAATTTCTTACATTTTTGTTAGAATAGCATTTAGTGCTTGAATAAATATTATTTTTTTTTCAAAGGTTCTCTGTATATTAATAAAAAGAAATCGTCTAAATTGTATAAACAAATACATATATACAAAATACACAAATGTACATATACATACATCGATTAACATGCAAATAAAAAAAAAACAAACAATAAAAATATTAAATAAAATTTTTTAAAAAGAAATCGTCCAACTTGATAAGGAAATATAAACAGTTGTACATATATCGATTGACAAACAAACAAAATAAAAAGAAAAATAAAAATAATGCAAAGAAATAATTTCAATTTTATTTTACTATGTATACCAAAAATACGGTCATGTTTTTACGATAAAGGGGTGATTTCAAATCAACAAAATTGACTAACATTTTTTGTTCTAGATGAATATTATATGTATGTATTTGATTTCCTTATGCTAATAGTCATTTAATGGGGAAGATTCCGAAATTTTTTCTAAGCAAACTTATGATGATTCTTTAGGATAATTTTGTTAACTGACTCCTACTAATTTCTGAGGATCTAGCATCTTTCAAAATTTAAAGGCTCTAGCTTGAATCGTTTAGAAGATATGTGGGGTCAAAAATTTTGCAATGAGTTTTGCATAATGGTAAATTTTAGTACCGTATGGCAACCTTTTACATTTGCTGTTCAAAGATTTATAAAGCTAATAAAAACAGCTGCCTTTTACCGTTTTCAGATTAAAAATATATGTACCTAACAGAACTCTTGTTATAACAATTTAAATATAGTGCGTTTTCCAACTTTAGGAGGTTGTAGCTCCGTAATGGGTGGGGCTATAGAAAAAAATTCTTTCATGGAATTATTTTTTTTTGCAATATCTACCCATGGTTAAAATTCCTTTATTTTTTTTAAACGATTTAAAAGTTTTTGTAAACATACGGACGGACAGACGAACAGAGTGAAAGACGTATTAAAAATTTTCAGGATTTAAAAGAACGTGGTTTTGCCATATATGTAATATTAGGAATTCAAGTTAAAATTTCCAATCTCAATACATATTTCGCAAATTAATATAAAAAAAAAAATTAAACAAATGAAATACAAATTTGTTTTATTTTGATTCCTTTTTAATTTATTAAAAAGAAATTTCATTTTATTTTCCATTTATTTTCTATTTTTTTATAAATACATATATTTATATATATATTATGTTTTTAAAATTATTCGAAAATATATATATTTATACAATTCTATAGTTAATTTTATAGTGTATAATCTAAAAATAAAAAAAAATCTTACATATGTTTTGTTTTTTATTTAACTATATATAAACTCTTTTCTCTAATTCATACTACAATTTTTATACTTTCTGTATGTATATTTCTTTTCGATTATAATTTTTTAATTATTTATCATTATTTAGTTATTTAAATTTATATACCAAACCATTTTTATTTATGATATTCTTTTTTATATAAAAATTAACAAATTTTGAAAATTTGTCTTTAATTATTAATTTTTTGAATTATATATCAGTTAAAAAATGCAATATCATATTGTAATTCTCAATTTGATGTTTTTTTACGTATATAAGATTAATAATTTATTATTTAAAAAAATTTAATAATTAGCTCACATAAACTAACAGAATATTAATTATTTATTATAAATGCACTCTATATCTGTACGACTCTACAATTTTGACAAAAAAATTATTTGCAATGTTTAATATTTATTTTGATTTGCGATGTTTGAAATTGTTTGCGATAAACAATTAAATATTTTTATATTTTAAAATATTAAATAATTAAAATAAAATTTAAATAAAAACATCAAACATATAACATAATTTTATGTCAAAACGAGATTTGTATTAAAACTAAATTTTACACTTATGTACTATCATGCATACTAACATGCATACTATAAAAAATTAATAAAATAAATCGCGTAATTCAAAAATGAATCCATAAATTTGATGGTGGAAATCTTTTTAAATAAAATTATAATATTATAAATGAATTTAAAAAAAAAATTTATTCTATTAGAATAAATCTAGAAATTTTAAAAAAAAAATCTGTTTTCTTTTACTACTTTCCAAAAACGCTTTTTATCGTTTTTTTATTTTTCTCTAATAATAATAACTTTTAATTATAAAATTTTTTTAATATTTAGTATACTTCTTTATATTTTTTTAATTTTTCAATAAAATTTTTTTCTAAACTTTTAAATTAAAACAAAAAAAATTAATAAAAACTTAAATTATAGGAAATTAAAAAATTTTTTTTAAATTTTTAATAAATAAATTATTATATAGTTAAAAAAAAAAATTTTTTTTACTATTGTGTATAAATGCATCACCAGAGAAGAAAAAAAAAATATAAAAAGTAATTAATTAATAGTATACAATTTAATATGAGAGGAGAGAGCCTAAGTCTTTAGGACGTAAACTACGAATGTAACTCTTACATTTAAAAAGAAAAATTCGATCACTTTACAATACACTGTTCAGATACAAACTAAATGGAAATTTATTATTATTTACTATTTTTCCTTCTTATCAATTATTGTGATTATATAAAAGAACTTTTCGTTTGTATGCAGAAAATCTCATTGTATTATATAGTTTTAATTTATTTCCTTTTTTTTGAATATCAAACTATCTGCTTTTTTTATATAAGAAACTCTCCCTATTTTGTTTCTACTTAATAAATTCAATTATTTTGTATAATATGATATAATTTTATGTTAATCAATTACAACTGCCCATGGATGTTTTACTTTGCCATATTGAATATCAGTTAAATTTGTACGTATTTGATCAAATACTGATCTTTCTTGTTCCATTGTTGGTATATATAGATTTTGTCCCATATAACTAATACGATTAATAGGACTAACTATACATGCTGTACCAGATCCAAAAAGTTCAAGTAACTATAAAGAAAAAGAAATTATAATTTAATTAAAATCATTCATTTGAATTTTAATATATATATAATATAGTCTTATTACAGTTTTTATATAAATGTATATTATAATATTAACTTACTCTATCTTGTTCTAATAATTTACAAATTTGTGGCATTGTGAATTTTCCTTCTTTAACATTAAATTGACCCCATTGTTTAGTTAAATTAATAATTGAATCTCTTGTAATACCAGGTAATATTAAACCATCTAATGGTGGTGTTATTAATTCCTTTTCACCAGAATCATTTATGTATAACATAAATATATTCATTGTACCAACTTCAGTTAATTGATGGTCTTCACCATATAACCACAGTACTTGTTGTAAACCTTTTTTTTCAGCTTCTTTTTGAATACGTATCGTTGGTGCATAATTTGAACCCATTTTACGATCACCAACACCACCAGGCCATGCTCTATAACATAATAATAAATCATATATAAATAAAATATTAAAATTTTTATTCTAGTTAAGAAATGAATGAACAAATAAATATATTTAAAAATAAGTGTATGTATAATTAACTATAAATGTATTAACCTTGTATATGCTGGATCTGCTAATAATGATACTCCACCAGTATTATCACCTTTAAAATATGCTCCAACTGGACTAAGAATTGCATATAATAATGCTGAATCAGATGATGCAACACCTAATGTAGGCTATAATATAAGATAATTTTTTTATTATTTCGATTCTTTCAATGAGTAACATAATTATTTTAATATACTTACATCAATTCCAATTAATGTAGGTCTAATATATAAACTCGCGGATTCTGTATGTGGTACCCATTCTTGATCAATTGATACTAATCTTGCCAAACATTTAACAAATTCTTCACCTTCAAAAGTTGGTAATCCAGATCGTTTTGCAGTTAAATTCATACGATTCATATTCATTTCCGGACGGAACAATCTAATTTTTCCATCAACACCTCGATAAGCTTTCATTCCTTCGAATAACTGTGATAAAAAATTAAATCCAAATATTATATCGTTTATAAAATAAAAGCTAATATTAGTTTAAATTTAATTAAAATGTATCTCTTAATTTATTTTATTTACGTTTTTAGTTTAGACTTTGTTTTCAAATTTTCAAAAAAAAAAGTTGTTTTGCAAGTTTATATAATTTACATTTATATAATTACATTTATATAATTATGTATTTTGTTTTTTATTTTCTATAACTAATTAATTGATAACCCCCAAAAGTCAACCTATTTTGATTCTAAATTTATAAATTTAATATACACATATATAAAACAAAAAGAACATTAATTTCAACAAATCACGCCATTGGGGGTCTATAAACTTTCATTCAAAAATACGTTAAAAAGCAAAATATAATAAAAAGAAAATTTTATCAAATGACGTAAAACTTTAATATATGTGTTCCATTTAAAAATCTATTATGAACTTTAAAAATTATAATTAATAATAAAGTAAGTAATTAATGAACTGAAAATTAATACAAAATAAAAATCAGCATTGATTTAAAATAAAAAACCAAAAATGATAAGATTATAAAAATTACAAAAATAAAAATTTAACTATTTTTAATGATAATTTAACGTGTGCCCATATAGCAACATACAAAAAATTATAAATTCATATTAAAGAAATGTTTGATAAGAAATCTAATTTTTGGGAAAACATTATCTTTAATTCTAAGAAATTTTTAAAACATATAACACGTGACATCCGTTTTGTTAATTGAAAGACACTACACTTATCAAAAAGAAATAACCAGTTTAAAAAATTAACCTTCATTTATTAGGTATTTATTATTAAATTAAACTATCAAGAGGTCATTAAATTTAATTACGAGTAGTCTAGTATTTAATTATTTTTAGTATAGTTTTTCTGATAGAAATCTTATGACATAATTATTATGATAGAAATTTTTCAGGATAACTAAAAACTACATACTTATTGTTTTTTAAACACAATATGTATCTACATTTTAATAATTTATTAATTATTAAAACTGTAAGCTTAGGTATTTAAGTAAAAAAATTTACCTCAACAGCGTAATGTAAAACTTTAGCGGCCGGATGCATAACTAAATTTTCTAATGGTGTTATTTCGGGTTTTTGCCATCCACCTAAACTTTTGTGATAAAAAACTTTTAACATATGATCAGTAAAATGTTTGCCAAATGTTAATTCATCAACTTCTGGTTTTGGTTGTAATTGTGCCGGTGTTGCCAATCGTATTGATATATCTTTTGACTAAAATTATAAATTAAAAATATTAATTATATAATATTATATACAAATTATTATAAATATAATTTTAATTATACCATAAATTGATCTCCAACAT